>VXBB01008570.1:11018-78873 GCA_013399915.1 Illadopsis cleaveri
TTTTTTGCCAGGGGTATGGAAAGGAATTTGGGCTTTGTGATTCCTGTATTTCTTTCTCTGGGGCAGTGCAGAGTCCTTCAATACTCCTATTCCTGGAAGCTATCAGAGACAGAATTTGGAAAAGCTGCTTTTCTGATGGGAGGCCAACTAGCCATGAGTTTAATAAATTACCTCTTCTATAGTGCTGCCCTGGTCCCTGGAGGACCAGCTCTCTGAGAGATTCTCAGTCAAGGAACAGAGTTCTTTTCTTCCTTTCCATCAGACAGATTTTCAAAGCAGGGAAAAAACTCCACAAGCCATCTTAGCCATGAAGTGGTGTCAGTTTGTCTCTCTGTCTGTCAGCTCTGGCGTGATGTGCTAGGCTTCCTGCTGGGATGGCACAGACAAAAGGCTGCTGAGGGACGTATTTGGATAAAGGATTCCTGGTTCTTTCCAGCCTGTATAACTCCAGATGATGTTTCCAGCCATTGTTGCTGGGAGTGTATTTTTCTGTGGTTTTTTAAAATTCTCACAAATGAAGAGGCTCATCAGTCTTGTCAGCATTGTGTGTCTGAGGAAGGAATGCTGGGAGCAGAGCATTTCAGTGGGATGGGGTGAATGTGAAGAGCTCAAGGAGCAGAAAGGCTGTGTGATGTCAGACTTGGTCTGCTCCACTCTGTTCAGTGAGGTTAATTATCACCCAGAGCTGTGGCCATAGGGAATAGCTCAAAAGCTGAGTCCTCACTATGCTCACAGAAAGAACTAAAACATGTTCCAGCAACCAGAGCCTGTAACAGGGCCAGATTCAGAGCACTTACCCCCCATCTCCCAGTGATTGCTCCAGGCCAGGACATTCCATGGTGTGTGGGCACTGGCTGGAGGAACTTGCCCGTGGTCCCATTACCAAGTGGGAGAGGGGGAAATATTCTAGGTTGGACCCATGTCATCTGCTGCCCCTACACAGATCCAAGGCAGTTTCTTTACTGGGTGGGCATGAGCTGGCTGAGGCTGGACACCAACCACACAAATCAGCACCAATGAAAACCTGACAGGGTTTGCAATCTGTGCAGCTCTGCTCTGTGGACACTGAGCAGCCACTTGCTCATTCTGTCATCAAAACCACTGTGTCCTTCCCTCCTGGAGCATTTTAACCCATGGAGAACACAGACCAGCTGCCTCACTAAGCTGTTCCCTCACTGCTGGCACAGTTTACTGGGGCTTTGCTCTGTGACAGAACCCTGGGTATTCTTGAAAGTGCCACTGTATAAGATGTGGGGGCTTTGCTTCAACAAATGCTGTTGTGTCTGGGTGCTTATTTAGTTTTTGAAAGAAGGTTTGGTGCAGAAGGGAAGGAACTAGCTGGAAAATGGCCAGTGATGTGGAATTATGGCAAGCTTGGGAGTTTCTGGGCTATCAGTTTCATTTGGTGAAAGCAAGACAAGCAGCTGTGCAGAATTTGCTCTTGTAATTTCTTCCCCTCCAGATTCCCAGCCTGAAAGCATTTGCTTCTGAAGATCAGTCTTGAACAGGAAGGGAAAAACAAGAACCTAAGGTTGCCAAGCCAAGCCTTTGCTTGCCCCAGGGCATGACTACTGAGCAGTTGCATGCTGCAGACAATGTCATTCTTTTGCTCCTCCACTTATAACTCAGTTCTTATATCATCAAATAATACTGTGAACATGTCCAAACACCCCCAGCTTCTTTAGCAGCTTTGTTCCACTGGCTTCCACTCAAACACTGGTTTTGGTAGGTTGTGTAGACATGACTGAAAGACAAATTTGTCCTGCAGCAAGGATGGATTGATCTGTAGAAAGCTCTGTTCTTAGAGCACATCTTGTGATGTTCTGTTCTGTAGACCAGAGACATGGGAGAGTGGAAAGCACACAGGGCACACAGGCAAGTAAACAAGATTTGATACACAGCTCTGTGAAGAACGTGCACACAGATGAGTTTATGGCAGGGTACAAATCCCAGCTGGCACCCTCAGACACACACAGTGTAAGATCTAATGACAATCAAGTTTGTTTATGAATTAAAAAACCAAACCAAAACAAAACCCCAAAAAAACAAACCCGAAACAAAACTAGGCAAATCTGCCCTTTATATGTCCAGGATGTAATTAAGGATGTGGTGAGGTGGATGTGGAATTTAATGGACTATTTGAGATCAAAAAGGGCTGACAGAAAACCATCTTCACTCCATGATCCCAGGTGCAGTTTGCTTAAATAAAAAAGTTTTCTTGTTTTTTCAGTACTGAAGAATAGAAGAACTTCTGCTGTGGGTATTGATGCTGAGACTGGACACACCAGCAATGCTGGGCTTGGAGTCTCTACACCATAAAAGAAGCAGCATCTCCTGGGATTGCAGGTGGAATTCCAGGTAGGACTGCACAGAAACATGAATTTGGAAAAGGATGCTGTGGCCCTTGAGAGGCCAGGCCCTGTGCATTGTGCAGTCTTTGCTTTGTATCTTCCTGCCTGTGGGCTGGGAGCCCTGTGTATCCTAAGAATATTACTTCTTATAGAGCTGTTTAGAGACCAGCTCTGGTTTTGGTCTCAGTTTTTACCAGGTCATCCCTGGAGTGTTCCAGTACATCCCCATTTCCCAATCTGACCTCATGTTTGAGCAAACCAGCCTGGTGCCTCATTTCTGACAGACTGATTTCAGCAGTGGGGGTGGATTCTGAGGAAATGATGCTCGAGGAAGTGGAAGTCCATACTGTCACGGGGGATTTAGGTTTCCTTTTCTTACACCAAGGAGGTGAAAAGCCCTGTTTTGCATATAACAAGCCTGCTTTTGGCTAATGTGTTTGCCAAAGATCTGGATATTCCCCCAAGCACAATCCCTCCTGAACAGAGAGTGTTACAGAAAAGTTCTCCACAATCATCAGCACAGATCCTTAAAAGCAAAGAAATCCATATTTTTCTGCTTGTAGGAATTTTTCTATCCCTTGTGGTTCTTGGTTTCACAGTAATGTTACACGGAGGAGATTAAAGGAAAACATTTCCTGGCTCCAGAATTTCCCTTTGGGATCCCTATTAACAAAAAAAGTCTTGTAGTTGTGAAACCTGTTGACTGGTTTTGCTGTGATATAAAACAGGCACTTTGAGTTTTCTGGGTATTCAGTAACAGTGTGAGTGTTTCTGAGATTTCAGATACTGTCAGCAAAAGCTTTTTTTATATCTGAGCTTTATTGTTTTATAAGAGCTGTGCAAAAGCAGCCTATTGCATCAGAAGCAATATGGCCATCTCCCCTTGAACTTTCAGGGTTAATGTTTAACACTTTTAAAAGTTACAATAGCCCTTTGCTGTAAAACTGCATCCCTGGTAGAAATAAACATTTCTCTGGCTGTGGTGTCATCTTTGCAAATCTTTCCCTCTGCTGCTGGGGTGATGTGCTCTGGGCTGCCAAAGATTTATTTCACACTGACTGGGGATTTTCATAACACAAACTCCTCCTTCTGTGGTGGATTTTCACCAAGTCTCACTTTGATTTTTTTCAAACCAACCATAAGGTAAAATGGATGTGTATCTAGCCATCATCATGGGGGGCAGGGATTGCTTCTGGATCAGAGCTGCAAGCAGTTAGTGCATGAAGAATATGTTTATGGTTATATCTAAAACCTCGGGCAAGGTGGTGTTATGAAAGTTTCCTGGATTGTAACCATGGCCACTTCCATAATTTACGTGTGTTCCCAGTGATGCTTCTTCCAGATTAGAAATAAAGGGTTTCCATTTTATGACAGACCAACATCATTAAGAAAAATGCAGGAAACTTCCATTGTTTGCAGTAAAAAGTGTTCCATTCCTTGCTCATTGTTAAATAAGCTTCTGGTGATAGACAAGAACAGTACAAAACTGCTATCCTGCCTGAGAAATTGGATCTGTGTGCAGAGAGTCTGGGAATGCTGGGAGACAGGGTGTGCACGTTGTTACAAGGAGATCCAGAGGGAAGACCAGCCCAGCCCTTCCACACACCTTGGTGAGGCAGAGCCTGGCGAGCACCTCTGGGCAGCAGCGCCTCTGACACTCACGGCTATCTCACCATGCGTTGCTCCAGGATAAGGCTCCTGAAAATTGCCAGAGCCCTGATTTGCCTCATTGTTGTAACACAGCTTTGCCTCTTCATGGTCAATTCCAGCTCCTTGTTTGACTTGGCAAAGACAAAGATTTTCAGGTAAGGATCCTGTTCCTTCGTGGCATGCTCTGTCTGGTGTGGGTGCTTGTGCTCGCTCTCTCTCTCTGTCTGTCAGTCTGTCTTTTTTACCCTGCAACTTGCACTTCTGATCTGAGTTAGGTGACAGCTTTAGCAGAGCATGGTGTTGGAAGATCCACAGTCAAAAACCTGCTTCTCTTGGCTCACTATTTTCCAGGGCTTCCTTTTGTAGCTGTCTAAGGCAGCTTTTGCTTCACTAATCCTGCCTGTTTTCATGGTACTGGCACTGCACAGTATTTGCTTTTCCTGTTGGCTCCCAGAAGAACCTTATTCAGCCCTAATCCAGACTGCACTGCTGGACAGTGAATTTGATGGGATGGCTTTGAATTTATGGCAAGTTCAGCAGCTGATTCCTAACACAAAATATGCTGCATTCTGGGACACCAGTGTCATGTAGAGATGATATCTTGATATCTATTTTATATAAATGGTCAAGTAAATCCTACAGGAATGGGTGTGGAGGGAATTACAGCAAAATGTCTCCAGCATCACTGGCTGGGAGCACTGCTCCTTGCATGAGTCCTTGCAGACACCTGAGCCTTTCCCAGTACAGGAATGGCTTGTGGATGTGTTGGTGCTGTGTGCAGGAAGCATCACTCCCCAGCCTCCCCACCACCCTCACCTGCTCCCGGCTCTCCCATTGAGCTCATCTTGGTTTGGTTCTCAGCTGAATGTCTGGACTGGTGCTGTGGGGGCAGGCAGGAGGAGTGAGGCTGGGAACATCTGCAGCTCTTCTGGAGGTGACTTGAGTTCAGCTCAGCTCTAGCAGCTTGAGACCACACTTTGAGGACAGCTGTCAATTTGGAGAGGTTGGAATCTGCACAAGGGAGGTGGGAGAGAAAGGAGAGAAGAAGGAGGTGTAGAGAAGTGAAGTGAGTTGTCCTTGATCCCAGAGCTCATCAGTGGCAGAGTTGGAACAAGAAGTGGCTCTCTATGTTCAGCTGCTTGAAGCCATTTCCTTCTGCTGTAGTTTCAGAGAGTGGAAATGCCTGTATTTATACAACTTAAGTAAAACACAACAAGGTATGAGCTGTGTGTGGTTGTCTGTGTGGCAGTTCTATTTCTGTACCTTGTATGTCACATAGAATACACAAAGCAGCATTTTCATGGCTTTATCCTCTATTTGTCCTTGGGCTTTGTAAAAGGGGAGGAAAATGACAGTAAATGTCATTGAGCTTCTGCAGTTGTTTGCCAGCTGGACTCTAGAGCCTAAAATTCACGGAGCTGCTTTGACCATTTGTCTGGATTTAAAAGGCTGGTCAGGAGAGCAGGGTCCTGTGTAAGCACGAGTGCCTGGCCATGTGGGCCTGACTGCAGGGAGCAAGGTTTGGGATGTGAAGAGCCCTTGGTTTTACACTTTGGTCTCTGGTACAGCATTTGAAGTGTAATAGACTGAGGTGGAATCTGCCCTGCAAGACAGCACATAGGGAAAGCCTGAAGTGGAGGATGGTTTCTCATACTGAAACTCCTGTTTCATTTGTTCTCTGCACTTTAATTTCAAAGTTTTAAACACCATCTTAAAAATACAACAGAAATTCACCGAGGGATTTAAGATCTGCCTGAGCTACCTTACCAAATTTCTCTTTATTTAGAGTGTCCATATAAAATCTTTTCCTCCTATTGGGCAGTAAACAGTAACAGTAAGTTTATACATGGAGCACTATGATAGCACATGTTGCACACTGGGTTGAAAGTGGCTAATGATTATGAGAGAGGTAGAGCTGATAAGCCATTTGCTCCAACCTCTCCCTTTTAGCCTTGCAAAGGTTCACGTATTTATCTGATATGAAATGATTTTTAAAAGCCTCCTTAGTTGATCATTTCCTGAACACTTTCAGAGTGGTATGACATCCATCAAATTTTAGCAGCAACTGAGCTGCTATCTGCAGCCTGTTATCTGCAGAAGTGCTTTTCTTCCCATTATCACTTCCGAAGCAATCCACAACGTTCCGAAACAAGTGCGTCATGCAAAGGCTGAACACGAGTGTGGAATCAGACTGCCACAACCATGCTGGTTTATCCTGAAAAGCTTTGCTGTACATAAAAGCTCAGCTGCAGATACTGTTCACCTTCCTTTTTCCTGTTCTACCCTCCAGCCATGTGCAGAGAAGAGGGAATGTTTAGGACAAAACCCCACCACTTCTGCCTTGATTTTTTTTTTCTGGGTTTCAGCACAGTCTTGTTGCAGGCGGCTCTTCTGCTGTTGGCAGATGTGTCCTCCTGTGATAACCTTGTACCTGCCTGTGCCTCTGAATCAGGAAACAGGGCAGCTGCAATATTAAAGGCAAGTGCTAAAAATGTAGAGATTTTGCATTTTAATAGCTTCACAGTGTCTGCCTTCAGACACATGTCCTGTGAGTGCTGTGTGATGCCCTTGCATTACCTGACAAGGCGGAGGAGGAGAGAGAAGTGCCCTGTGGCCCCAAAAGCTCAAGAGGTGATACAGGGTAAAGAAGTGAGTTTCACTTCTTCCTAGACTTCCCTTCCTGAATTCTGGAAGGTCTTCATGCTCTGTTGCTGAAGCACAGGGCTCTGCTGGCAGAGGAGAGGGGCAGATGGCTGCCTCCATGGTGTGTGCCGTGTCCTGAGCCCAGGATCTCCAAACCAACCCCGCGGTGCTGCGGGGACATTGCCAGGGGCCTGCCCAGTCCGTGGCAAAGCTGAGCTGTACGGTTGGCTGTCACTGCCAGTGTGAATGTTTCATGTGCCAAGTGCTGAGGAGAGAATGTGTGCTGCTGGGATTTGCCTGGTGGGGAGATAGGCAATATTCAGGCTAGAACGGCGTAGGAAGTTGAATAACGTTTTGGCAAAGTTTAAAATGAAATCGCTCTAAAGCTCAGAGAGAGGCTCAGAGTCAAGAGCACTAGAAATGGGCTGAAGGGTGTTCAGTGTTAAGTGTGTGTGATGTATCTGCTTTTCCTTTGATTGCATTCAGGAGATTGAACATTTTCCAACATGCCCCAGAGACACAAGTGGACACCTACAACCAACAAGGTTTAAACTGTTCTGATAACGGGAACTCCAGGAGCACTTTAAAGGTGACTTTGGGAGGACACATTACAAGACTCAAAGATGTGGTGGAGAAGACACCAAGATGGAAAGGAAAGGAGGAGCAGAAGGAAACAATGAAACCTGTTATGAGGGTTAAGGAAGCCAAGGAGAACACGGCTGTGAAACCACCACCCCAGTTGGAGGGAATCAAGAAGACAGCAGTGAAAACAACCCCTATAGTGCAGGAAAACAAGGGGAGAACAACAGTGAGGCCAGCTCCATGGGTGGAAGAAGCCAAGGAAAAGACAACAGTGAAACCACTTCCCAGGGAGAAGGAAGGCAAGGAGAAGGCAACAGTGAAACCATCCTCTGGGGTGAAGGGAGCACCTGAGAACAACACATCCCTAGACCAAACAAAACCCAGAGCACCTCCTGCATCAATGAAAACTGTAAGACCAGCTCCTCAGGCTGCTGCAGTGAGACAGGAGAGGAAACTGAGTGCTGCTAACTTTACATCTGAGCCACACTGGGATTTTGAGGACGAGTACCTGCTGGATAACTCATCCCCACCCTCGGTAGGTGGGATGGTGTGGATGGTCACCAAGAATGGTGCCTCCCCATTGACCTCCTTGTCTGCTGGTCCCTGGGCACGTGTGCCCTTTGCACTTGGGGATGGTTTCAGAGCTGGTAGGTCACTCATTGGTATATGCAGATGCTGGTGGCAGGAAGACCTCTATATACAACATGTGCATTCACATGAAGACTCAGGTTAATTAAATTTGAGCATCTCATAATTACTAATGTCCAGGAACAGGGCCTTTAGGAAAGGAGTAAACTACAGCAAAGTTCTCAGCAAGCAGATGGGACAGGTTGTGGTGTCTCATACTGTCTCTGTCCCCCATCCTATGCTGGTAACTCTTTGTAAAGCTTACCCAGAGCAGTTTTCCCTGGCACCTCTGTTTCTGAAAGGCTTGGAACAGGTGGATCACCTTCTCACATGTTGTGTCTCACTCCCAAACCTGATCTGTAATTCTGCAGAGAGAGGGAATCACTAGAAACTTTCTCCTCTTCTTTATTTCCTACATGATCAGAGTTGTCCCTTGTTGCTCTGGTACTGATCCAGTCGAGCTCTGGAGGCACAAGAAGCACCAAGCCTTGGACAGTACCTGCTTGAGCAGGTATGGGAATGTCCCTGTTTCTGGACATGAACTATGCTGTGAGTGAAATAATGCCACCATGAAACCCTTGACAGGGTTGTCCTCAGTGCTCTCCTGTGGTGACAGGCAGAGTGAGGGCTGTCTCCTCAGGCTGTGACAGGATTGTCCTCCTCATCCACCACAGAGAGCCCAGCTCAGCCAGGGAGCACTCAGCCAGGCTTTGGCAATGCAGCCATTGCTGGGGATTTGAGCTGGGCATGAGGGTCCATTTGGTCTCTGTTTTGTATTTCAGTAAGTGTTTGGGGAAGTTGTCTAAGAAAGCAGAGCCCAAATTGACTCAGCAGAAAATTCAGTGTAGTGGAGCTGTTTGCTTTCCATCTGCACACACAGCCTCACTCTTGCCAGATGCAGTGAGATCCCCCTTGTAGGATAAGCTGGCTTGGATTCCCTTCTCAGCTGCACATTTCACTGATTTGTTTATGACATTGAACCAGTTGCTGCACATTTTTTCTTACCCTTAAAGGAAGTGGCAATGGTGATCTGATTTCATTTTTTTGTCAGTGTTTCCTCGGGTGCACTCAGGACCTTGTGAGGTGTGTTGCCAGCAGGGACTGCTCATTATAGCATGTATATATTATTGTAGCATATTCTTAGTGCTTACAGCCTTATTTGATGCATTTAGGCTAGACCTATTACAAATGTTAATTTGCATCAGCTAATGAGGCCCAAAGCCAGTAAAACATTTAAGCATGACAGGCCTGTTGTTCTGAAGAGGAAGGTGTCAGAGACTTGGAGTCATTCTGGCTCTCTTGTCTGACTTTTCACCAGCTGGTTTTGGATGTAGTTAAAGCTGTGCTTCATGTTCCTGGTGATGGGGATCATGAGGGGAATGGATGAGGTACCACTGGAGTTTCTGTGTTTCTCTTTGGTCCTGTCACAGACAGGCACAGAAGCACCAGCACTCAGTCAGGTTTATCACCTCTGCTCATCAGTCATTATTGTTTCCTTCTTGTTTTTCAAGACCTGCTCTGAATCAGTGAGGGCCAGGGCTGCCAAGTCTGACTGGCTGCGGGATCTTTTCCTGCCCAACATCACACTCTTCATAGACCAGAGATACTTCAGTGACAGCGAATGGAACCGCCTAGAACACTTTATACCCCCCTTTGGCTTCATGGACCTGAATTATTCACGTGAGTCCCTCAGGGTGGGACTTTCAGACTCCTAACAGGAACCTTATGCTGAGTAGCTGGAGGTTTGCAGCACCTCCCCATCAAAGGCATCAGTCTAGGAGGATCTCATGGTGGTTTCACTGTGTCCATCCCAAAGGCTCTTGATAACTCACCACTGTGTTTGCTTCACAGTGGTAAAGGAGGTCATATCCCTGCTGCCCCCAAAGCCCCACCAGCAGCTGCTCCTGGCCAACCATGACAGCAGCATGCCCACATGCATCAGCTGTGCTGTTGTGGGGAATGGAGGAATACTGAATAACTCTGGGATGGGCCAGGAGATTGACTCCCATGACTACGTCTTCAGGTAAGGCAGCCTCCCTTCTCAGAAGATGCACAGCTAGTTCATTGTGGCTAGCCCCTAACTGTGGCTGGATCACTTCATCCCTTCTAGTATTCCACTCATTCCCAAGTGCCAAAATGATGGATGGCAGGAGACAAAAAGTCCAAAAGTAATTGGAAAGTTACTAAATATCCAAAGCCTGTGGTCACAAATGAGCCATAAAGAGCCATCTCCACAGCAGGGGCTCTCCTGCAGATCAGGGTGCCAATCAGAATGGGCCTAGTCTTCCCCTCCCCCAGGCTAACACTGGCTTTTCCCATTAGGAATGTGCATGTGAGGGGTTTCAGTGGTCACCTAACTCTGCTTCTCTGTTTAATTTCCTTGGCCAGGGTGAGCGGGGCTGTAATCAAGGGTTATGAAAAAGATGTGGGAACAAAAACCTCCTTTTATGGATTCACAGCCTACTCCCTGGTTTCCTCTCTTCAGATCTTGGGACGCAGAGGGTTCAGCCACATCCCACAGGAGGAAGTAAGTGAGGTCCCTGCTGCATGCACAGCTTTGACAGGATGCTGTTTGTCTGTGTGCTTCCCTTCTGCTCTTGCCATGAGCAGCAGAGGGGCTGGGGCAGCCCTTTAGCATTACCCTCAGTGAGGGGACCTGCACTGCCCTGGCTCAGAGTGAGTGTTTGCAGTGGCAAGTTGTGTCAATGCCACCCCAGCCCTGTGGCATGTAGAAGGAGCTGCACATCAGATGTTATCTCCATTCTGCTACTGTGGGCTGGTTGAGAGCTGCAGACTGAAGCTGTGTGTCCAAGGAACTCAGTGAGCCAAGATGTCTGCTTGCATTTTTTTTGAAGTGCTGTTCACTAATGCTCACTTTTTTTCTTAGCATGTCAGATACATTCACTTTCTAGAGGGACCAAGAGACTATGAGTGGCTGGAGGCTCTTCTGTTCAACAAGGACATCAGGAAAGGATTCTTGAACCTCAGCGGGTAAAACAAATTATAGCTCCCTCTACCCCTCCAGTGACAAGCTCTCTGTTGTGCTCTTTTCCTCTCCCAGTGCTCAACCCTATGGAGGACCAGGCCAGGGTAAAGCCAGGGTAAAGCCTCCCTCCCCTGGCAGACTTGCAGGAAGAAATCTCTCATTTCCTCCACAGAACTGAGCACTGCTGTAGTCAGTACACCTCCTTCCCAGAGGTAGCTGATCTCAGTGATGTGTGGCCAGAACTTAGAGAAAGCTTGGTGGCTTTTGGGGATGAACACATGCTGCTGGCTGCTCTGGTGTGGCCTGCTCATGGATGAAGGCCTGGTTTCACCAATTTCTGCCTATACAAACACATGCTTTTGATATTCCTGTGTCCTTTTGTTGCCTCTCCTCCCTGATGTCTTCCTCTGCAATGCACACAGGCTATGGAGGCTTTGTCATAATGTGGGAAATTATACAAAATGTCTTCACAGTGTTTGTGGTTCATCTCTTACCACCAAGTGCATCAAGTGCATCAGGGCTGATCCTTTCCAGCTGTGATGAGGTGTAAGTGCTTGTCTTGAGTCTCCCCATTCCTGTCCTCAGGCAGAAGCCCCGGCAGAAATTCGATAAAGATTTCACAATGGACAAATACCTGGTGGTTCACCCTGATTTCCTCAGATACCTGAAAAACAGGTGAGCTGCGGGTTGTGTGCTCTGACAGGCTTGTTCCTCCTGGCCAGCCCCATCTCTCTCTGTCTCTGACCTCTCCTCCCAGCTCCCTCCCCTGTAACCACAGTTCAGCCTCACCAGCAGCCTGGGGATGAGCATCAGCAGCATGAGCTCAGCTGAAACTCTGTGGTGCTGGAGTGGGACACTAGTGGTGGGTAAACATCCAGAACGTGTGAGCTGGAGAAGCAGCAGCCATCAGACAGCTTGGTTTTCAACATCCAAGAGGGATCCAGGGTCAGTTGCAACTTTAGGTGTCGGAAGAATGATGCTGAAGTGCCAGAATAGTTGATCTCCAGTTCAGGACCAGCCTTTCATGTTCCCCATTGCTTAGCACCTTGGAGGAAGGTTCTGGAACAGATCTTCCCTCCAGAGATTCCTTCTAGACTCAGGAAGTTGGCTGTGTTCTCAAGCACGACAACAGGCTCTTCTTCAGCATCCCCTTTGCCCAGCCTGGCTGCTGCTCTTCTGTGTCTCTCCAACCCTTTCCACAAGCCTGTTGGCCACTGTCACCATGAGATCTGCCTGTCATGGGCCACACATGACCGAGAGATGGAGGAACAGGAGCTCCTGTTGTGCCCTGCTTTGGCTGCCTTTACCCTTCAGTCTCCTTGAGAGCTGCTGCCTTCCCTGGAGCCAGATGGCCGGCACTCCCTGCCTGCTCTGCCGTCCCCCCTCTGACTTGGCTCCTTTCCAAGGCCAAGAGGACTCCATGCTATTTTTTCCCTGTGTTTACTCCTACTTTCCTAAGAACTCCTGGCATGCACAGTACAGCTCCTGGCAGGTTTTGTGACACTCCTCTGCACCTTCCCTTTGTCTCGTTTCACTCCCAGATGTAGATGGGGAGCAGGATATACCAGGCAGCTTCAAAGCCACCTCTACACTGCAAAGTAAAGCACAGAGTTAAGAGTGGTGGGCTTAAACCTACGAGATCCTTTAATCCATCCCCTCTTACCCCCACTGCCTCAAGACCTACCACTTCCACAAAACTGGGGCAGAGCTAGGCTTAGGTTGCCGTGCAGGTGGTGGAGAGTTCTGGGCACACTTGTGGCTTCTTTGAAATGCCTCATATGGCCCCAGGCTGCTGCAAGGAGGGAAGATGCCTCATGGGCCACAGGGGGACAAGGTGTGCCCTGCTTGAAACACCACAGCCAGCAGCTCCTCGGTGGTTTCCTCTCTCCTGCTGCAGGTTTTTAAAGTCTAAAAGTTTGGAAAAGCACTACTGGAGGCTGTACAGACCCACAACAGGGGCCTTCCTGCTGCTGACTGCCCTCCATCTCTGTGACCGGGTAAGGGTACAGTGATTCCTGCACCCAGAATTGCCTGGAAGTGGGAACAGGGGACAGAGGAGAGCAGGGGTGGCTGCTCTCTGCCTCGAGAGTATATGGGCTCATGTCAGCTGTGGAGGAGCAGACTGAAGATGAGAGACAGTCCCAAAATAACTCCCATAGAGGTGGTGAAGCCTGCTGTGACCTAGAGCACATGATCTCTCAGGGAGGCAGTGAGGGGACAGCAGGACCTCTGGAGCCAGTGCTCACAGTCTGGTCACCAGAGAAGCCCCAGATGGCATCTCTGTCCTGTGCTCACTCCCATTTGGGAGCTGTGTCCTGTATTTCACCTGCTCCCTCCATCCCTGGTACCCCTGCCCAGTGAGTCCTGCATCTTTCCCAGGTCAGTGCCTATGGCTACATCACAGAGGGGCACGAGAAGTACTCAGACCACTACTATGACAAGGACTGGAAACGTCTGATTTTCTACATTAACCATGACTTCAACCTGGAGAAGCAGGTGTGGAAAAGGCTTCATGATGAGAATATCATGAGACTTTACCAGAGAACCTGACTGTGGCAAGGGCCATTGCCTGGGAAATCTCAACAACACCTCACTGGGAACAGAAGAGGACCATCAGAGCCAAGGTTAGCTCTGGACTGCCAGGCACATTTCATCCCCACAAAGACATTTCCCTTCTTCAGCACCTCTGTTATTTCACAACACTTCAACAAATGTGTGAATGCTACAGACCCAAAGACCAACAAGAAAATGCAGCGTGCCAACAAAGTCCCATTTGGTTGTGCTGCAGGACTCTTGCTGGTTGTTGTAGGAATGGGTATTATGAGAGCAGAACCCAGGATGGATATGGTCCCGTGTCCTTTGTGTAATCCAGGTTTTCACTCTTTGCAAGGAGATGCTCCTCAGGCTGGAGCCACTTCTCTTCTGGGTGGATCCTCTCAATGAACAATACCCATTTTGGAGCTGGGTATTGTCTAAACAAACTCCCTGAGGAGCTGGAATGGATGGAGGTGGAAACACAGATCCTGTTCCAGGTTAATTTCTGTGGAGGGGGGCTGCACTCACTCTGCTCCCTGCAGATAAAAAGGATGGACTGGACACTTCCAGGTGACTAATTTGGGAATGAGTTTCACCACTGCTCCCCAGTGTGACCTTGCTATGACACTTCCAGAGGAGCACTGCCATCAGCTCAAGGGCAGGTAGCTGCTCTCCATGGTGCAACAGACCTGTACCTGGTGCCTACCCAGGGCTCCCCTGGCTGCACAAAATGTGAATTTTGTGGCATGGACCTGATGTGCCAAAGCTGACAAAGCTGGACTTTGTCATGCTTGGCTCCCAGCAGTGCCCAGAGCGCTGTGTTTGTCCTGTTGCCAGGAGAGGTGAACCTCTCCAAGTCCAGGGATGGATGCTATCTGTCCTTGCTGCAGGCTGAAGTGCCTGTGCCCCATGGTGCTGAGAGGGGCCCAGCTTCAGCCAGCAAACATGGAGTGTGTTGGCCTCCTGGAAGGGGTTTTGTAAGCAAAATAAATGGCACTACTTTGGCCAAGCTGATCTTTCGTGCAGCCCTGTGGGTTGTGGTTATTTAGTGCACCCAGAACTGATGCTTTAAAGGCTGAGATACAGCAGATGGCAAAGCCAGGAAAGGGCAGGACTGAGGGGTAATGAGATCAGCTCCACCTGGAGAAGCTCTGCAGCTTGTGTGGACACACCTGAGCGTTCCCCCCCTGTTCACCTTGCAGGACAGGGATCAGCACTGGCCAATCACCTCCCTGAGGAAGTGGGTGAACACTGAAGAGGTTGTCCTTGTCCCAGCAACTGCTCTCCAAGTATATCAGATGCTCAAGGCAAATGCATGAAGGGCTGGATGTTTCCCCCATAACACTGTGCAGGCAAAAAGCCACCCTCAGTGTCCCAGCAGGTCCAGTCCAGTTAATCAGCTGCACACTCACTGGACCTGCTTTGGTTGTGAGTGTTTTTCCATTTCTGCAGCATTTTTGTTGGGGGCAGCAGCATCTGCAGGGACTCTCTGGACTCCAAGGAAGGCATTTCAGCCAGGACTGTCAGCAGGGTTTGTCAGCATTGATTTTCTTTGTCCA
Organism: Illadopsis cleaveri; assembly: GCA_013399915.1. Classification (NCBI taxonomy): domain Eukaryota; kingdom Metazoa; phylum Chordata; class Aves; order Passeriformes; family Timaliidae; genus Illadopsis; species Illadopsis cleaveri. Next base: position 25,952 of record VXBB01008570.1, read on the forward strand.
TTTTCCCTTGTGCTGCAGAGAGGCCAGGCAGTTTCTCATGTCTCACTGAGCTTGTTTGTGAAGGACAACCTCCCACACTGAGAATCTAAATGCAGAATTCAGCTTCTCTGGAGAGGGTGTAGCCTGTTCCTGGCTGCTCTGCCCATACGAGCCCACAGTGTCTGTGGGAGCAGGGAGTGTCCAAAATGCACAGTGCCTCAGTTGGGAATGATGCAGCCCTGTGGGAACACCGGGCCCATAGGGCTTTGGAACAGACCAGAAATCCTCCCTGAGCAGCAAACAACCAGAAATCCTCCCTGAGCAGCAAACAACCAGAAATCCTCCCTGAGCAGCAAACAGGGAAGCCTGAGTGACGTCAGTCACTGAGGAGAAACTCCTGCACCCAGGAGCTCTGGACCTGCTAGATGTCTCAGCCCCTCATGGTGGCTGTGCACCCTGTCCCCAGGTGGCCCTGGTGGTGTCCCCTGTTCCCAGGCCCTGCAGGCTCTCCCTGATGGGCGGTGGGTGGGCAATGAGGCAGTTTTGTTGCTTGCCTGTCCCTCAGGTCGTACCACATTGCTGTGGGTTGCTTAGTGACCAGCTCCACCGGGTATTCTTCCTGCCTGAATAGGGCTTTTCTCTTCCCAGAAAGTGGAAGAAGTTTCTCTTAGACCTTTCCCCTCCCCCTCCTCCTCTTTTGTTCCTCTGTCCTTTGGAAAGCAGGAAGGGGCTGAGTTCCATTGAGCAAGGGTTCCCCAGTGGGTGAGGGGGCTTTGGGGATGGGCTGGCAGCCCCCAGCCCACGCTTTCCCCCAGTGCCAAGGCTTCCCAGAGTCAAGGGAAGGAAATTTCCCAGGAGGCTTTCCCCAGAGCCTGTTCCCTCCAGGCTTTTCTCTCAACACTGCTGACTAAGTTTGATGTTATCAGGGATAATCTTGGCTGGAGAAGGGCCTTTGCTGTGGTCTGGAGTTTCCCAGCGAGCTCAAAGCCACATCCTTCCCGACCCCAGGAAGGCGACTCTGAGCTGATGGTCTCCCTCACCTCCTCACTTTGCTCCCATCCCCCTGCACCAAGGCATCCCGCCCCTCTGTGGGCTGGCCGAGGTGTGGCACATCCCCAGCCGGAGGAAGTCCAGCTGTGCACAAGTCCAGCTGTGCCTCACCAGAGCCACCTGATCTTGTGGCATCGGGCCCGGAGTGGCCGCAGGAAGCTGAGCGGGGTTGGAGGTGGCATTTCCCAGCCAACTCCCAGCCTGGCACAAAGTAATGGAACGAAGCCTGTGGAGGGCAGCTACAGCTGGAGCACCCTTGGCAAGAGCCAGGATCCAGGAGTGGGCAAGCTCCCAGCAGGGTGAGTCCCAGGGCGAAAGCAGCACTGCCAGGCTGTGCTGTAGTAGCCCCAGCCTGCTCAGTGCCACTGGGCAGAGCCAGTGCCATGGTCAGGTGGCCAGGGCCACCCCAAAATCCAGGTCTCTGTGCTTGGCACGACATCAAGATTGTCCCTGTGCCACCAGGTGGCAGCTCCTGTTCAGGGATCTGTCTCTGTGCCCTGATCTGCCACATCCTGATCTGCCACCGTGTCCCGGTGCTGGGCACAGCCCTGCAGCTGCCTGTGATTTATGGCCCGGGGGCTGCCTGGGGTGTGCAGAGACACCGGGAGCAGAGGTTTGGTACCTTGCAGTCACAAGGTGAGGGCAAAAGTGTGGCCTCTGCTCCTGCAGCATGGCATGGCGCTGAAGGCAGCACAAGCAGAGGGACTGATGGTGGGATCAGGTCTGACATCCTGAGGGATGCTCAGATACAGCAACTCCTCCTCTTGCACGGACACAATACCCAGTGCCAGCGACCAGTGGATTTCCCACTGCCAGCCAGGAGCTGCAGGATTTAAACAGATGTGTTTGATTTGGGGGATAAATACNCCCCACTGCCAGCCAGGAGCTCTGGGAGCTGCAGGATTTAAACAGAGGTGTTTGATTTGGGGGATAAATACACCACTGTGCCTCAGCATGTCCAGAAGTTGCTGTTTTGTCAGCCCTGCTTTTTTCAAAAGCTCTTGGAGAGTACCATGAACTGTTATTACAGCTGTGCCAGACTCCTCCTAGGGTTCCTCAAGAGTTAACAGCCTTTAAATATTCCCCACCAGATTGCAGAAACCAAAACCACTTTTCACCCAGAAGCTCTCACGGTGTCACCTTCCTGGCAGAGCTTCAAATTCTTTGCTTCATTTTCACCTTTTCCCTCTTTCAGTGTGGCTGCTCACGTGGATAGCAGAAGCAGAGGCCACTCTGTGGATGAAGCAGGAGGAAGACATGGACTGCTTGGGGACAGGGATGCATTTGGGGACAAGTGAGTGGTGCAGAGCCCATCTCATCCCTGCTCCTGGTCAGTGCAGCCCTGCTCTCTGGATCCTGTGTGGGTTTGGCCTTACCAGGAGCAGGGACAAGTCAGGCTCTGCACCATGTCCTGGAGTTTGAGGTACCTTCTAAAGGTGGCAGCCAACCCCAAACCCAACCAGGTGCTGGAGGGAGCCACTGTGTGTGCCACACACGGCTCCAAGACAGCCTTGTGCCATGGTGGCACATCCATATTGTCACTCCTGTCTCTTTCCTTCCCAGGCAAGGAAGTGAGGCACAGAGCAGCCAGAGCTGGATAACAGCACCCAGCTTCCCAGCATGGAGTTGCTCCCTCTGGATGTGTTACTCTCGAGCTTCTGTGGCTGACTGGATGCTGTGGGAGTGTGGCAGAGCTGTGTGCTTGCTCCAGGTCAGCACAAAAAAGCTCTGTGCTGGGGACTCAGCAGGTGCTGTTAATGTTGCTCAGTTGCTGAGAGGTTTGGGGCAGGCTGCCCTGGGGGCAGAGGGTGGGAGGTTTCCCCTCCTCGCCTCCTCTGTGTGGACCTTTGATCTTTCTTGGGGATGTGGTAACAGGTAAATCCAGTTGGACCAGAAAAACTATTGATAATAGGGGAGGGAGAACAAGATAAAGGAGCAGCCCCTGGCTTTGTTGTGCAAAAAGCACCAGCTGAGCTGCCAGGTAAACAGCCCCAGGGGGTGCAGCAGGGCTTCTCTGCCAGGCTGAGCAACAGGACCTTGGGTGCTGCAGGGCTTTCCCAGCTTGGCCTGGCCAGCCCTTGGGGTGGTAAATTCTGGAAAGACATTTCTGAGTCCTGGGGACGTCCCAAGGCTCCCTCCATCCCTCCCGTGGCAGCCATGCAGCGTCCGATGGGATCACACAGGTGGGTGAACGAGGGGCTGCGTCACCCACCCACACTCAAACACGGTGTCCCCTCTCCCCAGCTGTGGGGACAGAGCCTGGCCTGACCCCAGGGACATGTGGCTTTGAGCAGACTTCAGGGACTGGTTGCCCTGCCGAGATCAGGGCAGAATCAGCCCACATGTACTCTGCCTGGTCCAGAGCTGGTAAGAAGGGGGAGGGCAGTTGTTTGTATTGTCACCCTAATTTCTCAGCAGTGTTTCCCCTCTCTGCACCCCTCCAGGCATAGCTCAGAGCCTCCCAGGTTGCCTCATGCCAGTGGAGAGGGGATGGCCTTTGAACAGTGTGTTTGGCTTATCTGGGCCCTGCTCAGCGGTCCAGGGCTGACCAAGGGCTCTGCCATGCACAGGCACCTGAGATAAGAGCAGGGCTGGGCCAGCAGGGCCACGGGGAGGCAGCCAACAGGAGCCAGCCTGAGCCACGGCCTGCCACTGCTCGTGAGGTCCCGACCTGCCACCTCCACCTATGGCTGACCCCAACAACCTTCCTGCTTTGGGGAAGAGCAGGGTGTGTTTCCCTGATGGGCCACATCCCGGCACAAAGATCACAGGGTCACAGAATTAATTTTCTTGGAAAAGGCCTCTGAGATCATTGATTCCAACCTTTGAACACCTTGTCAACCAGACACTGTGTCACTGAGTGCCACATCCAGCCTTTCCTTAAACACCTTCAGGGACAGTGACTCCACTGCCTCCCTGGGCAGCCCATTCCAATGCCTGACAACCTTCTATGTGAAGGAATTCCTCCTCATGTTCAACCTAGACCTCCCCTGGCACAGGACTATGTCCTCTCATCCTGTCACTGGTTGCTGGGGGGAAGAGACCAATCCCCAGCTGGCTACACCCTCCTGTCAGAGAGCTGTAGAGACTGATAAAGCCTCCTCTTCTCCAGGCTAAGCAACTCCAGCTCCCTCAGCCTCTCCTCATAGGATTTGTGTTCTAACGGTGTTCCATACCCTTCCCCAGCTTCGCTGCCCTTCTCTGAGCAGTTTTGCTGCATCTCCAAGCCCCTTTCCCCACCTGCAGCCTGGGGGTGTGGGCAGAAGGGCAGAGCACAGCCCTGAGCATCTCTGGTCCCGCAGCCAAGCGCAGCCACCGCCCTGCTGTCACCCTCTCCAGGCGTCCTCCGTGTGGTCACTTCTCCTGACTCCGGTTGTGGTAACACCTACAAATCCAACACGAAGCCAAGCAGAGAGTGTCAGGGCCCTCAGCGGGCGCTTTGCCTGACCCGGTTTTCCCCGGGCCTGGCGAGAGGAGCTGTGGCCGAGCTGCTCCCGCTGCCCTCCCCGCCCCGCCGGGCAGGGGCGGTGCTCAGCCTCCCGGGACATCTGCTGATGAATTTTTCATGCTGCCGTGGCCGTGCCTCCGCAGGCAGCCATATGGCCCCGCGTTCTCGGGGGGTGACACAGCCACAGCCAGGCTCTGCATTTCAGGGACCTGCTCTCGGAGCAGATTTTTGATGCTTTCTCAAAGGTACTTCTGACCCGTGCTGAATGAATTTGGATACATAAATCCTCCAGGAGATTTTTTGGAGATCTCGTTCTCCCACCTGAACGGTTCATCATGGCAAAGACTACAAGATTTTCCTCCACCAATCTGTGGCTGACAGCCAGCTGGTGCAAAATATGTTTATTCTCCTCTTGTGCTCTCTAGCCATGGGGAGGGATTGGGTTCTGTTTCCAAGAAGTAATCACTGGAATAAAAAGACCAGGCTAAAAATGATAGTTGCTGGTTTCCATTGTAATTTCTTTTATGTTCTTTTCCTAATCTTTTTTTTGGCCACTACCATCCTAAAAGGTTTTTCACACTTATTTAACTTCTAAATTAAGCACTACTTAATTTTGGGGCATAGTCCAAAATGCATTGTAGCACAAAACAAGTAGAGCAGATGAAGAACTGTGCATCTCATTTTCACCCCGCTGAAAATAAAACCAACAGTAGAAAACCATATATCATGGAAACAGAGAGATGTGAAGAAACCAGCTCCTCCAGCCCTTGAGGCTGCCACTCCACCAGCATTTGCATCATTGGGCCATAAATGTTTCCAAATGGCAAATTCCTGACTTTCCCCAGGTCACTTCCTCTGGACCACTGGTCATCCATCTGGAGCCAAGCCTCACTATGTCCCTTGTGACTTACTTGAGCAGTTGGTAATAATTAGCTGTGGTTAACGAAGGGCCAGAGTCAAGAGCACATGAGCCAAGGCAGCAGATCACAGGGAGCAAATCCAGCGGGTCAGAGCGAACAAGGCAGACCCTGAGTCACACCAGGTGGGGACAGATCCAGGCTGGGGGATCTCTGAGCAAGACCCCAGACTCAACCACGCTGTGCTGACTCTGAGTCTTCCAGAAAATGCCTGTGCCCCTGAGGGCTGGGAGCAGCTTTTAGTGATAGAGGCAAAAAGCATCAAATCCCTCCATCGATGCATCCCCATTTCTCTGAGCTGCCTTTTGCTACTGGGGTACATGTGACCCCCTCTTCCTGCCCATCCTTCTGCAGCTTTAGCTCCAGCTGGGCTTTAAGCTTGATTTCATCCCTGTGTGTGCCAGTGGTCATTGTCTGTCCTGTCCTTCCAGCTTCTTGCCTGTTCCCTCCTTCCCTGAGACAACCTGTGCCCAGTCAGCCTTCCTGCCGCAGCTCCAGTGCACAACAGCAGGGTTCCCTGCAAGTTTGCTTTAAAATCAGCCTGGCCACCATCCCTTTGTGGTGTCCCAGGTCCAGTGTTCACTTTCTCAGTGGGACAAGGCCAGCAGTGACGCCACTGCCAGCCTCAGGCACAGAGCTGCTCCCACACCACAGCCCGGGCACTTCGTGGATGCCAACGAGGTGCCATCCCCACACAGCCAAAATTCCCAGAGGACCAGGGCTGGCAATGGAGGGATCTGTAGTAATGGAAGCAAGTGGAGATTGAAGCAAACTCCTGTTAAAATGTGTTTTGCTTTTATCTTCCTTTGAACCTGTCTGGGCAGGTCGGAAAGGAAGCAGGAATTGGTTGGATCTGAGGGGAAAAAGGAGTGTTGGGGAAAATGCAGCCACAGTAGGACTCAGGAACAGGCATGGGGTTTGGGCCCAGGTTTTGGGGCTGAATAATGGAAGAGGGTATTTGTGGAGGGGCTGGAGGTGTGTGACAGCTTGGAACAACACGTGAGCACTCGGGGAGCCACGGGCACAGGGTTTGGATGGAGCAGGGCTCACCGTCGTGCTGCTCCCTGAGTCTGGTGACTTCCTAAAGCTCCAACCCCCCAAAATCCCTCCAGTTCAAGTGAAAAGACTTGTTTGCCTGCGGAGTCCCTTCCCCCGCTGCAACAAACATTTTGGTATGCATATCCTTCCGTTCACAGGCTGGTTCACAGGCTGGGGGCTGGGGGGCTGAACTAAAATAACGCCGAGATATTCTTTCAAAAAAGAAACTAGAACACATCCTCTCTGAAAATACCAAAATAATTCATGCAAATATTCCCCCAAACTCGTTTCTCCTTTTCTCCAACTCGTTTCTCCTTTTCTCCAACCCAAACTCTTTGCCGAGCTTGCCACAAAACCCCCAGAGGTGTTTTTTCCTGCAAATGCATGTGATCCATTCAGCCAGAACGTGGCCGGGGACCCGGGGGCCACACCCCAACTGTGTCCCCCCTTTTCCCCCACATCTGCGCCCTCCTGGCAGGTTCACCGGGTGGCTGCGGGTATGTGACAAGGTGCTGCTATCGGGCACCCCCAGGTCCATCTGGATTTCAGAGCCTGCAGTTTCTGATAAGCACAAACAAACCGGCAGGCGCCCGCTCAAGGTCGGCACCGTGGGCCCGCCGGATGCCCGTGTGGGTGCAGCCCAAACACGCACGCGTTTGAGTTGGACAAGAAAGTAATAAAAAGGGGTATCCTGTTTATGAGCCGTGGGTGGGTGGCATGAAAAGGAGGTTAAAAAAAAACCAAAACCTCAGTCCCCTTCTGGTCTGGGTAAATGTTTAATTCCCAGCTCGGAGAAAAAGCAGCTCAAAAGTGCTTTTTTTCTCAGCAAGTCTGAACCAGTCAGCCTGGTGCCTCCTCCCTCCGGCTCACACCCTCCCTCCCACCGCTCCGGAGGAATATCCCAGCCTGCTCCAAAGTGCAGCTCGGGCACCCGGGGCAGGACGGAGCCAGCCCACAGCGCTGTCCGCGCCCACGGGGCTGGGAGAGCAGAGGGGCCGGGAAGTTTGTGTGCCCGGGGCCGGCTGCCACCATCCCGGCTCGCCTGCGCGGCTCCAGTGGCTGAATTGCCCGGGATGGGGTCCCCGCACTGGAAAAGGCTCTGCCTTTTGCTCCTGGCAGGTTTAACATCCTCCCTGCTCCTCTACAGTCACTACCACGCTACGGTGGAGGCGCCCACCAGCCAGAGGATGATAGCCAAGTAAGGGGGGACGGGGATGGGAGAGGGGTGGGAGGCAGGGATGTGTAAATCCAGCACGAGGTACCGTGCTTTGGCATGGGGAGGGGGAATCGGGGTGCCGGTGTGGGCACCAGCCGAGCCCAGAGCTGCCCAGAGCGGGACCCCGAGGCCATGGGAGGGTCTCCAGGGGTCCCCGCGTGGGTTCAGCGCATCTCAGAGCAAAGAAACCATTGCTGAGTGCAGGGACGGCTGAGGGTGAGGATCAAACCCGCTTCAGCCGCCGCCGCGTGTTCCCGCCGGGCTGGTGCGGGATCGGAGCCCGCTGATTGTCCTGGGGGAGGTTTGGCCTCACGGAGCCGCACTGACCACCCCTGGCAGAGGCAGGGCACGGCTGCCCCGGTCTCGGATCCCTCGGGCTGCCCACACCGCTCGCCAACTCAGGGCTGCAGCGTTTTCCAAACTCCAGCGATTTGCAACTTCGTCTGCCTTCCCTGCATCCTCCAAACCTCCCGAAGCCCCTTCCTGAGCCTCCCCCGTGCCCAGCGGGAGGTGGTGCCGGGGTGCCCCGGGGAGCTCCGCCGAGTGCGGGTGAGCGGGCGGGGGAAGGAGCCCGCACAGCGCTTGGGCTGCGCGACCGGCTGCCCTGTCCCCTGCGAGCATCAGGTGCTGGGCCAGGAGAGCGCCGTGGGTGTCCCCCAGCTCCTCCTGGGTGCTTCTGGGTGCCATCAGTGTGACAGAGCCCAACTGCCTGGGTGCTGCCCGGGAACGGGGGATGCTGTGGGGACCGGAGCCGGTCCTGCAGAGGGTGAGATTTGCAGCGGGATTTGCTGAGGATGCAGCCGGCTGAGCTGCCCTGGGGTTTAGACGTTCTCTCTTCCCCAGCTGGGAGCTCTCCTTGCCCGATCTCAGGGTGCTGAAGGCAGAGGTCCCCTCTCCTGCCGGGCCGGTGGATCAGGAGTATCTGCAGCAGCCCGGGCTGTTATTGGCTCTTTCCGCCCTCTCCGTGCCGGGTGCTCAGCGGTGCCAGCGGCAGCGTTACCGGAACTGCTCGGGGCAGTCACGGCTGGGGTAACATCAAGCTCCCCATAAAGACCTTGATGTCCACAAGAGGGGAAACTGGGGCCCGTGAGGGTGGCAGAATGTGCCACTGGAGCTGGGAATGGAAACCCTGACACATGTGGGGTCTATGGCCCAGCCAGAGCGGGGTCAGGAGAAAACCCATGGGATGGAAGCAGGGAGCAGGTTCCCCCCACCACATGTCAGGCTAACCCTGCCTGGAGCTGCTGCAGCCCCAGGTCACCTTCCTTGGAAAGCCAGCCCAGGCTCCAGCCCCTGGACCAATGGGACCAAGGGTCAGCCTGTCCAGCCCCAGAGAGGGGCCCAGGTGAGGTACACCGAGCTGACCTGTGCTCCAAAGCTCTCCTGGACTCTGCTCTTGGCTTTAATTCAACCCCCAAAGCTAAACCCAAACCAGAGTGCAGTCTGTTGGCTTTAATTCTCTGTGTTTACAAACATGGCACACCATGAGTGCTGCTTGTCCCAACAGAGCTGTGTCCCTGGAGGAGCTGGCACTGCCCTGCCACTGGCTGAGCCTGCAGCTGGAACTGGCCTGGCCATTTCACATGGCTGAGGTGCCATCCCAGAGCACTCATTTCCTGCTCTGCCAGTGGGGACAGGAGGGTCAGGGTCCTCACCTGTGGGTGCAGGTGCCTCAGTTTCAGCAGGTTAGTGTGAGCAGTGTCTCCATGTGGAGGTACAGGGGGACGAAGGGGATCAGGAGGGATCAGGAGGAAGCTGATCTCCTGATGGATGGTGGCTGCAGCCAGCACCAGGTCACCTCAGGACCAGATCCCCACAGCAATGCCAAGTCCCCCTCTAGCTCCACACAAAGCTGGTGGCCCTATGGAAGTGGGCAAATGCCCTGTTCCCTGCAGAGCTGGGATGGAGGGAGCCAAATCCCCTGGGGTTCAGATGGGCACAGCCTTGTCCCACTCCCTGCCGGTCCATCTCTCCCAAACCCCACTGGTGAGCTGCTGGCTACACTCGTGGCTTTATTATTAGGGCAGAAGGGATGAGCACAGAGCTCTGCCCAGCCTCGCTGTGCCACCTCTGCTCTGCACCAGGGGAAGATGCTTCTGGAGCTCAGCCCTTCACGGTGAGATGGAGCAAGAGCAGGTTCTTGTTGCTGTTGTGACTCTCTCAAATATCTCTGTGGGGCCCTGGGAGTATTTGCTGAAGATAAGGCTGGACTCTGTGCTCACAACACACACACAGAGCATAATCTTCCGGAAATGAGGGATGGCCTTGGACCAGGAACGTCATATTTGTGAAAGTCACTATGGTGAGGGAGCGCACCCGGGCTTGGCCGGCTCTGCTGCCACCACCGGTGCCCGGGCAGGCACGGCCACTCCTTCCCACAGCCCCATTGTGCATCTGTCGGTCCCGGGCAGGATTGTCATCTTCTGAGTCAACCAAGCAGCACGAGGTGCTTCACCACATCCTGGCAGGTGACGTCAAAGCGCTTGGCTCCCCATCACGCTGCCAAGCTGCTTCTGGTGGGGGGCCAGCTGCCCCACGCCCTTCCCGGCAGGGTTTGTGCAGCAGCAATGCTGGAGAGCTGGCTCCAGCACCCACAGCTGGCAAGCGAGTGCAGGGAGGTGCTGGCACTGCTTTATCAGTTCAGCACAAAGCTCGGAAGAAATGATGAGCAGGTACCACCCACTGTGTCCGGCCATGGGTGGAGGTGGGGCCCAGCTCCCATAGAAGGTCAGCAGGAGCCACCTCCCTCCATCCTGGGCACAGCCAGGCTGAGCCCCCTGGGGGTCACACAGATCCCTGGCAGCTCAGAAAATAGTGCAGCACCCTCCCACTGCCACTGCCCAGGGCTTTGCCTTGTGCTGCAGGCACTGGGATCAGCCAGGGAAGGGGAAGGGAAGAAACAGGAGCAGGAGAGCTTGGAGAGCTGGGGAGGGGCTGGGTGGGCAGAGATGTGCAGCTGGGGCTTCTGAAGGGCTGGGGAGGCTGCTTGGATGCAGCTCAAGCCTGGACACGGGGGTCACCTGCACTGTGTGAAGGAGACAGCAAGTGGGGCTGGGCAGCTCCCTGGGGTGAGCTCCCTGCACCCCAGGGCAGTTCACCAGGGCTGAGCTCACTCAGGTCCAGAGCACCTGGCTGTGGGACACGTGTGGGAGAGCTTTGCTCTGGAGGATGTGCTGTTGGTACCTGGGCTGAAGGAGCAGCTTCCAGTGTAACCACCAGGTCTGGTGCAGCCTCTGATGGACCCTGCACTGCTCCCTGGAAGCCAAGGGAATAGACAAGTTTGCTCAGGCTGGGGTTAGTTGGATGCTTGCAGGGGTAACACCAGAAAGGTCCTGCAGAAAGCTGCAGCTCTGCATCTCTGTGGGATAGCTCAGTCCCATCTTGATGGACCTTCTTGGGAATTTACCCTCCCTCGTCTCTCTGCCTGCTCAGGTGATGTCAGGATGAGCCTCAGGGGTGAGCTGGTGGGGGCCACGCTGTGCTGACCCCTGGGCTGTGGCACTGTGTTTGGAGTGGTGGGGGCTTTGCAGGGCTCTGCTCCTGCTGGGAACCTGACTTCCCATGGGACACCGAGGCAAGACACACAGGCTTGATTTAAAAGCTGCCCTGCTCCACTGTTGGGGCTCAGCCTGTTGCACCCTCAGCATCCCCTGCCAAGAGCTGGCAGCGCTGGCATGGTGCAAGGAAGGTGGGTCAAAGCCTGCTTGGCACTGTCTTTCCATCCATGCCTGGCGAGATGCTCCAGCTCCCAGTTCCAGCCCCCAGGCAGGGCACTGGTCTGTCCCCCCATGGCATGCCATGACCCCAGGGTGGCAGGGAGCAGGGTTTGGGTTGCAAAAGGGTTTGGATCTGCCCTTGGGCAGGGCTGTGGGTGCTGCCGGTGTTGACAGGGGCCGTGGCAGGGACAGAAACCCAACGCCCGCTGTGCCCCTGTGCCAGGCAGCGTCACGCCAGCGGGGGCTGGGGGGGGTGAAGCTTCGCTCCCCACCTGCCTCTACCTGTGCCCAGGCTCCCAGGCAGAGATCCCGTAACAAGGAGCCCTTGTCTCCTCCACAATAGCCCCGTTCTGGCCGCAGCACCTGCCGCCCGCGCTGCCGGCGGGGCCGGGGGCTCTGAAGGGCCTTTCTGTGTGGGGATGAATGGGAGCCTGTTCCCCTCCGGTGGGCTCCCACCTCCTGCTCGCCTGCCCACCCCCAGCCCCAGTGCTCCCCCAGGGGCTAGGTCAGCTCAGCCTGGCCCCATGGGACTCAGGGCACCCCAAGTTGCTCAGGGTGGGCAGCCTCTGCTACAAATGATCAGGGCATGCCCCAGCCACCCCATGGCAGAGGGGGTCCCATGCACCCCAAGAGCCTCCAGACCCCAGTTGCTGATTGCTTCTTCAGCATAACAACTAAATGTGTCCTGCTGGCCTGACCAGTTTATTCCAGCCTGGTCCCCTTTGGACTCAGGAATGGTGGGAAGAGCCAGGGGGGTCTCAGCAGGATTCCCCCCCAGGGCTGCAGGCTGGGCTGGGTGTGGGGTTTTGGTACCTGGGAGTCCTGGAGGTGGGACTCACCAGGAGATGGTGGCTGCACAAACTCTGTATTTTGCAAATCCTCCGTCTCTCCACTTGCAGATGGGGGTGGGTGGGCGCAGACAGGGCTGGAGAGGAGATAAATGGAGGGGTTGTGGTCCTGCCCTGTCTGTGGCTCTCACAAGTGGGGGGATGGCAGGGTGCTCAGTGTCACCTCCTCAGCTGAGACCTCACTTGTCTTCTCCCAGCTTGCTGCAGCCAGAGCAGCTGATCCTGGCTCCCTCAGGGACACCACACGGAGCCAGCAGCCACAGCTGGGCTCTTGGAGGCAGCTCGGAGAGGTAAGGAGAGATGTTCAGCCATCCTGGCAGGAACTGGGAGGCCCCTGCCCACTGTGGGCTCCCCCAGTGCCCAAGTGATGGATTTTTAACTCTGCCACATGTTTCCCCCATCCCAGTGGGAATTCCTTCAAGCCCTCTGCCAAGCTGGAGGAGCCGGAGCCCAGCAGAAAGCAGGTAACCATTAGCACAGTAATGCCCATGGTGCCCCTCCGTGCTGGGTTTTGCTGGTTGAAGGGCTGTGTGGGGAGGCTGAGGAGGAGCAGCATCCTCTGGAAGGGCGTTACAGAGGAGCAACCTTGTCCATCCACACGAGTGATTCTCCCCAGGACTCCCTGCTGCCATTCTCCCGTGTGGAGGCTGGGGACAGCATCACCACCCACCTCCAACCCTCTGGCTCCTGGGCCAGCAGTCCAGGCTGGAGACTCATGGGGATGGACCCAGGCCCAGGGGCGGCTGTCACTGTTCTGTTCTCACAGAGCAGAGCTCTAACAGGGCCCACACCTTTAACAGGGTGCCCTCACCTGAAGGTGCTCAATCTTTTATGCCTTCAGGTGACTCTGTAAGCCCTGGTTCTCCCAGCCCCACTGAGCTGGGTGCTAAAGGCTGTTTTGCAGGACAGAACCAAGGCATGAGGTAGTGCCCTGCCTGGGTGACCCAGCAGAACATGATGGACAAGGAGCATTTCTGTCCCTGGGTTTGTTCTCACCTTGGTGCCTGCTGAGGGGTGGAGGTGTCACACAGGGAAGGCAGACCCAAGCTGGAGATTGAGCAGGGATCCTCCTTCCTCCCTCCCAGCCCAGCCCCTGCCTCCACTCAGTGATGGCCAGAGCAAAGGCAGACCCCAAGTTTCGGGAGATCTTCCACTTCAACACCCCTGTGCTGATGTGGGACCAGCACTTCACCCTGGAGACCTGGAACAGGCTGAAGACACGACATGTCCCCTATGGCTGGCAAGGCTTGTCCCTCTCAGGTACAGACCCAGCTGGGATGTGAGGCAGCTTGAGGAGACTGGGGAGCCCAGCAGAAGGGACTGGAGATGTGGGACAGGCAAGGAGCCCTGCAGGGGAGCCAGGAATGTTGATCTCTTCCCACCCCACCGCCCGGGGCACAGGGTGGAGGGTGCAGCTTTGTAAACATTGCTTGCTGCATCTTATGACATTTTCCCTGAATAAAAGCTGCAGTGTGTCCGTGATTATTAACTGGGGCTGGAGGAGTTCAGACAAGCAGCTCCATTGTTGTGCATGGAGATTGTTTCCCTTCCCACCCCAAACCCACCCTCTGTTCTTCCTGGCAGCCACTGGCTTCAATCCCTGGGCTGGGAAGTGCTGGGAATGGCGAGTAGGAGAGAACCAGTGGCAGTTGCAGAGACATTGTCAGGAGGGGACGTGGTTGGCACAGGCAGCAGCATCAGCAGGGCTGGGGCTGGATACATCCCTGTGCCTTGCACAGCCTTGGGTGGCCGCTGTTTGTAGCAGGGTTGGGAGCATGGGGACATAAGAGATACGAGGAGGTGACACCAAGCTGGGAGAGGAGGGCCTGTCTGGTCCCCCTCTCTCCCACCTTCAGACCTCTCTCCTGCATGGGAGTGGTGTGAGTTCTCTCGTGTGCTGCTCCTGGCTGTGCTGCACCAGCTCTGTGCGTGCTGTTGCACGTGGGTTGACACACACCTTTTCCCTGCTGACTGGTCACACCCTGCTCTCTTTCCAGTGGTGGGCAGCACCCTCCAGCTCCTCAACTCCTCGGCCAACCGGCACCTCTTTGACAGGGCCGCCTTCCCCGGGGGCTGCGTCCGCTGTGCCGTGGTGGGCAACGGCGGCATCCTCAACGGCTCGCGGCAGGGCAAGGCCATCGACAGCCATGACCTGGTCTTCAGGTGAGCACAAACCCCGGGCAGGATGGGGCTGTGGGTGCTGGGAGATGTGTGTCCAGCCCTGGATGCACATTCTCCTGCTTTTCCTGCAGGCTCAACGGTGCTGTGATCAAAGGCTTCGAGGAGGATGTCGGCACCAAGGTCTCCTTCTATGGCTTCACGGTGAACACCATGAAGAACTCCCTCATCTCCTACGAGCAGTACGGCTTCACCCACGTCCCCCAGGGCAAGGTGAGACCCTGAGGGCATGTTGGGGAGTTGAGTCAAATTGTCCCTTCAGGCTGGGTTTGCTTCTGAGACCTTCTCCCCATCTTGGGAGCCCTCAGTCCTCACCTGCAAGTGTGGGCAGTGTCCTTAAACCTCCCTCCATGTGCCCCGTCTGTGTCCCTGCTGCAGGACCTGAAGTACATCTTCATCCCCTCGGATGGTCGTGACTACGTCATGCTGAAATCGGCCATCCAGGGCAGCCCAGTGCCCGAGGGCTCAGACAAGGGGGACCAGTGAGTAGCTCCCCAAGATCCCCCCAGCACCCCTGGTGATGCAGGCATGACTCACCTGTCCTCACCCCACATCTGTCCCTACTGGGATAAACCCCAAGATGCTCCAGGACTCCCATGACAAAGTTCTGCCCTTCTCCTTGCCTTGCTGCAGGCCACAGAAATATTTTGGACCGGAGGCATCTGCAGAGAAGTTCAAGCTGCTGCATCCTGATTTCTTGCAGTACCTGACAACAAGGTGAGAGTAATGAGCACTGTGGCTGCTGTCTGGCTCTGCTCTAGGCTGGGCTCGGATCGCCTCCCTGCTCGCTCCAGTACAGACCAGTAGCTGCCCAGCATCAAACTGCAGTCCCAGTCTCCCCCAGACACTGGAACCACCCCTGCCCTGCTGTCTGCACACAAGGCAGAGGCATCTCTCCCCTGCCATTCCTGCTCACTGAAGCACAGCTCACATCCCCTCCTATTCCTCCCTGTGCTCATGTTGCTCCCATTCCCCAAGACAAATTACATTTTGTCCCAGTCTGACAGGAGCAAAGGTAGGGCCCAACAGGATGGTCTTTTCCTGCCTTTCATGAAAGCAAGTGCCTGGGTTGGGGTGGCTCCAAACAGCAGAGGGGCCTTTTACCAACCTCTGAGCAAATGAATCTGTGTTTCACTCAGTGCTCCTCCTGCCTTGCCAGGCACTGGTGTCACTGGAGAGGGCTGTGTAGGTGTGGGTCTGGGGGATGCAGGGCTGTGCCAGCCCTGAGCCCCCACAGCCCCCATGTCCCCATCAGGTTCCTGCGGTCGGAGCTCCTGAACACCCAGTACAGCTCCATCTACATGCCCAGCACTGGTGCCCTCATGCTCCTCACTGCACTCCACACCTGTGACCAGGTAAGGGGCCACAGCTCTCCTGGGGAGAAGGGAATCCCCCCTTTGGTTGCTGTGGGCTTCCAGTGTATCCTGGTGGCTGTCCTACATGTCCCCTGTCCCTTCAGGGCCCACACTGGAGGGAGTGGTGGTAGTGATGGACCCCCCGAGGTGAAGCCTTGACCCTGTCCCCTGTCTGCCCCGCCCCCTTCCCCACAGGTCAGTGCCTACGGGTTCATCACAGACAACTACAAGCAGTTCTCAGACCACTACTACGAGGTGGAGAAGAAACCTCTGGTGTTTTATGCCAACCACGACATGATGCTGGAGGCAGCGCTGTGGAGGAGCCTGCACCGTGCAGGGATCATCACCCTCTACCAGCGCTGAGAGCGGGAGGGCGCCCACAGGGGCAGGTCCAAGGACTCTCGTGGCTCTTCTCCTTTTTCCTGAGGGTCACCTTCTCCCTCCTGAGGGCTCTTCCCAGCTGGCCAGCCAGCCCACAGAACAGACTTGCTGTGCCACAGCCAGCAGTGATGTGAGGGTAACAGGGAAGCTGAAGCTAGTGGAGGAATGTTGCATTTCCTCAGGGATCAGTGTGATTGATCGTGGCCTTTGGGGCAGCCAGAAGCACCACAGCACATGGCTGTGCCCTGCCAGCCCCATGAACGTGGCTATGGGGCAGCAGTGGCCCCTGTGGAGCACAGGAGGGGCGGGGTGATGCTGGAGATGCTGGAAAATGCCCTTCACCTTAAATGCTCATCCCCATGGTGGGACCGCAGCAGGCAGGATAAATCCTTGCACTGGAAACCAGGTGACAGAAGGAGACATGTCTGGAGAACACCCCTCCAGAACAACTGTAGAAAATCCCAGCCCCAGGCAGCTGCGTGTGGACGTGTGCCACGTTCCAGAAGGAACTGCTTGCCTCCCTGGTCAGTGGCACAGACAGCAGGACAGACACCGTGGGCCCTGTTATTGTCCCCTTCAAGAAGCCTGGTGTTTTCTGACAAAGAAGGGGCTCAAAAGCCATCAGCTACAAGGAGGGTCACTCAGCTCAGCCAGGACACCAGGATCAGGTCCAGGCTCTGAGCAGCCCTGAGGTGACACTGGCCTCAGCCATTTGTGTGTGGCACTGAAGGTTTGTCAGCCTTTTCTTGCACAGGGACTCTGTGGTGCCCTCTGAGAGGCAGCCCCACACCAGGTGGGTGAAAGTGATGGTCACTCTTTAATTTCCTTCCCCAAACCCCAAGGGAGGGGAGGGTCCTGAACTCTTCAGCTGTCCCTCATACACCAGCACTGCTCAGGGACACCCACCCGGGGAGGCTTCTCCAGCTGGTGGGGGCTGGAGACAGCAGTGTAATCTAAGACACCTTCCCACTTTGTGTAATTACATAAATGTTGAATGATTGTTTTCCTTAACGCCTGTTCCTGTTGTTTTGATAAACTGAGTGGGGTGAGACCCCCCTTCACCTCCCACAGCAGAGCAGTAACAGGGAGTAGAGACAACTGGGGAACAGCTCCAGAGGCAGATGAGGACAGAAACCAGTTTAAATCATGGAGACTCAGACTGGGAGACCTGTTAGCTCTGAGCACAGCCCTTTTCCCCTTGAAATGCTGTTCGTTGTACGAGCTTGGTGTACAGAGATGGCAAAAGATACCCTGGCCCTGTGCCAGGGAACCTCCAAACCCCCTGAAGCTCCCAGCAGGCTGCTTCCAGCCGGTTCACAGACGTAGGCTCCAAGCCTGTTCCAGATGTAATCTCTAGCTTGGGGCCCATCTTGTGTTCCCACGTCTCAAATGAACCTTTGTTCCCATCAGAGCCACCTTACACTGGTACCACGGCAGCCTGTCAGGCCTGTTCTGTGTTCCCAAACACTCAGCAAAACCGTCCATGACACCAACGAGCCTGATCCTCACCTCCCCTGCCCAAGACACTCTGAAATCTCCTCAAACCAGCTCTGGCCAAGCCTCAGGTGACACCAGCAGCACTGTGACACTCAGGGCAAGATGAGCAGGATGGTGCTGCAGTCCTGCCTGGACTTATCCAGCTCACAGGCACCACAGCAGGAACTAAACATGGGGAACCACCACGTGCACCTTCCTTTCCCCTCTCAAAAAGGGCCGTTCTCAGCCAAGGGTGGAGCCTGGTGCTGGAGTTAACTCCATTTTAAGGATTACTCATGGCTGTACTCCCAAGCACACCACAAGAACCGTTTGGTACCAGAGCCTGGCCACAAGTTAGTTTTGTCACACTGTTCCCATGAATTACTTCTGGGACAGAATCTGCAGACACTGAAGTCTCTGTGTTTGTGTTAGCAGGTTTGCTATGAAGGGTAAACTCACAGCTGTTGTTTCACGAAGGGTTTTAATCTAAAATCCTTCCTACCTGCACAAAACCATTTCTGTGCAAGAAGAATCAGAATCATTACAGTTGAAAAACACCTTGAAGATCATGGACTCCAACATTTACATAAATAACCAAATAAAACCCAACTTCAACTCATAAGATTTTCCACAACTTATTTTATTCTGGAACAGAAGAAAGCAAGGAACCACTTTTTCCTCCAGCCAACTGTAGATCAGGTCCTGGTGAAAAAAACACAAAAAACAACAGCATCAGAGCAGCTGAAAAGTTCCTGATTTGTGCTATTTTATTTGGAGTACAGGTCTCAGGAGACAAAACATTGCTCCCACCCAGGCCAATGACACTAGTACACAAATCCTTTTTGGTTTTAGTGGTCCCTTACCCATGGTGGCTGCAGCAACCACTGAGCAGTGAGGAGGAGCCTGTGGCTACACACAGGTGGCCATTTCACATATCAGCAGTCATTTGTGGCACTCAGTCCAGAACAATCTTCCTTCTAGAAATGTGAGAAACCACAAAGCAAGGCTGTAACTGTTTTCCTAAAAAAGTCCATTTTGAAACAATTCCTGCTCCTCCGGTCTCAGCACTGAGTAGTTTTGACTTTTCCCATTTATCATCAGGCTGCCTCTCCACTCTCTTTTCCCTGTCACACCTTGGAAACCAAAAGCTCCAGGTGCTTGTCCCAGTGCCTGATCCTGCCTGGAAGACAGCTGTGCTGTCAGAGCACCCAGTGTGCCTGATTTGTGGTGCCATTCCCTCCCCTTTCACAAACCAACCTTGACTCCTGACGACACTCCCTGTCACCAGCTCTGCTGGGCAGCCTGTCAGAGGCTGTTATTGACCTTCTGCAAACAAAGCCAAATTCTGTTCAATAAAGCATAAAATCATTTAGCAGAAAGCAGCTGTCAGCTGCCCAAGACAAAGTGCTGTTCCAGCCTGTGTGTTCAGTGACTGTACATCAGGCAAGATAAAAAGAATGCATTTCTTATCTGCCCTTCAACCTGTCACTGTTTGCACAAGGAACTTGAAAGCTCTTTGCAGCTCTAAACTGTGCTATGACAACAGCAGCTCTGCTCAGCTCTAGGACTGCACCTGGCTGCTGTCACACGGCACAGGGTGGCAGGACAGGGGACAGGTTCTGTCACACTGGTGCCACTCACACCTGGGGACTCTTTGCAAGGGACAGAGGACCCACTAAGGGAAGTACCTGAGCCTCAGTAGACATTTTCCTCTTCAAGCTGTGTCAGACAGGGATAACAGCACATCACAGGCTCGCTGTCTGTCCCACCCCTGGCTGCACAAACCCCTCATGTTCCCCAAAACCACACACAGCTGCTCTCCCTGGGGTTTTTCCTGGTAAACCTTCAGACATTAGGCCCACCAGGTCACTCAATGTGCCTACAGGCCTGCCATATAATTAATGAATTAAAAACACAACACACAATACTGAAGAATTCAATTCTCTTACCAGCCTGAAGCCCAGCATAGCAGCTGCCCTCTGGCCAAAGCTGCAGGACCATTTCCTCCTAAACACAAGTTGCAATGAACACTGTCAGCAAAAAAGTACTTTAAATAAAGTTTGTCCTCTTTCCCTCACCCCTCCTGCAAAAAACCCCAGAACTGGATCACAGAGCAAGAATTAGACAGAAAATCTCCATTCAAAGACAGGCAACTTTTGTCTCACAAACTCAGCAGAGCAGCAATCTGTCCCTCAAGATACAGAGGAGCATGTTTGCCAGGGGGCTGTCTCATTCACAGACAAGAAACTTTGGGAGGTGGGTGCTATTTAAATCCTTGCTTAAGGAAAAAAACCCCACCAGCTCTGAGACGTTGGTGGTTTGGACCCTTTTAAGCTGTTTCAACCTGACATTCTCCTCCTCATCTTGCAGAAACCCCCCAGTTCAACTCATTCCTTGCACACAAGAATAACCCATCCATCCATCCATCGTGTCATTTGTCTATGGGTTTATCTTAAGAAACGCATTTATCAGACCTAGGACAGCCACATCCCCTCAGGTGAAGAGTTCCTCAGGGTGTGTCCTTCACAGGATGACCCTTTGGGGCAGGTGAGCTGCACCTCCCCACCCCCAGCAACCTGATGCAAGTTTGACCCTGTCCCAGAGCACCTCCAGGCAGGCAAACAGAGCAATTACTCTGTCATTAGGTCCATTTCTGTGACACGTACAGTTATGAGATGAGCTGTGTCAAGTGTCTCCATACTGGGCTGTCATCCAATCCCTCCTACCTCTAATCCTTCTACTCTGGCTCATCTCTGACCACGCTGACAAGCAGGTGCTCTGCTGGGCATCAACACCAGTTAAATTCCCATTCAATCCACGCTGCTTTTCAGCTTGTGCTCCATGGCAGCAAAGCGCAGCACACTGCGGTGGCAGCTGTGACAAAGCCACGGCCTTGATTGGCTTAATTACATTAATCAAGCAGTTGGGGTTTTATATCCCCTCCCAGGAGGCCCAGGAATGCAGGAGGGTATAATTTGAGACAGCAGAGAGAATCTTTCTTCCATAACCCCCCAAGAGGAGAAAAAAACCCTGATTATACCAAGACAGATGCTGCTGTTTCTCACCATTGTGCAGGTGCACTGTGGGTCAGTCAGCTCCCCAGCCAGGGCAGTGTTTTTACCCCTTCTTGACACGGTGTCCTGCTCTGAAACCGAGAAAGGGGACAGAGTTAGTTCAGGTAACAAATCATCGCTTTACCTTTGTGTTTTTAACACTGAGCCTCAGAATTATGCTTCCACAGGTGAAAGATCAAGTTCAGACAGGGATAACTTTTATCATCACTAGCTCAGCTTCCAGAGCAGCTAAAGAGTGGAGGACCATCCCAAATCGGAAATGTGTTCTTGCCCTCGTGGCTGTCACGCTCCTCACCCGGGCAGCACCGACGCCCTGCGGGTACACGCGGCTCCCCGGCCCCTCCTGTGCGCGGGGTCCCGGCCCGCTGAGCCCCCGCCTCGGGGTGCTGGGACACCGCCCCGACAGCAGCGCCCCAGCTGAGCCGAGCCGCAACCGCTGCCCGTAAAACGCTGAGCATCGCTCGGGCCAGCCCGCGGTTCCTGGCGCAGCCCCGTCACGGCAGGGCCGGAGCCCGCGGCACCCAGAGCACCCGGCCTTGCTCTCTCCATCCACCATGGCGGGGAGAGGGGCCACTATCGTGCCCCTCCATGCACCCCTCGAGCCCTCGCCGCAGCCCTGTGGGAGGTTCCGACAGCGTACGGGAGTTCCCCGCACACCGTCCCGCCGTCCCCGCACCGCTCGAGGCCGCGGTGCCCGCGGATGGCGGACGATGGCGGCCGGGCCCACTCACCACACGCATCTCCGCAGCCATGCTGTCCCAGAAACCGCGGGGAGAGAGGGCGCCGCGGGTGCTCATGGGAACTGTAGTCCTGATCCGCGAGGGCGGATGGGAACTGTAGTCCGGCCCCTGACCAGCGCGGGAGTGACGGGAAGTGTAGTCCCGGCCCTGAGGAGTAAAGAACGGTCCTGCCCCCCTCATACCAATCCTTAATGGTATTTAGTAGTTATTTATTAATTCTTCATATCCCCTGTTTATTAGGGAGACACATATAATTGTTCTTAGTAGGCTGAATGCTTCAAAATGTTGAACATACATTAGCTCATGGAGGAAGGGGCTAATTATTAGCTGGAAGTCAGGGATTAGTCAGAGATTGGTTAGTGAATATATGTGCTGTGCCTTTAATGTGTGATGCTTCCAAGATGTGCTATGATTGTCCTTTGCTGTTAAAACCTGGCATGAAATCCACAGGATCCTATTTAGCTTATATATGAAACTATAAATGAAGTGACATATGAAACTACGGATAATTCTATTTAGCTTGTATATGAAGTCTGTGTGAACATTAACAAAGTGCAAATAGAACCAAGGAGAAGAAACATAAGAACTGCTAATATCTACTTTCTCACCTCAAAGGCTTATCTATCCTTGTGGTAAAAAATCTCCAGTGAATGGGAATGGAAAGCCAACAAACCAGAATCTGAAAGCAGCCAAGTCTAAGTACAGATGCCAACCCCAGTGTCACCCCTGGGAGATATCTGGGAAGTGCAGGATTTGTGGCCCCTTGGGGTGTTTGGATCAGAGGTGTGCT
The DNA here is from genome assembly GCA_013399915.1 of Illadopsis cleaveri. Lineage (NCBI taxonomy): Eukaryota > Metazoa > Chordata > Aves > Passeriformes > Timaliidae > Illadopsis > Illadopsis cleaveri. The sequence continues at coordinate 48,158 of VXBB01008570.1, forward strand.
CATGGAAAGTTGCCAAATTCCCACATTCCCTTTGCTCTCCAGAATGGCCCATGCTGTTCCTTAAAATTTCTTTTAAAAAGCCAGCAGGCTGCAGGAGGCTTTAAAAAAACAAAACCAAAAAAAGTGCAGGAAGGCTGTAGAGAGATGCCAACGTGCTGTTATAAGTAAGCTGCTTCCAATACAAATAGCTGGCTGTGGTGCTCCTCAGCCCTCTGTGCTCCCAGCTAGATACAGAAACCCCAAATGCTGTCCTGGCTGGGAAGAGCAGCCTGCAGAGAGTCCTGGGCTCTGACATGAGCACACAAGAGTCTCCCTGCCCCACAGGAGCCTGTGGAATTAGTGTTTGGCCTGGTAGGAAGGCAGATGATGGTACAGAACAGCAGTAATTAACACAGCTTTCGTTGAAGTAGCCTTTGCTCCATGAAGATTTGGCTGGCGATCTGCCTGGCTGCTCTTAGCTTCCTAAATAAGCAAATGTAACTCATGTAATTCAACTAGAATTAGCCCTTTAAGGCCCCAAGGGAGGCAAGTTTTAAAAAATAAAACAACTAAAATCCTCCTTAAGCAGAGTTCAGATCCCAGAAGGAAAGAAGATGTAATTTGGATGTGCTGAGGGATTCGCCTCTGTCCTGATTTTTGGGTGGAAGCCACTGAGCCCACAGAGCTCGTGTGTGCCTATAAAAGGATAAGCTCTGCCAGGTACCAAGTAATGAATGGACTCAACAATTAAAACTTGGGAGAACAGCATGAGCTAAGTGTTCAGTCGATTGGATGTAATAATTTATGTTTGCAGTGCACGGATAATGTTTCCAAGGATATCTTGGAGTCAGAACAAAGACTCCGGGTGAAGAGGGACAGCCATCGCCTCGCCCATGCCCACGCTTTCCTAATTCTCTGCAGCTTCGCCTGTGTGGGAATTAATCGAGTTTTCTCAGCTCTTCCCTTTAGAGGGCGACCATGTCCCACAGATCTCCGGCATGGAACCTTCACCGGGAGCTGCAGGACAAGGCAGAGCCTCCCCGATATCACCAGGATGTGGTGGCTTTTCTGAGGGTCTGTGAACCTTTCGAGATGTGAAGGAAGTTACAGCCTGGTCTGAGGGCTGTGTTTGAGCACACTCTCCTTCCTCAGGCAGCTGCGGTGCTGCTCCCAAGGGCAGTTTGGACATAATTTGGATAGATTTCCTGTGGCCAATCTCCATCAGTTATGGTATTTTCTTGCTCCAGTATCTGAAAGGTAGAAGAAGTGAGAAAAGCTATGAAAAGGGCACATATGTCTTCTACACGTGAACTTTTGGGGCTGCTCTCAATTTCCCTGCAGAGGATTTGGAGGGGATTGTGTCCTCCCACAAATCATATGAGAGATCAGTATCTAACAGAGGAGGGAAGGATGGAAAAACAAATGGAAATCAATGACAGAACCACTCCATCTTCAGCTGGGCATTGATCCCATGCTCAGATTGAAGGACAAGGTCATCTCTCAGTTTTCCACCCATTTCTTCTCTCAGCTGCCTGTAAATCCCTCAAGGGAGGAACTCTCCATGCTTATTGACAGTAATTAGATTTCCTCCTGATTTCCCCTCTGCCTGCCCCCGTCCCACCCTGCAGACAGGGCTCCACAAAGCCTGGAGAAACAAAACATCTGAGGGTTCAGAGATGCTTTGCTGTGGTTATCTTCGACATATGGCCAGGGGGAAGCAGCCAGGGTGTTTAAAGGCCAGTTCCCCCCTGGCAGACCCCAGCTCCTTGCCAGGCTTCTGTGCACAGAGCATGAGGAGATGCTGAGGTGCAGGGACTGATGCTTGTTTCTGTCAGAAATGCTGAGTGCCCAGCAAAAACAGTCCCTCCAGGGTGAGGCTGGAGATTGCTTGTGGGTATTTCAGGTGCCTGACTTCCGAGAGAAAAGATCTGTACTACTAAAAGAAAAAAAGCCTGCCACAAGGTCCTAAATCCTGGTGTCAGCTGCTTCAAATCAGTCCCATGAAATGGCAGAAAGACTCTTTGGAGCTCAGCAGCAGACAAGCAATGTCTTCCCACACAGGACAAGGCACACTGCAAACAAAACATCCTTCCCTGCTCCTGGCAGCAAAGCTCTTAAGCCTTCATTTAATATTAAATACACGTTTAAACCTAAGCCCATTCCTCAGCATGTCTCGTGTGCTTATGCAGAACTTCAGCAGGCTCAGGAGTGCTCTGCTGTAACTGGAGGCCTGTGCACTGAATAACAAGAGCTTTATGCTTACAGAATATCTGTGCAAAGAAGGGATGGCTTCTCTGGGATGGATTGTGCAAGCTGAGAAGAGAAAATGTTCCCCTTTCTCCTGATGGTGCTGAAGAAATTGCAACTCCAGCCATGCAGCTGTTCCTCCTGCCTCTTTCCCTTTTTCTCAGCTGAGTTTTGGGCACAGTGCAATAAAGCCAGTCTCAAGGTACTGGTTTTTGAGTGCAACACAGAATGGATCTTGAGGAGATTGTGTCAGTGGGATGGAGACAAGCTGATCAACACTTTTGATCCTTCAGGTCTGTGTCCCAGCCAGGCAAAGTGACCATCTTGTCAGAGAGAGCCAGATTCCATTCCCAGCTCCTTGGAGGAGTGACCAGAACAGAGAACACACACAAAATGTTCCAATGGCAGTGCATGCACAGATAAATCCTGGGGCCAAACTGATGCATTTGTTGAACAGTAGCAGCAGAAATTCAGCTTCTTCATGGATGAGCATGTTTAATTGAAATACACACCCTCTGAGCACACTCGGGGATGGGAGATGTGTACAGCTACACAAATGCACCCAAAGGTAGCAGGAAAACTTTAACATTGTAAAGCTGCTGAGACCAGGAGAGAGATTTCTTTTTAGGCCTTAAGTTAGATGAGCAAGGAAAGGAGAGTTGTCCTTGCTTTGGGCAAAGAGATGGATCCTCTCTCTATTTTCTGTGTCAGCTTGAGCAATTATAGCACAGTAAGCAGAAAGGGAGTGAGCTGGTATAAAAATACCCAGGGAATATTAACAGGAAACTTCTCAGGCCCTCTTTTATCACAGTGTTTCTGTTTGCCTGGATTACTCGGCCAACCAGCCATTGGTTCAGCCATCCCCATGTGCACTGTGCTATAAGCAATATTTCATCTATCAGGCTCAGGTACCAGAAATATGCTGGGCACACAAGGAACAAACAAGCATTTTCTTGCAGGTAATTAGCATAAGCTGCACCGAGGTCAAGCACTTGTGTCAGAGCACAATGCAAATCAACATTTCTTCCCACTGCAGATGGAAAATGGAGAATTGCAAATGCCATATCTCTGGCTCACCTCTTGCTTCCCCACTATTTATTCCAGAGGAAGAAGATAATTGTTTTGAGGTACTTTTGAGAATAGCTACTCTGCTGCTTTCACTGCTTAATGGGAAAAAAACATCTTTAAATGATGAAAGGACACATTATTTCAGGACCTTTTGGATAATTTTTCTTGCCCTTATGCAGGGAAAGCAGGTCAAATGCCTAATTTGACCAAGTCTGAAGGTAAACTGAGGCTTTTGAAGATGACAGAGGGCAGCTGGTTAAAGGACAGTGGTTATTCCTCCTGCTGCCTGTAAAAAGGTTTCTTGTGAACAGTTTCCCAGTGACATCTGCTTGAAGGAGCCCTGCTGCAGGGCATCAGAGCAAGGGCCACCCAGACTCATGTCATTTTTCCAAGAGATGACCAAAATGAGTGCCATGGGAATGCAGGAGCAGCCATTGCTTACAGTACATCTCCCTGCACCTTTCCAGCCACCAGCCCTTTGAGGGGTGCAGATTCTGAGCCCTAGAGGTCAGTTCACTGCCCCACTGCTGAGTGTCCTCTGGAACAGAGATTTCAGTAACTTTGTTTTCCCTGAACTTGCTCAGTGAATCTGTAACAGCCATTCCCTCCTGTGGGGAGGAGAGGGACCAGCTTCCTTTTGTTTGCTGCAAGTCTGGCTCCTGGTGGTTTTGTTCGGTGGCCTCAAGTTCCTGTACAGGAAGAGACCATAAATTGCTTTTTCTATCAACCCTCACTGTATGGATAGAACTCATGGATCTACTTATCCTAGGCTTGTCTTCAGGCTCACAAGTATGATCTCTTCAGAGTAGATCAAAGAGGGTAGTGATGTTTTAAACCATTGTTTTCCTCCAGAATGTGATCTATCCACTTGCAGATGGCTTTTATGGTCTCTAAAGCCTCCCGTGGATTAGCCTGAGTTTGTCTGTATAAACATTTTCTCTATCCCACATCCTGCTTCCACAGCATGTCTCATATTCACTTCTCTGTCCTTTCACTCAATCCAAACATCCTGCAGAAAGCCTCCAGCTCTCCTGGACGGCCTCCCTCGTTCCCTTTCCCCACAGGTTGCAAATAAAACTCAGTCAGCCCAACACAACCCCCAGATTCCTGGAGACCTGCCTGCAAGGGAGAGGCTCACATGCCTTTCATTCTGATCAAGCTGCCACCACGCTGCTGCGGTGCTGTTGCTGCAAGGCCGGTCTGTCTTCAGCCATCTCCCCCCCTGCACTTCTCGAGCGCTCTCCTCCCTTCCCTCAGCTGTCATCTCCTCGCTGCTGAAGGAGGTGGGCGGGAGAACACGCACCGCGGGAGATGGCTAATCTTCCGTCGCGCTTGTGTTCGGCGATGGGAGCGCTCAGCTGCTCCGGCATCCTCCTCCACCTCTCCTCCCAAGGTCAGGGGGAGAAAGCCCCACCGGGGCTGCCTGGGAAGTGCTGCTGGAGGCTTGGGGGGTGTGTGGGGAGCTGGACATGCACCCCTTTGTCCCGCAAACCAGGGGCTGCACCCGGCACACTGCAGAGGAGGGAACTGCTGCAGCAGGGCTCAGGGTAACCCCTTCTTCTAGGGTGGGGGCAGGACTGAGGCTTAGGGGGATCATGGAGTCCCTTCTGCTGGAGCAGCTGTGGGGCAGGCAAGGTGAGGCAGGGGGAGCCAGGACAGCGTGGGTGGTACTGTCACAAACCGCAGCACCTGCTTTTCCAGAAGTTGCATGTGAAGTGCTGCTGACTTGGAGCAGCTGGCAAAAAAACTGGAAACAACCCCCCTCCACCCCAGTCATTATTTAAACAGTATAAAGGTCTCTGTAAATGTTTAAAACAACGTGGTTGTGAGGGGAAGGAGGAAAGACAAACAAGTTTGCTGTTTCAGCTTTGCAGAAACAGATCTTAATTTTTGGCAGTGTTTTATTCATCCAGAAGATCCAGCTGCTAGCCTGCTTTGGGAGGCTCCAAATTCATAATCACTTCCCAAACATCTTCTTCCAAGAGGCTGCAGTTTGGCATGGGCACCACCTTTGATGTCTGTGTTTGGTCAGGGCCTCATGCCATAGGATCCCAGTTCACGGCCAGGGCACCTCTGCTAGGGGTGAGTGGCTGTGAGTGCTCACCCCCAGTGGTGTTTTGCTTTCCCAGACCTAAGATTTATGGTGGCCAGAGCTCAGCAGGAGCCAGGGAGCTCAAAGGAGCAAGGTGTTATGGGCTGACTGACTGCTGGGGTACCTTTCCTACCTGTGAACAGGGCAGGAATCAGGAGCTCCCCTATTCCCTGAGCACCTCTCCCAGTTCCAGCCCACTGCCCATCCTTCCTCATCTGTTTTAGCAGCACTGCCAGCACCTGCTGCATTACCACAACAGAAACCTGATGTAATTCCTGTTTAAATACACAGCTGGCACCATGACTTCAACTAATTCAGCTTTTTGCTGTTGGAGAGCTGGAGCTGCATCCTGGTTTGGCTCCAGTCTGAGAGGGAATTGATCTGAAGCACTGGGCATTGCAGGTTGCTGGAGATCCATGGCTGCTCTGCAGCCTCCATGCAGATCTGATGCCCTGAGTCCCAGATCCCAAACCCTGGTGCATCAGTCCTGGAGCAGGACCATCATCTTTGTGGGCTCTCAGGGAAAGGAGGGCATCCTGCTCAGCATGAGGGAGATTTTGGACTGGGAAAAAGAGGGTTCATCCATGAGGAAGACAGATGACAAACAGGTCCCTGGGGAGCAGAGGAGAACTATACTCCCCACCAACTTGCCCAAGGTCTCAGCTGGTCCCCAGCCCCCAGTCAGGTCTTGCTTCTGCTCAGTCCTACCTGCTCTGCTCCTGTCCAGCCAGGGAAGGAATTTGTGCTCCTGCTTAGTCTTGTGTTGCCCTGGTGTCCTTCTGGCCCAATCCTGCTCAGCCCCATGCCCAGCTGTGGGGTGTAGATCCCCTCAGCACTCAGGGATGGGTGGCTGCTCTCTGCTCTGAATTGCTTTGTCCACTGTGTCCAGCCTTAAGTGCTACAGGAATGTGCTCTGATCTCCTGTATTTGCTCTACAGCCTCTAGAATGACATTCCTGCCTCAGCTGTTCAGTCTGACAATGGTGCTGGGCTGTGATCTGAGGATGCTGTTTCCAGAGAAGCTCAAGTACCTGTTGGGTGGCTAAAGAAGCCTTGCTGCTGCTGAGGTGTGTGTGGCTGTTCCTCTGTAGATATGGGAGGAGGATGTAAATAATGGTTCCTCATACAGCCAGTCCCAGCCTGGCTCTTGCTGCTTCTGTTTCTGGAGTGACCTGATCCAGAACAGAAAGACTGAGATCAGCTGGGCTGGCTTAGCTCTTGAGCAGGGCTGCTCCTGTTGCCTGGGATTTCATGTAGTTTGGGGGGGAAAACTCTGATGCTATTTTGAACCAAAGCCTGAAGAGTGATGTGATGGACCAGCTGCTTGTGTGCTGTCCTTCCTCCCTGGAGTCCTCTTCTACTCAAATCTGCCCACAGACAGCACCAGGAAAAGCTGTTGCTGGGGTCTCCTTTGCTTTTCTAACTTCAGCCAGCTCCTGTGCAGAGCCTACACTGAGATAAAAGAGACTGACACAGTGTGAAACCTTCCTCCTCTTCAGCAGATGGTGTTTGTGACAGTGGACTTTGCTTGTGTTGTTGTAGCAGAACGGCCTGGGCTAGCCAAGAAACAGAAGGAGAAGCTCTAGTCTAGGCTTGCTGGAACTGGTTTGTTGTGTAAACCTGGCCTGAAAGCCTGGATCACAAAGGAATTCTTGATCTTTCAAGGGTTGGCCTTCTCTGTCATCTCCAGCTAACAAGCTAAAGCACTGTCGTGACTTGCCTGCAGTCAGCAGCTCCAGTCACTCTGAAGCACTCTCAGCAATCTCCCAGGAATCTCAGTGAGCAGGGAGGTGATGCGTGTTGCAATGTGAACTTCATGTCACCTTCACAGAAAACCTTAATGCATCTTAAGTGGGGCTAACCTGGTGTTGCTGCCTTAGGCTTTAGCAGATCAGCGCTGCACCTGTCCTAGCTGTGAACTCTGTGTGCTTCCTGCCTAAAAATCCTCATGGGCAGAGAAACTGCCCTGGCCTGAGTGAACCAGAGGTGCTGCTGACTGAGCCTGCTCCTGCATATCCTGCTAAAATGATCACTGAGAAGGTGAATCTGAACCTCCATCAGACCCATTTTTGTCAGACTGAGACTGCTGAGCACTAACTGCAGTGGATGATTTCAAGATAAGCCTCAGTCTCAATCAGGGGGAACAAGAAAAACGTATTGCCTTCATATTGTCTGAAGGCTGCCTTCTGCACTATGACTGAGGGTGGAACCCTGTTATCAGCAAGGAGCAGGTATCAGCTGGCATAAGCCCTCCAAGAAACTGGCTTGCCAATATTTCTGTCCTTATTCTATCTATCACATTCAAGATGTGAGCAAACACAGAGCAAGTGTTGTTCCTTCAGCTGAAAGGGGCAAGAAGCCACGTGCTTTGAGGCTGCTTGTGTGTCTCAGCAGGTTCCAGGCCTCCAGAAACATTTTCCTCAATTTTCTTCTGGCTATCTCTGACTATCTCCCTGCTTCCAACCCTGCCAGACCACAGCAATGTGTGAAGAAATTGGTGAGCATGGCAGGGAGACTATTGCAGGCTCCATCCCACATTTGGTTAATACCTGAGAGAGATACTAACCTTCATGGGAAAAGGGTTATGTTCATCTGGGAGCTCTGCTATTCCAGCACACAGAAATCCCACGGACACAGACACCTCCACATGCAATCCACACTCAGCCCATGCAACCCCTCGTGTGCTTCCCTCCTCACCAGTCTGATTCTGATAGCACCAGATTTACTCACAGCACCTGAGGACAAACTTCTCTTAGCCCTGACAAGTCTCAAAAACTCTTTCATAGCAAGTCATGTGTGAACTAAATGGGCTCCATATCAGCACCACCTACCTGCCTGTACTCTGCCCGGTTACAACAGTGACAACTACCTGCCTGAGCAGGTAGGAGGACACTGGACACAGCTGGACTTGGATGCTGGGGGGTTCAGCCAGAGTGCACTGTTCCCCACAGCACTGCTTTCAGCTAAAGATCAGATCTCTCTACCCCTCCTCTTTGACTCAAAGCTCTCAAAGTGGTGCCGTATGGATGTGATCACGATGTTCATTAGTCTTTGTCTGAGGCCCCTCATGCTGCAAAATCCCTGGAGGGGATGGGCTGGAGTGGGATGGGGTTTGCTTCTGCTGAGATCTGGTGGTTTTTCCCCTGGGGTTTCGAGAAGTTTTGTTCCACACATGAAAAGTGCCAGGCAACAGGGGAAGATTTATTTTTTGGCAGCTGTTCCCGTTTTGCTCCAGAAAACCGATGCTGTGCTAGGAATGCACCATGACTAAAATGCCTCTGGGCTGCTCAGGTCAAATAGCAGCAATAGGGGAAACGGGGGACAGGAGAGCAGTTCTGAGCTCTCTCAGCAGAGAGCAAACAGGAGGGCCGAGCCCTTTCGTTCCCCTTTCATCCTTCCCCGAGCCAAATACCTCAGGAGCTGAGTAGCTTGAGGGAGAGGAGGAAGCTGGGGGTTAGCAGGCTGCTTCCTCCCACCTCTGGCAGCCCTGGAGCACAGGCATGCACGCTTGGCTGTTCCTGCTGTGGGAAGCTTTGACACTGTCAGTCTCATTGCTTTTGAGGTGGTGTCTGATCCCTGTGGAGAACAGACCATGCTCTCTCCATTTGTTTTGCTGAGAGCTCAGGAAAGATTTCAGGATCAGAGGTTTAAACAAAGGGTGTGACAAGCAGCGACAGTTTGGGAAAAACACAAGCAGCAAAAGGTTTTGGTACTGTCAGAGAACATGACAGGCAAGTTCACAGCCCCTGTGGGCCTTTGGCTTCCTGTTTTCTTCTGCCAAACTGAGAAAGCAATCCTGTGTGGTGACAGAATTGCAGGTGGTGACCCTGTGGCAGGCAGGGCAAAGCTGGAGATGCTGAGAGCAAAGCAACAAGCCTAGGCAGGGACTGGGATGGGGAGATGTTCTGAAGGGCTGGAGAGGATGCTGTGAGGCATCTGGAAACTCAGCTCCTCCAGCATGCTCAGCTGTGTCCTCTGCACTATGGATGCTGAAATTGCTCTCAGGGCATCTCTTCCTGCTGCTCAGAGGCTGCCAGCATTGATAGGAATATCTGGGGCTGGAGAGTGGGGGTGAGAGGAGCCCAAAACTTGTCTCCTTGCCCTCCAGCAGCTGAAGATGACAGTACTGGTAACAGGGCCAGTGAGCCTTGGGTGGGTGCAGTGTAGGGGCACAGCCCTGATGCTCCAGACCCTCAGCACCACTGCAAAATGGGTCATCCCATCAAAACAGATCTTGCCTTGTTCCCAGACTAAAAGAAGGGATTTTGTGATAAAAAGCTGCAGCTGGTCTTTCTAATCTTCTACCAGCGTCTGCATTAACTGTCAAGACAGTGATTTCCTTGATGCTGAGCAATTTTTTTCTGTGCACGCATCCAGCTAATCAATTAAGTTTCTCAGCAGCTTCCTCCAGCATTCAGGCTTGGAGGGTGGAAGGAATTTGTTATTCTAGGCACTGTTGGAGAGGCATGAACTGTACTAAAAGCAAATTGGTTGCGCTTTCCAAGCACTGACACTCTTCACTCACAGCTTGTCTTGCTGATCCTCCTCTCTCTGCTCTCCTGAGGCAGCTCTGGGTGCAGCCCTGGTCCCACCAGCTCACACAGGACTGGCCTGAGGCACATCTGCTCAGCACAAGCTGTGCCCAGCTGGGATGGGGCTGGGTTTTTGAGACACTCAGTGTCCCAGGCAGAGGCATGGGTGTCTTCCTTGGGGCAGGCTCTTCCTACAGCAGGTCACTTTGGCTGTCCAAGGGCTGAATGGTGGTGGTTTGTGTCTCACCTGCTTTCCCAGCTGCAGCTGGTACAAGGTGGCAAGGCTGGGTACCACACCACTGTCATGGGGATGTGCCAGGGTGTAGGTTGATTTGTCCCTCAGCTTTTCCCTCTGCTAAAAAAGTATTCTCTCTTGAAGATTTTATTCATTTTCCTTTCTCTTTCTTTTGTTGCTCCTTGCCCTGCCTAGGTGGAGTCTTCTGCACATGGGAGGCAGATGCCATGGGATGTATTCACATCCTTCCCAGGAACCCTGGGCTTTGCCGCGCTGAGCACGGGGCTGAGAAAGGGAAGTGCAAGGATCCAACAGAGTGGGTAGAGGCACCAAGAAATATGGGGAATTTGGGGTGATCTTGACAAGATTTATGGATGGTTGAGAAGAATCTCCTGCCAGATGGGATACGCCCTGGCCCTCTCCTAGTGGGAATGGGGATGTTTTTAATGAGTGTTTAGCAATGCAATGGCACAAACGTGGGAGCGGCGGGGTTGCCGGAGTCAGGAGGGCTGCAGAGGTTTGTTAGGAGCACAGCCAGTTGTGTAAAACTCCTCACTGCCCTCTCTCTGGCCTGTCAGGACATACACATGCATCCTCCTGGGCCAAGGAAAACTTGGCTGCAGCAGAGCAGAGCGGGGTGGCTGGCGAGTAGGGATGGCCACTTTCTGAGCCCAGCCTGGCCTGGAGGTGAGCAATTTTCCACTAAGTGCAGCCTGGCAGCCTCAGGAATGCCTGCTCAAAGGCTTCCCTGCAGATTTGTTGCCCAACATGTCATCCTGGTTAAAAATCTCAGCACAGAGGATAAGGAGGAACTGGGTGAAGAAAATGAACCATCAGAGGGTTACCTTTATCAGCAAGAGGATTTCAGCCACCTTCAGTCCTGTTGCTGCTGATGACATTACTTCTGAAGGTGAAATCCCATAGATGTTCTGCTTGGGAAGTGATTTGGTGAACAAGGAAAGACAACCCAGGACCCCTGCTGCCAGTCTTCTTTCCAAGCTGTTACACAATACTATTCTGGGGTTAACAAACCAAAAACATCTGGGAATAATCAAAGCTATTTAGGCTCTGAGAAGGCATGGCTGGAGAAAGTTTGAAGGAAGCAACTTGAAAGCTCAGCACTGTTAAAAACAGTCTGGAAGCCCTGAAAATTAAAACTAGGGTAACATCTACAAAGAGTGAGGAAGTATCAAAAGAAGGATCTAATATCCTCTGAGGAACAGAGAGGAGCTGGAATGAATTGTAATGCTTGAGCTTCTAAGCTACAGGGCATTTAAAAATTGCTTTGGAACAAACAGATCTGCCTTTCCTGCAGTTTCCCCTGGCATGAGAGCAGAGGGAAAGACCAGGGGTCTGGCTTAAAAGCAGCTTGGGGATTGGAAGTGTCATTTAAAGACAGACAATTGCAATCTCCAAAAGCCTGGTAATGGTGGTGCAGAGCCCACAGCCAGGACTGGGTCAGGGGGGACCCAGGGCACACAGCAGAGATTCAGGGCCCAATGGCATCCCTGGCAGGGGGGCAGCAGCCAGAGTACAGCTGGGTAAAGGAGGAATGTAACCTGCAGGCTTTGCTCTGCAAGTGGCAGGATGTGTGTTTGGGCTGAGTGACGGCACTGCCACCACAGGTGGATGTTCCTCATGGAGGGTGGCAGTGCTTCGCTGTCTCACTGCAGGGAACATGCTCAGGTCTCTCCTGGCATGGCAGCTCACATGATCCTGGGATAATCCTGGTGGATAACCTGGGGCTGGCAGCTGGAAACACTGTCCATGGGGTGTGCAGCTGGCAGCAGGGACTGTGGTGCTCTGTGGGCTTGCTGAGCTACCTGCAGCACTGACCCTGCTCCTTCTGCAGGAGCCTGGAGGCTGCTTCCCTGGAGTGACTCAGGGAGCCAGCCCTCATTGATGGAAATCCCCTCTTTTAGCATCACAGGAATCAAAGTCTGTCCCTGGGTAATCTCACTGCTGCTGATTTATAGAAGCTTTAATCTTGGAAGGCCTCTCTCAGTGCTTTCCATTCCCCCTCACATCACTTTGCATCTGCTATCCCTGCCCCTGGCTGGGTATGGGGTACAAGCCCCCAATATCTCCAAGAGATGGAAAAGTAGCCTGGGCGTAGGGAGAGTGAACACACTGCAGGAAGGACAATGGCACAACCAGCCACCACAGGAGCTGAGGAAATTGCTAAAGATTTGGGGAATCCAGATTTACTGCATCCTCTGTGGCAATCTGGCCTCCCCAGAATCCTTGTAAATGAGAAACCACATAAGCCTCACACTCTATTATTGCTTCAGAGCATCAGAGTCCCTCACTTAGGATAAACATTCTCATCTCCAGCAGAGCATGAATAACATTAAATGAGATAGTTAAAATGTTTCAGGCCAATTATAGCCCTGGTGTAACTTCGGCAGAGTTACACCAGGGATTAATTTGATCGGGAGAGCTCTGCCTCCTGTTCCAAACTGGGATTCCAGCACGGGTAATTACATCCTGCCTCTCTGCACTTCCTCTGGAGTTTTAATTGGGTTGAATGGACTCAGTTTCTGCTCTTTTCTCCAGAAAGCCATGAAATTTCCAAACTGCTAGATGAGCTGAGGGAGCTGTGTGCTGCATCTGTGCCATGCTAGTGCGGGCCAGGTCTTCCCTGGGTGTGGGTGCACAGCAGCCTGCACCCCACTGTACCTTCTGCTGGTAAACCCACCACCCCAAGCTTATGTTAGGGGTCCAGCCCTCCCATCCCAGCCTAGATCCCAGGCCAGGACTCCTGTATACAGGAGACACATCCCAGGTCTCTTCCCCACCATCAGCCTCTCTCCTTCCCCCATTCCTGTGGCTGCCAGAGCTGGTTGGCTCTCAGAAGCAGCAAACAACCTGGGATGGGTGCAAACTGGGTATATTTGGCACTGAAAATTCATGCCAGCCATGCTGAGACCAGCACAACTGTGCCCAAGGAAAAGATTCAGCTTGTGACTACTCCACTCACCAAAAAACCAGAGACCTGTCTCCTTCTGTCTAATATCTATTTGCCAAAGCTTTGGGAGCTGCTTTTCCACTTAGGTTGAAGCTGATGTTTGCGAGCCCACCACTCCCAATGACTGATCAGCACACCCTGAGACTGCACTGAGACAGGCAGCTGGACTGTCTCCCCCTTCCACTTCCCAGCCCTCTTAGTAAATCAGCGTTAATGAGGGACATTTGACCCTCTCTTTCCCTCAGCAGCCTCATGAAGCATTTTTGTTCCATGAGATATTTAAGAAACTTGAAGCAATTTCCTCTACTTGCTTCTGCTGCAGTTTTTTGGTTGGTTTGGTTTTCTTTTTTGCCTTTTTTTGGTTTTTTGGGTTTTTTTAAGGAAAAGCTATGGGCTCTACAGGATGCCTCAGGAGTGGGAGCAGAGGAGAGACAGCAGGGTCTGATGTGGAGGGGATGGAGCAGACAGGGCAGTTGAGATGAGGTGACCCCAGTCCTGGTCCACTTGGTTTGTCAGAGAGACCACGTCTGCAACGGAGACAAGAGGGTCAGAGCTGGGAAAGTGCACATGCTGGCTGTGATTGGGGTTTTCGTTGGGAAGAAATTGAACTCTGAGGCATTATCTCACTGAGTTGGAGCAATGCAGAGCCATACATCCTCCACAGCCAACTGTATACAGGGGCAACAGCAGAGGGAAGGGCGCTGGGAACAGTTTCCCTTGCAGATTTCCAGGACTGCTGTGTGGTCCACTTCCCTTCTCAGAGAGAAGTGATGAAAACAGACAGTCTGATAAACCCCAGGGAGCTGGGCCCAGCAAGGCCCCACAGCTTCAGCCCCTCCTCCAGACTGTGTGGGACTGCTGGCCCCACACCACCTCCACCCCCCAGCTGGAGGTAGCCCACTCAACATTTCATTTCCCTTTTTAGTTTTTCCCAAACTGTATTTTAGTGGGGACAGAGATGGAAAGAAGAAGAGCAGAGATGTCACAATCCTTCCTTCCTCCTCAAACAAACAGCATACCCTCAGTGGGATCACAACAGTGGGACCATGATGGACCCATGTCCATCAGCATCCCTCAGAAAAACACTGCTGACACCATTCCTGACCTGTGAGGGCTGCCATCACCCCTTCTGTGTTTCTCATAAAGTGGAGGGTGGTTTTGGCCAGCAGAGAGGACACAATGAACAAATCAAGCGAATTCCCCCTCCCACCCACCAAGGGCCTTCTGGGACCATCCCAAATCTCAGTGCAAACACCTCGCCATGGCCAGCAAGCCTTGCACAGCCGCTGGCTACAGGCACTCACCCGCTCTGAGCTCAGCTGCTGGCTGCGGCTGGCTGAGTAAATAAAGAATATTTCTCATGAAATCCACCCTCTCAGAGGTCCCCAGGCAAAAAGCTGGCCTTTCCATGGCTCAGGAAACCTTTATTCCCCCAAATCTACAACACTCCCCTGCAGCTGATTTAGCAAGCGCTGTTTGCACACGCAGGTTTGCAGGGCAGTGACCCTGTCCCAGCAGCACTGTGACATTTGCAGGCACCATTTCCATCTGGCCCCACGTTGTCCTTTCTGGGAGTCTTTGAGTGCTAGTCCAGAAGGCGAGAAAGGTCGGACTTATTGATGGAAAGGGCCAGACTGAAATCTGGATTGTCACTAAGCCCAGAATGACTGTGCCTGGGCTAACCCTGGAGATCAGGGCTCCAGTGGGCTCCCCTCAGTGAGGCTCTGCTCCAGTCTTTGGGGATCTCATGGCCCCAGCATGCACCCATCATTCCTGGGGCTCCTCTCCATCCTGCTTCTGACCTTGCAGATTCTCCTTGTTGCTCATTTCTGCCCACCCAGATTGAACAGCACCTCTGCAGCTAAGCCCTTGACCTTTATTTTCTTTTAAATCAATACATGAGACATTCTACAGCAATACCAGCATGTCAGGGGAATCCAGGTGATTCATATCATCAGAGGAGCTGATTCTGCTTTTGAGGCTCAATCCTGGTAAGCTTTTGTCTTTTTCAGATTACAATCTTTTCTGTGCTGCCTTCAGCACAGCATTGTATTCATCCCCTGACCCCCCTTCCTGGCATTATTGACTCAGTATCTTGCTTTTAATCTGCTATAAAATGAAGGTAGCTCCAGGTAAAACCAGTTTTATTCCTCTTGGTCACAATACTTCTTTTGCCAAAAAGAAGAAAAGAAAAATGTTTAACATGAGCTGAGGCTGAAGAAGCTTAATTTAAAAACTTAGAGGAAAAAAAAATCTATTAGAAAAACTACATAGACATTTTGAAATTCTCAGCATGGAGAACCAAGCTGCTGGGAGCTCTTGTCCATATGTCTGGCCTTACCCCCGAGGCAGGGAGGTGATGCTACAGCTGCAGGGTGGGAAGAAGGTGCTGACATCAACCAGGAGCATCCTGGGCAGGAGACACATCCCAGGTCTCTTCCCCACCATCAGCCTCTCTCCTTCCCCCATTCCCGTGGCTGCCAGAGCTGGCTGGCTCTCAGAAGCAGCAAACAACCTGGGATGGGGGCAAACTGGGTATATTTGGCACTGAAAATTCATGCCAGCCATGCTGAGACCAGCACAACTGTGCCCATGAAAAAGATTCAGCTTGTGACTACTCCACTCACCAAAAAACCAGAGACCTGTCTCCTTCTGTCTAATATCTATTTGCCAAAGCTTTGGGAGCTGCTTTTCCACTTAGGTTGAAGCTGATGTTTGCGAGCCCACCACTCCCAATGACTGATCAGCACACTCTGATAGACTTTTCCCATCAGAGCATTTATTTTTACAACAGGACACCGAGTCCTCAAACAAACGAAGGCTTGCACAAGAAATCGTCTGCCTCAGTTTGGCAGCAAACAGGAATATTTCCCTTTATTCTAAACCCAAATTTTTGTGGCTAAATAGAGCCAAAAATATATCTCACCCCGCTACTTCTCCCAGACACAAGACATCTCTGAATGCCGAAAGCAACTCTTCCCCTGCCACAAATGAACCAAATAAACCCAGCACGAGATTGGTGCTTAGGAGAAGCTGATGTGCCTCTAATGCTGTCATCTACAGCGAGCTGTGCCTGCAAACTGATCTTTTATTAATGGATTTATATCCATGGGAAAGCTGCAGAGCACGTGAGAACCCCATGGCTGGGAGCAAGACCCCCGATTGCTCCGTGCCCGCAGCTGGGGCTGCTGGCCATGACCCAGGGCTCAGCCTCAGAAAGGCAAATTTCCTTCCTGCCCCAGCGTTCAGCCCAGAGCCTGGTCTTCCCTGAGCTGTGGGAAGGCAGCTGGGTGATGTGGGGTTGTTGCTGTCATGGGTTGTTTTGCCCAGGGTTTCAGCAGGTGCTGAGGCTGGGATGTGCTGGTTTCTGGCTGCAGAGCGCAGGGGAGCTGCAGGATGAGAAGGAGTCATGGTTAATTGGTGAATTGTGGTTAATTGTTTGTAGAGAGCTGGGACAGACAAGGTTAGCAGCCTTGGGGGATCTGCCAAAGGAAAGGCAGGGCATGGTGAGTCCCTGAGCTGCCCTGGGCATTCAGCAGTGCCTGGGGGGGATTAGGAAAGGCAGCTCTGGCCCCAGTTTCTCCCCATAGCCCAACCCAGTGTCCCCTCACCCTTGATGCCAAAGATTCCCTCCCAGAGCCA
This sequence comes from Illadopsis cleaveri, assembly GCA_013399915.1. Taxonomy (NCBI): domain Eukaryota; kingdom Metazoa; phylum Chordata; class Aves; order Passeriformes; family Timaliidae; genus Illadopsis; species Illadopsis cleaveri. The sequence goes on from VXBB01008570.1 coordinate 64,920, forward strand.
AGGCAGTGGTGTGTGAGTGACCCAAACTTTGCTGGGAGCTGTACATGGGCACCCCAGAACCATCCCTCACTCCCTAGGGTCATTGAGCAGGACCCAAAGCCACACCAGTCCCAAATCCCACATAGAATCACAGTATGGCTGAGGTTGGAAGGGACCTTAAAGACCATCTTGTTCCAACCCTTTTCTACTGGACCAGTTTCCTCAAAGCCCCATCCAACCCATCCATCAACACCTGCAGGCGTGTGGCATCCACATCCTCTCTGGGCAACCTGCACCCACCCCTTGCACCCCATCCCAGCTGGATCACCACTGGCTCTGCTGCTTTTTCTGTCCCTCCAAGATGCTCCTGGCATCCAGGCAGTAGGTGGGAGGACACAGAGAAACAGCTGGGTGTGCCCTCACCTGGGAACAGAAATGTTACTGTAAGTAATGGAAAAATGGGGTTTTCCCTTCCAATCCAGCCATTCCAGGTTTAATTTCCTTTCTCCAGAGCAAGACACTTCTCTTGAGACTTCACAGCCTCACCAATGGGCAGGAAAACCAATAAATCCTGTGTGAAACACACAAAAAAATCACCATTAAAATACTTGAAGGTGAAGACTAGGCTTTTTGCGTGTCCCTCCCCCAATTTCCTCAGAGCTGCATCATCCCAGATAACTGCTGCATCCCACCTGGCCTTCACTCCAGAGCGCTGTTACGTGGTGTGAGAGTCAGAGCCAGCCTCTCTCCCGATCTCTTCCTCTCCCTCGGAGTGCCTGGGGACAGAGCAGATGGGGTGAGCTGTGGGCAGTGGTGCTGATTGCAGCCCCTGTCTAAAGGGAAGTGAGAACTTGCTCCAGTAAGGGGAAATGTTGCACTAAAGAGCAGAACCCTCAGTAATAGCAAACTCTTCTTTTCCCCACGTCCCCCCGGCTCTGCAGAGCATCATGCAGCAGCAGCAGGGCTGAATCTCCCTTACAGGGGACCAAGAAGCTCAGCTCCAGTCCCACAAGGAATTGCTGCAGCACAGTTTAGCCTAAAGTATGCTGATTTTATCCAACAATTCTTTTCTTCTTCCTTTTTATTTCCCAGGAAATAAATAAATCATGCAAGTCTTCCATCACCCACTCTCCCAGCAGCTGTCCCCGTATCACGGCCCATGCTTCCCCTGAGCTTTGGAACTGGGTCAGTGAGCTACATCCAGCACTGGTTCTTCCCACTGAAATTCATAGAAAGCAGATATGGCCCCTGGCTGCTTTAGAGCAACTTTGCCTTTTTTAGCACAAATCTCAGCCAGCCTGGGGTGGGCTGGAGGAGCAGGCCTTGCCCAAGCACAACCCTCAGAGGGACCAGGGGATCTGCCAGCAGCACTTTGCTGCATCCCTCTGCCACATTGGTGCTGATGGCTTTGCATGTTTGCTATCTGGTGGGGAATGGATGTTTTTGAACTTCCATCCCCTGCCAAACTTGCCAGGACTCAAAAGCAGGCTCAAAAGCCATCTAGGGCAGCAAGCATGGATACACATACACAGAGCACACATACTGCTGGGGAAACCAGGCAAAAGAGGGAGTAGCTTCATCCTGTGATTGTGCCCCTGCTCCTCTGACAGTTTATTCTCTGCCCTGTTATGCCCCATGGTAAAAGCGAATTTGTTCTCAATGGGTTGGGGACCAGGTCTTGGGACAGAGCTTGTCTCAGCATAGGGAACGTGGCTGAAACAAGTCCAGGAACCTCCTTAAGCTGCCAAAGCAGCCCTGCAGAGACCAGAAGGGTGTGTAAAACCTATCCCTACCTCAGATACCATTGGCTTTTCCACTTGTGCTCCTTGGCAGTGCTAGAATTTGGGGTCACTTTCAGTAACTCGCTCCAAAATCAGAAGGAAAAGCCAGAGACACTCTCTGAGTCACTGGCATGTTGTTACCAAGGACACTAAGGTTCCTGATTTTGAAGAAGAGATTAATTACAGTCTACAAATAGACATTTTATCTGCACTGAAGAGCAGCAAGAGCAAGTTCTTTTAGCGTGGCTCATTATGTATCAGCAGGTAGTATTGTGACAGATGTAGGAATGCAGTCGTATTGTCACTGGGGTTTAATCATCAGAGAGCTGTCTTCCCCAGGTCAGCTCCCTGTGAGGATTTGTAATATTTACATAGCACTTGGGGCTGGCTTCTTTATTGCTGGAGTCTGTATTCACTCGTCAGTCTCTCATTATGCATGTGCCAGTATTAATTGCATTTAGAAATGAGATTCTAAAGCAGAAGTGAGAGCTATTTAGACCTCCATTCAGCTTGAAAGACAGCAGCCTTCTGTGTGACAGCTCTCGAGATGTTCTTGTGCTCAGCTCTCTCCCCAGCTGAAAAGCAGGTGTTGGAGAGAGTTGGTGTCAGAGCCACTGTATCAGCACTGCCTTTTGTGCATGCCCAGACATTTATATAACCGACAGGATAATGACTCCGCAGAAGTGGCACAGAATTGACCCTTCTGCTACTGGATTGAACACAGCCAGGGAGAGAGTGGGTCTGCTCAGCTGCTGTGCAGATATGGAGGAACTCAATGCTGAGCCCTATCTCCTGTGGAAACAAGAGGAGTGTTCCCTTGGTGGTGGGTTTGGGGGTTATTTGTCAGCTCACCTGTGCCTGCAGCACTTTGGGGTTGTGTTTGTGGCCTTGCTAATGTATTTAAAGTGTACAGAAATTCGGCTGACACTTGTCTGTGCCTGCCTGCTGCGAGCTGATTGCTCCAGCCTGGAGAAGCAGAGCCGTGTGCCACTGCTGCCAGCTGCCAGCCATGCCTGGCCAGTGGAAATGAGGAGGTCACGTCCTGCTTCCCAGAGGGAAATAAGCTGGAAGGTTAATCTAGATAATGCTGGGCTACTGGCTCTGTTTTCCCCAGCCTGAACTGCAGAGGGTCTGGTCTTGCCTTGCAGCACAGTGCGTGGGGCACAACGAGGGTGTTCTGGGGGAAGAGCAGCACAGGCACTAAACACTCCCTCTCTCCATGGCCCTGGCTCCCAGTCCCAGGGAAACAACCCCTCAGGGCCCAGGGGATTCATGTCCAGCCTTTTGGAAGGGGCCTCAAAAAACAGCAGTAAAGCAAACCCATGTTTCACTTCTGAAAGCACCTCCTTTGCTTTGCCATAGTCCAGCACTGTCCCACCAAGCCTGAGACCTCTCCAAGAGCTCTCCATGGAGGGCATCTCACAGACCTGGTTCTTTCCAGCTGGCTTCTTTGTGTGACCTGTGCCCCTTTGGGTGCTCCTGTACTCCCTTGTGTGCTCAGCCCCCTGCATCCCCCTATGCTGGACCAGCACCAAGACCAAACCCCATGTTCCATGCCATCTCTACCTCCCCAAACCCAGGAGCAGGCGGTGAGCAGCTCCTGCCAGGAAGAGACTGGAGGGGAAGAGCATGAGAAAGGCAAACAGAGCAGACATCCATAGCCAGCCCTGGCCCCCAGCCAGGACCTTCTCATTAAATATCACACAAAACAAAGAATAAATCACTGCTTGTTGAGGAAATCCAAGCACTGGAGCCCAAGGAGTCCCTCTTGACCTTCCTGTCTCTTGACAGCAGGTTAGTCCAGGATAGTGTTCCAGTTTGCTTTTCAACTCCAGCAAGGGATGGGGATAGCAGACCCCACAGCTGGGACACTGGGAGGAATTCCTTCAAACCTCTCCATTTGAAATGGTGGCAGCCAGCTCCAGTGGCCAACACTAATCCCATGGCTGAGCCCCCAGCTCTGTGAGGGTGGGCCAAGGACAACCTGTGCCATTCCTGGCAGCCCCAAGGTATATAAATAGAAGACAGGGACGTGAAGGAGGTCAAGTGAGCAGGGGATTTCACATAATCTGATCTTGCTAGTGCTGTTCATTTGTGTCCTTTGCTCAGGATGCACGCCCTGCTTCGCACACGGGGACGTCAGAGGCAGAGGGTTGATCCTTCACCGAGCCAGGTTTATCCCGTGCAACATGTGGGCTCCTGGCTTTTTCTTCACATGTGCTGTTTCTCAGGGATGTCTTCAATCCAGCAATCATCCAGAGCAGTGCAAATATGGAAAATCCTGGTCTTTGTTGCTGGATGGGGTCCTGGTGCCTGAGCAGCCTAAGCCCGGTCGTCTAGCTGGCCAAAATCCAGTTGGATCAACACAGTACTGGGGCTCTGGTGCTTCAGGTCTATTCCTGGTCTTGAGGATGCTGCCTGCCCTTCATGAGGTCCACTGTGCCTTGGTCTCCTGTACCACTTCTCCCCAGTCCCTGCCCAGCAGTACATTTTTCTCTTGCTTCTGCTGCTTTTCTTTTGCAGGATATGAAAGTCTGGAAACAGAATCTCTCTTGGTGTAAAGCTGTCAGTGGAACAGCTCTGATTTATGCCTGCACCAAGCAAGGCAGGTAGATGAATGTCCCAAATAGATCAAGTAGAAAAACTGTTAATAGCCACTGGTCTTTAATGGTGAGAGCAATTAATCACCAAAATAACTAATCTAGGAATGTATGACTTTTCTATGGGCTGCATCCAGACCAGGTGCCTGTCTGAAGACTGCAGCAGGGCTTGGAGGAAGTTTTTCCTGGCCATCCAGCTCTGAGTCTCCCTCATGCTCCCAGGTCCATGCCATGATGGGAGCCCTTGTGCTCATTCCAGCTTTTTGCTGCTGGTGCTGGCACCAGCCACATTCTCTCCCTATGCTCTGCTGCTGCTGCTGCTGCTGCTGGTGGTGGTGGTGATGAAGCCAGTTGGGTGAAATGGCTGACCAGGCCACAGGCCCACAGTTAAAATGTGGTGGAAGAAGTGCCAATCCTGGAAGTAGCCAGGGCAGCACCATGCCTGTCCCAGCCCCAGCCTTTTCAGCTCCAGGCTCCTTCCTATCTCCTCGTGCACAGATTTGTGCTTTATTCACTGCTTGCTCCTAAGAAGTTGACCCTGCACACTGCTCCCCCAGGCAGGGCTTGTGCTGCAGCTGGATCTGCCTGTCCAGGGCTGGAGCACTGTGCTGTCTGCACACTGCCAGCTCTGGTGCCATCATTCCAGGTGACTTGTCCCCCAGCCATGTACCTGCCCATTCCTCCTGAAGCTTCCCAAGGGATGGACCTGCAGTCTACCAGCCTTGCCAGTCACCCCTGTACCCTCTGCCCAGTGACAGCCCCCACCTCTGCAGATCATTTGCACAGACACTTAATGAGTGTTTAATTCAGCCTGTGCTGCAGGTAGCACAGGGACAGCCAGGGGCACAGAGGCCAGGAGATGCCTTCCCTGCTCTGAGCCTTGTTTCTCCCTTCCCTGTCTTAATCGGCTCATTAAGTGCCAATTTGACCTCCCCACCTTCAGATGTCTCCAGTCTCCACTGGTAAATAGATTTGTGCGTCTCCAGCGGAAACCTCCCGAGTTGAGCCTGCTGTTGGAGCAGGCGGCTGCACAGCGAGCGGGGGCGATGCTCGGGCTCGCGGTGAGCGCGGCCCCGCGGCCACCGAGCTGGAGCCAAGCGAGTGCTGAACGGGAACGAGACTCCCTCCCAAAACACACGGGGAGCTGCAGGTAGTTGGAAGCCGCAGGCGCCGGCACCGTGCCCATGGTGCAGCGGGGATGCACCGAGCAGGAGGTGACCCTGCCCTCCTGTCGCAGCTTTGTCACAGCCTTGGTGTGGGACTGCAGCAAGTCCCTTCCCATCTGCTCCCTGCCCTCGCCTCGGAGCCAGGATGAGCGTGAGCGTGTGTGTGAACACGGAGCACAGCGCAACAGGCTGCGGGGTGGTCGCTGCTGGCTCTTCTCAGAGCCAACATTTAGCTGATGCTCTCAAGCATTCCACATAGCCAGACACTCATCCAACCTCCCAGAACCGCGAGGATGCAGCGGGACCTCCCCGGGGATGTGTAACACCAGTTGAGTATCAATGTCAGGCTGGTGATGTCCCCACAGCTGAAATCGCTGCTCAATCTCCTCCCAAGGCGAGGCATGAAGACAGTCAGGCAGCCAGGCTGCAGGACTGCTCCCTTTGGGAAACACCTTGATCAGTGCCTGTAAAAGCATCCCAGTGGTTCATCCCTTCACACCAGACAAACAGGAGGACCAGCCCTGCATTTCCTCCTTATTGGCACTGGTGCATTGGAGAGGGGGTGAGAGCACATCACAGAAGGCTCCTCTCTACCCAGCTCGAGCGAATGTCTCCCGGTGTCATCCAGAGAACCAAAACCAGAAGGAACCCAAATATCTCCAGAAATACAACATAAGTTGAGGAGTGAGATCCTCCACCCCAGGGCCCCCCCTCACCCTTCCATCCCCAGCCCCAGAGCCCTGAGGGGATGGGAGTGGGACAGGAGAGGACGTACGGTTCGACTTTGTTGCAGAAGCGGCGCCGCAGCAGGAGGACCAGTGGACCCAGGATCAGGATGGTGGTGCACATGGCGCTTCCTCCATCACCACCAGTGCCCACAGCCCTTCATATCCCTCTGGAGGCACTGCTCAGCCCAGGGCTGTCAGCCTGGCCTGCCACCCCAGCTCATGGGCACCTCTCCCCAGCAGCCACCTGAAAGCTCTCAGGGAAGGTTTTAGGAGGAATTAAGGCAGGATCAGATGTATTTAAGAGGCAGCAAATGAGGACGGCTCTCCTCTGACCTCTGGATGGGAGGGAGCCCCAGAGCTGGTCTGTGACCCCTTGAGCATTTAATTGGTTTTGGTGTGTGGTGCTCCTGCCCTGGCTGGTCCCAGCCCTGCACCTTGGCCAGATGGGTGCTGAGGGTGACATGTCATGGACCAGGCCAGTTCCCACTTCATCCACCTCATGGCACCCCCAGTCTGTCTCCCTGCCCCCACCACACAGCACCCTCTTCTCCCCCCTTTCCTGTGTGCCTCCTTCCCCTCTGTTCCCACCTTCCCCTGCTCCTCTCTTTCCCTCCAGCTCCTCCATCCCTCCTGCTGCCAGACCTGCCTCAACCCACTCCCCCCCGTTCCTGGCTCCAGTAATCTGACAGGTTCAGATCTGCCTGTAATTCCCGGTGGACTCCTCTCAGCCAGCTGATCCCAAGACCTTGTCTGCATCCTTTCCTCATCCGAGCTGGGTTTGCCTCCTCCTCCCTGCTCTCCCATGGCTCAGCAGCACACACACCTTTCTTCACAGAGCTGCTCTGGCCCTGTGCCCGCACCCAGCTGTCCTTGCCCATCCCATTCTCTTGCCAGGGAAGCCCTTCCCTCCCCTCTAAGCTCCATGGGCAGTGAATCACCTTCACTGCCCATGAAGCCCAGGAATCACATCTTGTTCCAGGTCAGCCCTTTTCAAAGCAGAACATGTTCTGGAATGACTTTGTGGGTTTGGGTGAAAGAGAACAACTGGGAAGCACCTCTGCAGGAGGGCCAGGGGGAAGACAGCAGAGTGTGCCATGCAGATCTGTGGACGCACACATGGGGCTTGATGGTGGTGATGGTGCTCACCTGGAGAAGAGCCCTGGAGCAGGCAGAGCTGCAGACAGTGGCTATGGGGTTTTGCCCCCAGGTGGGGTTTTGCCCCCAGGTGGGGTTTTGCCATGAGGGTCCTCCAGTGAATGCTCTCTGCCCCCACCCCCAGCACCACCTGTCCCACATGGACACCGTGGTAATGTGCTCTGATCCATGGAGGCTCCGTTTGCTCATCAAAGTTGGGATGTGTCTCCCTTTGGGGCTGTGCACAAAACCCTGAGGGTTCTCCCCATGCCCAGCTCCATTTTGGCCCCAGGGCATGAGACAGGGATGGATATTGGCCTCAGCATGGCAGCTGAGAAAACCCCCAGTCTGGGCATTCCCATAACTCAGACAGAAAACAGCTTCCTCCTGCAAAAGGGTTGTGAAACCAGAACCAAATCCAAGCAACCTGGATGGGTTCATTGAGTTGCTGGGTCTGAAGGAAAGCAAAACTGAGCTTTCTAGGAAGCCTGGCTTTCCATCCCCAACCAGCCAGGCCAGAGATGCCCCCTAAGTCCAGCCATGGCAGGAGCCTGGGGCAGCTGTGGTTAATTCTCTCCTGGTGGACATGTCCTCTCAAAATACTCCAAGCCCTGAAAACAACAGTCTCAAGCAGCACTTGAAATGTCAGTAAAACCAAATTCCTCTAAGGTTATCCAGTAAACAGGCCCCATTCCTGAACTTGGGGGTCAGCTGGGAGCAAAGGGGATGGACCTGACCTCATTACTGGCAGCAGCAGGATGGGAAACCTTTGTGAGAGTGGTGGAGGAAACATCCCAAGTGTGTCCTGGAGCCAGATGGAGACAAGAGTGAATAATTCCTTCCTGAGTGTAAGTCAGGCCGGCCGGAGGGCGCGGAGCTGCCTTACGCAAGGCACCGGGGAGCGCGTGGGGTGGCCAAGCCCCGTGTCCCAGCCAGGCGCCCTGAGCCCCCAGGAGCATGGCCCGGTATGCTGGGAAGTCACTGGAGCCAAATAAACAGTGGCTTCTGGCTAAGCTGAAGCCCAAGAGGCTGGAAGGACCTTCTTTTCCCTGGCAATCGGCAGCCTGGGTTTCGTAATCCCTGGGAGGACATTGCTGCCTGTAAACTCTTCTCCCCTCACCAAGACCCAGCCAGGCTGACACCAGAGAAGTCCCCATCCTTGCACCCCAGATGCTGCCTGAGGCCCTGAGCTTTCTCCTTCAGGGACTTGTTTATAACCACACAGCCCTCCCTAACCAAACAGGGCATCATCACTGGGCTGCTCAAACATTCCCCTGTGGGCACGAGCCCTGGGTGCCCCCCGAGTGTGAAAGGCAGCCCAGCGTGGCAGGCAATGCCTGAGTGCTGACCCCTGCACTCACTTGGGTGACCTCTGCAATGCAAAACACATCTTCTGGAATCGATTGGCTTTGGCACGGAGGTCCCTGGGTGACCTTGGCAGCTAAAACTCGCCCCCCATGCGGGAACGTATCACCTCCAAACACTCGTGATTGATGCTGAGAGGTGCTTGGTTCAAAGGCAAGGTAATGTGAGCAGATTAGTTAATGCTTCTTGCCCTGGCCTTTGAGAGCAGAGCTGAAATGACAGGGCAGGCAATGGGTTTTGAAGGCTTTTCTTTTTAAGATATGAATCAATGAAGCTGTACAAGGAGCATGGATAATGTGATCGGAATAAGAATCAGGGCTTGTCTTTGAACCGGAGCGAAGTCCCTGACGGTGTTTACTTCATGTCCTGGCACCAAATGGGAGATGATATGAATATATTAGCTTATTGGCTTTCCTGAGCAACCCCTGCCATGCTCAGACCAGCTTCAGGAAGGAAAAGAACAGCAAAGAGAATCAGTTTGGAAGTGTTGACTTGTTTCCCAATAACCCTGTCACCCCTGCTTAGCAGTGAAGGGTCTGGCTGTGACAGGGGCTGTGCTCCAGGGGGGAAGAGCTGGGCACTGGGGCTGAAGGGGAAGGTGGTGACACCAGAGGCTGTTCAGGATTTGGGGAAGTTTACCAGCTGGCTAATGCCTTGTTCATGAAGCCCTGTGGTGCTGGATCTGTCATATGCTTCCTGAGTGTCTCTTGCTTCATCTCTCCCAGTTGCATCACAAATTTCAGTTTCTTCAAATCCCAGCGTGGAGCTGGGAGTTTTTGCAACATTCCCAGCCCAGGAACAGGTTGGTCTGGGTTGGAAGTGTTCTCCAGGGTTGTCTTGGTAGTGTCTCACCCTGCCCTGCCCTGTCCTGTCCTGACAGAGAGTCCTGGGCAGCACCAGCCCCGCTCCCAGGGTTCCTTTCTTCCTATTCCCCTGGATTTCCTAATCCTTGGGGGTTTTTAGATTGTGTGGGTTGGTAGAGATTTTTTGGGGAGGAAGCCAGAAAAGCTGTCATAAGGTTTAAGGTCATAGGGAGGTTGTGCTGCCCCCAGCACACCCTGCCTGCTGCTGCCAAGGGTCCTCATCCCATATTCCCTTCCCAGGCATCACCTCAGTGCTGCTGCTGTCCCAGTGCCCAGCACCCCACACCTTCCTGCTCCCACACATGGGGGCAATGAGCTGAGACTGGAGTGGCCACAGGGTTTGGGGTCCCCTCTGGGAGCTGGGGGCTTGGGGCAGGGTGCCCCTGGAAGGTTTTCTCTGGTGGTACCTCAGCCTGCATAAAACCACATGCGTTGGACTTGGACCCCAGAGCAGAGAAACCCTGTTCCCATGTAAGAAGGGGCTGGTAGTTTGAGCACATTCCCCACAGCTCTGGCAGCACGGCCTGCAGGCTGGATTCCATCAGCAGAGGAATGTCTGCTCCCGGCTCTGCCCCTCACCCAGGTATCACAGAGCTGCCCAGGGCTGGGCGGGGACAGCAGCTCCGTCATTGTCACTTCCCTGGCACATCTCTTCCCAGCCAAGCTGAAGACATGGAACTGGGGAAATCCCAGTTTCTCAAGTCTTTCCGAGTAAATTGGTGACAAAGCCTTCCAGCGATGTGGACAATGACTGCGTGATTAAACTGGAATCACCCCCGCCTTGGGATGGAGATTCGGGCAGCGATCCAACCCCAGCTGGATCAGGGGAGGGGGTGGTCCTGCTGCCTGCAGCCCCTTTTGTTCTCCAGCCTGATCCTGCAGAGATGGCTCAGGCCACAGGTACTGCTGGCACAGAGCTGGAGCATCAGGATTGCACACGGGTCTCCTGGGATCAGAGAAGCTGGGGGAAGGAAACCTGCAATAAGCACAGAGCATTTATACAGGCTTTAGGCTAAATCCTTCCCTCCCTGGGTAGCAGCACTGCAAAGCCAATTCCTAAAGTCTTGTTATTCCTTTTCAGGCCAGGACTTTGCAGTTGGCAGCAGGGCTGTATTAGGAAAGGGGAGAGAGAGGTCTGGCCTGCTGAGGGCATTGCTGGGTGAGCTGGGCTGGCAACCAGAGGCTTTGTTTCAGCAAAGGTCAGGGTGACAATCCAGTATCTCCAGGTCAGATACTGCAGCAGCCCAGAGTGGCTCTGGGAGGAGAATGAAGGAGGAACACCCAACCTGGCATGCACCACACTGGTGCTTTTGGCCTTATTCCACTCAGAATCCCAGGACTGCTCCTGTTCAGGCCAGGTTGGTGTCTTGAGGTTCTGGAGAAGGGATCCTTGCTGACCCTGGGAATCCCACCAGCACCAAGGCCTTGGGGCAGCTCCTGCAGCTCCTTCCCAAAACACTCCCTAATAGATCTCATGTGGTGTCTTCCTGGGACCACCCCAAGTAATGGTGTCTGTCAGAAGGTCCCAGGGAGCTGACATGGCAAAGGACACAAGAAGTGACCTTTTATTCTCCAGGAACCAAATAACAATGCTGTCCCCATGCACCAGGAAGGGTGGCCTCAGACCTGAAGGTCTGGATTTGGAGTGTCTGCCTTCGCCCCAGAGACAGTGCAGAAGTCAAAGGTGGGGATCTGCCATCATCCACATCCCACATGCTGTGGAGCTGAAGTCTTGGGGTTTTTTTGCCTTCGCCTCCCACTCAAGGATTAGGAGCCAAGTACATTTCTCATTGCACCCAGCACACGAGAGGAGGAGAGGCAATGAGGGAGGGCATGGGGGGAGTGGGAGAAGCCGTCGGCAGGTGGGTACAGACCCCTCAGGACCATTGCATGCCACAAACACAGGCTTGGAGGGCCTGGAAACCCATCCTCACCTTCTGCAGCCAGGACGAAGGATGGCTTGAACAAACACTTGATCTCTTCCTGCTGTGCAGAAGCTCTGGAAGAAGCAGGCTCAGGCTCAGCAGGGACAGGGCACCACAGTGTCACCCCATCACAGGGACAGGTGCACAGGAAGGAGATGGAAAGCAGGAGGGCTGTGACGCTCAGCTGGTGAAGGGAGAGGGATCAGGGTGTTGAATCAGGATCAGAGAGAGATGGATTGATTTCTTCAGTACAGATTATGCAGGCTGACCCCATCTCAGTCTCTGCACTGGCCATGGGGACCAAGTTCTCTGTTTCCTTCCCTGAGCCCCATGGTCCTGGAGTGCCCCCCAGCTCTCCTCTGGGCCAGCAGGCAGTGATGGTGTCAATGCAGCATCTTTCTCCTTCTGGAACAAGTCGCCTCCTAACCCCAAGCCCTTGAGAGCAACAGTCACAGGAAACCATGGAAACGGGTGGCAGGCACGTGACAGCGTGTGCCTGCACTCCTGCCCTTGATTTATGTCCCACGTCTGGGACGAGATGCAGAAATGCAGGGCTGTTGGGATCATGTGGGGTTTTGAGGCAGCCAAAGAGAATCACCACTGCTTTACTCCCCATCTCCTTTTGTGGAGCAGGATGGCACACGGGAATGGGGCTGGGCTCCTACCAGGACCAGACATGATGAGCCCAGAGAGGGAGGCAGAAACCTGGAAAAGGCTGGGGGATTTCTCACTTACTTTTCTAATGTTTTCTAATATTTAAATATTTTTAAGTGGAGACTTTTGAGCCCAGACATTTTGACCCCTGGTGCCAGGGAGTGAGGAAAAGCACCTGCTGCACCCAGGAACCACGTGCCAGGCTGTGAGCCTGGGGTGCACTATGACACCAGGTACAAAAGCTCAAAGATTTCTTTTCCTTAAACACACAGCAAGTGATAACCAATGCTTGGCCCAGGTTATCCCCCCACTGTTCATATTGGTCAGTATTTGATTTTTCCCCTTTTTGAAAGCACTTGCACTGCATTGAAATATTGCTCTGGGTTTAAGTTGGGTCTCTCTGGGTTTAAGCTAAGTCAAAAGCACCTTCTCCCCGGCACCTGAAGGGAAGGTGATAAGCATGGCTGTGCCATCCCAGGTCCAGAGGGGTTTCTCTGGTAGCCTGGTGACTACGTGGGGACATTGTAGTTAATGTTTGAGCTGGGGTTCATGGCTGTTCATCCCAGGGGCTGAGGGGCACAAGGCAAGTCCAGACTTGGTGAAAATCTGATGATTCAGCAGCTGGTGGTGGTGTTATTGAACAATTCCTGACCTCTGGCGGGGTCAGGCTGGCCACACTGCCCTGCTGTCACACTGGTGGGTTCAGCAGCTTGCAGCTGAGCTCTGCTCTCTAGCCAAGGGGTTCATGGATGTGTGGGGCTCCCAGTCTGTCCCAGCACATGTTCCCTGGGAGACCCACAGTGGGAGATCTGTGGGCAGCGTGTTCTCCACCAGCTCTCATTAGCTCTGCAAGAGCACATTTGCTGACACCACCAGTCTGGCGGCTGCTAATGGGGAGGTGCCCAAGGCTTGTTTGGAGGACAAATACAGCAAAAAAGCCTCCACAGCTCTGCAGTAACAAAGCTCCAGCCCCTCAAGGGGCTCAGCCACCCCCCAGCCTGTCAGAGCGGCACCCGCAGCCCGTCTGTCCGTCTGTCCTGGCAGGCTGCGGGAGGCGGCGGGGCACCCTCGCTGCTCCGCTGGTCTCTGATCCCCCCCTGGGGCACTCGCGGTTATTACAAGTCTCCGTAGGATTTTCCTGCTCTCTGTGGAAATGGACTGTGCTGTGGGTTTAACATGCCGGATTGTTAGGGAGCTGGGAATGGCATTTGGGTAAAAAACCAGCCCCAAAAGCACACCCACGAAGGCGGCGGGAAGCCTGAAGTGGAGGTGTTCCCTGCCAAGGCGCTGCCAGGAGCGGTGCAGTCGACAATACCTTCATTTCACAAGTGCCTTAACTCTGGATCTCTTTCAGCTGGGACCTGCCACAAGGAGGGAAACCAAATTCTCAGCATTAAAAAAGTCCCTATGGGACAGACCATGATCTCTTCCGAGGGACAGAGATTCTCGCAGTGGGGAAGCCTCGTGCTCCCTTCTCAACCCGTCTGTCTTTGCAGCCCAAGAATTGGAGGTGAGGGGTCTGTCCTTCCGAACACCACCTCCTGCAAAATCAGGGACTGTAAAGAACAGAGCCGGGGCAGAACTCGGCGCAGCCAGCGCTTGGGCTAACTTTAACTCAGCACTCTGGATTCTGAATTTCCTCTGAGCTGTTTATGAAGGGCTGGAAAAAAAACTTCCAGCACTACCTCCCCCCCGCCAGCCCCGTCCTGATGTTGCCCAGAACATCTCTCTCATCCCTCCCTTTCAGAGAGGGAAAAAA
>VXBB01008570.1:83413-94511 GCA_013399915.1 Illadopsis cleaveri
TCTGCAGTGCTGCCATCCTGTAGGAACCCAGTCCAGCTCCCTCTGCCCTTAACCACCATCCTCCCCCTCCATCCCCAGCCTATCCATGCTTTGCAGGTGGGGGAACTGAGACACAGAGCTGGGCATCATGTTCCCATCCCTCATGGCTGCTGCTGGTGCCTGAACCCACAGCAAGCCCCTGGGGTCCTGCCCCAGCACGATGGGTCCCTGATCTCACAGAGTTCTGGGACCCCGGGGGACACTAACAAGAATAATGGGGACTAGGGCTGAGCAGCCACCGGATCCTGGGAATCTGCGCTCTGTGGTTAAAACTATGTCGCTAATTGACAATTTCCTCGGTGGGGAGCCTCGCCCCGGAGGAAACAGTCTCCTCACCACGCTCATCTTCCTCCTCGGGAGCTCAGGGGCCTCTGCAGGCTCCATCTCACAGCTGCCTTAACCCTTGCTGGAGCTGGAGCAGGAGTTGGGGCTGGAGCTGGAGCCTGGAGCTGCTCATCTGGGGCTGTGCCTCCTGGCTGAGTGGTTCCCAAGTGGGCCGGCTGGGAGCCCGGGGCTGAAGCTCTTCCATCGCTTCCCCATGCCCTTAGGCTCGTTGCTGCGCCTCAGTTTCTCCATCTGTTATTTAGGAATGAGTTCTTTTTGAACGCTCCCTCACCACAGAGCTCCCAGCTGTAGAGCAGGGCGGCCTTCAGAACCTGCATTAGCCCTCGCTGTGCAGCGCAGGAGCCCTCCAGCGTGTGCTGCCCCTCCCCAGGGTCCCTCTTCTTTCCTTCCAATCTTTATAGGCAACACTCTGAGACAGAGCTGGGGGATGCAAATACCCGGGGGTGGCTCAGCCCTCTGCAGCACACAGGGCTGAGAGCACCCAGGGGTGAACATCAGAGGAGATTTGGGACCCTCTCTCCTTTGCAGGCCCCTACTAAGCCCAGCTAAAACCCCAGGGCTAAAACCCCAGGGCTAAAACCACAGCCTGTCCCGGCCAGCACAGGCGCTCGCTCCCACACCCACACACACGTACCATAGGCACAGATGTGAGACCACAAAACTTTATGGATTCCATCAGGGGATAAAACCCAGGGACAGTTTCTATTAGATCCCAGGAGAATCTGCACCAAATGTTAATGCCATGCCAAGTGCAGGCAACGCAACCTGGCTCAGCCATCACGGGCTGTGCTGGCTCCACAGGGCTTCTCCATCACTGTTCCCTCCATCTGCACTTCAGAGCCATCAGCTTTCCAAATTTCCACCTTCTCCATCACTCCTGATGTGCTCTTTCCCCCACAAGAGGTGTAGGAGGGGAAGCAAAAGGTTTGCCAATGCAGGATCAGGCTCCTGGATTTCAACGGCTGCTTAGTCTGAGCAAACACACCTGGATCCAGACAGTTTGAGGAGAACTTTAAAATATGAAAGCACTCCTTGGATGCCAGACATTATTGTGAGTTCTAGGTTAAAATAGAAAAAAATCTGAGTAATGAGTCTGGCAATGCAGAAAACCTTCTTTTTTTCCAGCTGAATCAAAAAAGTATGGGTTGAATCTACCCAAAAATAGCATTTAAAGAAGGGATTTTGCAGCTACCCCTGAAGCCAACATGTGTTTTGAGGAGGCGTCCATAGGGAAAGGCTCCATTCCCAGCTGAGGAAGGACACATTTCAGGGCAAAGTGGCTCAGAAAGATGCAATATCTCTCTTTTTTGAAAGGGCCCAGTGAAAAGACCAGCAGCAGTGTCCCTGTCCCATGCTCATGAATGGTTGTGGTCAAGCTGGGGAGATGTTTGTGTGGGGACAAGGAGAGCCAGAGAGCAGCAGGGCTCTGCTCTGCTGGCACAGGCAAGCATAAAGGACATTTCCTAACCTGACATTTCCATGAGCAGTGAGGGGGCGAGTGAGGGTTTAATAAGCTCCGTCTCAAAACGGCCCCTTCTCCTACAACTGTGTTGTCTCTGATCACAGCTCCTGGGACAAGCCCTTCTGGCTTCTTCATGGCCAAGGCAGCTGTGTGGGGATGCCTGTGGCACATCCCAACCCAGCCACGACCTCGGAGCTGCCAGCAGCTCTTGGGATGTCCAGAGAAGAGCCTTTCCCATGTCCCCTGTCCCCGTGTTGCCCTTGCATCACTTGCCAGCCACGTGAGGGTAGAAAAATCCCACTCAACACCCCGAGAGCTGCAAGGACATCCGTGACCAAGGCAAGCAAGGGCACAGAGGGTGAGCAGTTTCCCCGGACGGTTTCCCTGGCTGATGCTGAGGACGGGTCGGTACCAGCCGTGACAATCCCTCCCCCGGAGCAGGCGGCGAGGCCCCAGCCGCGCTCCGCCAGCCGGCCCCGGTGATAATGAGGCTGCTGCGGCGGAGCGGGGCCGCGCCCGCCTGCGGAGCTTCAGGGCTCATTAACGAGCGGCAGGGAAATGTCAGGACAGCCCCGGCCAGGCTGGCAGGCGCTGAGCGTGCCTGGGGAACGCAGAGTGCTGCCTGGCTGCCACAGGCAAGGCTGAGCCGGGGCCGCTGGAAATGACCAAGGGGCGTGGGACAGGAGAGGCAGTGGTGGGCACCAGCAACACACGGGTTGTAGTGGAACATGGACTATGTCCTTGTGGATGTGTGTCACCCCTCTCTCTACCCAGCCAGGGGTCTTCTTCCAGCTCCAAGGGAGGTAGGACTCCAGAGATGTGGGAAAGCCACTTTGGTGCTGTTAATTCACTTCTCCTGTGAAAGCTGTCCTTACCCCTACCCTAAAGGTTCATCCGTGCAGCCAAGAGGCTTTGGGCTGAATCCACATGTGTGGTAGGGGTAAAGAACAGCAATGAGGACTTGGAGACGTGAGTTGTGCACACAGAAGTGAGCAGGACATGCTCCTGGAGGTTTCTGGCTCATCCATTTGGTGGAATCTTTGCTGCTGAGTCCACTCCCACCTTCACTGGGGTGTTCTGGTCCCTCTGCCTTGGGCACTGGGGCATTACAGCCTCTGAGCACAGCTCAGGGTTGTGCTGGATTCTACCCCCAAGGCTTTGCAGCGGGATGTGGGCTTCACCTGGAGGAAGGCCAGCTACACGTTTCTCTCAGCTGTAAAATAAGTTGAATTTAGCATTAGTGTGTGGATGGGGGGCTTTGGCCCTTTTCCCTCCAGCCCTCCCATGAAAAAGCTGGAGATGCTGCCCACCACCATCTCCACCTGTCCAGGAGCTTTCAGAGGGAAGTCACGGGAGCAGGCAGGCACCATCCTCTTCCTACTCATTAGATTTGCCTTTTCTTGTTGAGCTGTGGCATCGCCACGGCTGAGACCTTCCTCACCCTGGGCTTGGTAAACACCCAGGCAGAGCCAGCAGCATTTCCCCAGCCTGAAAAGGGGATGATGAGCTACAGGTGGCTGTGAGGAGCAGGGGGAACGTGCAGGCAAAGCGGTGAGACAGCCCTCAGCATAATAAATAGCAGCATCACACACCACCTGCCTACCCATTATCAGCTGCTTTGTGGGCACCCGAGCAGAGGAGAGGTTTGAAAAGGGACACGAGAGGCTCCAGGCTGCCTTAGAGTTTCTCCCACGTAGAGGGACGAGGCGAGAGAAAACATGAAAGCATTGGTAGGTTGAGTCACCAACCCTGGAGGGATTTAAGAGATGTGTAGATGTGGCACTTGGGGACGTGTTTTAGTGGTAGGCTTGGCAGTGTCGGGTTAAGAGTTGGACTTGGTGATCTGAAAGACCCCTTCCAACCTAAATGATTCTGTGGAAAACTAGGAACAAAGCAGTCTCCAAGTGCTGGCTGGGGATTCAGTTGAAGCCTCCCAGCAGATCTGAGGGTTCACGAGCATTTTCACCCCACAGTTTGCAAATAGGGTAAATGAAGTATCAAGGGTTTAGGTGCTCGGGGGGACCAGGCAGCATCCAGGTGTCCTCTTTCCAGCTGGGGAGGCAAGGAGGTGGCTGGGCCTGGAGGTTTCCTCCATGCAGGATCTGCTCTGCATGCTCTGGGGAGAGGGAGGAAGGTGAGGGAGATGGAGGAGACTCCCCTTCCCCCTAACAGAAAACAGGTTTCCAGTAACTGCAGTGGGTTTGCACCTTAATTATTTCCTTTGGCTCTGCTACTGGGAATGGCTGTGTCCTTAAAGTTGTTATAAGGGCAAAAGAGAGAGGAGAAGCAATCCTGACATCCTGTCCGCTGGCTCCAGATGTAGCTGGCAGAGTACAAATTAGCGGGTGGAGAATGGAATCGCTTAAAAAGAAATTTAATGAGATCGGTATGCAGGCATCTGGTTCCTATCAATCATCATTTTGTGTGATATGCAATGGTAAATATCATCTTTTAATGACTCTGATGGAGAAAAAAAGCCCAAACCACACACACACACATGCATAATGATCCAAAAAAATTCCAGAGCCTGAGAGGTTTGAACTCTCAAAATTTTCTGTAGATGGAAAAACCCCAACCAACACCTCTTCTAACTCAGTATTGTTGGAGTTATTTTGTTTCTTTTGTTTTTTCTCCTTTCCTCTGGTTATATTTAACCTTTGTGTTAAATTAATCTTCTCTGTTTATTAACAACTACCACTGGCTGAGCCTCCTTCCCTCCTCTCTCTGGTTTGACAGCTCAAATATTTGCTCCAGGCAGAAGTTTTTGCTGCAGGCGCCTGCTGCTCTCCAAGGAGAGGTGGCTGCAGGTCTCTGGCCATCCATGGGTTTGCTTGAAGCAAAGATGTTTTAGGGCTCCTCTGTTTCAGTTCTCCACCAAAGAAATCCAGCAGACACAGGATTGAACACATGAGCTGAGGCTTTGCTGGTTTTACATCCCCAGCACCGCTGCTGTGCTGATGGCAGATCCCCTGGGAAAGCTGCTGGGCTCAGCTCCTGTAGGGGTGTCAGCCTGAGGGTCTGCAAAGCAGGGAAAGGTTGGAAACCAAGGATTTAGATCCTTCATTGGTCTGGTCTTACACAGGTTGGGGTATTTTGAGGGTTTAACCAGTCTTTGCTCCTCTCCCCAAAAGTGGGGGGAGGTGGAGGTGATGGTCCCAGGGTCTCCTTTTGGCACTTCTCCTGTTGGGGACACACTGTAAATCCTGGTGATGCAGAGGTCAGTCCCCCCTTGCTATTCCCTTCCTGGTTCAGATCAGGAATTTTTCTCAACTCATTTCCCATGCCTTCAGAACATCCTGCCCTTTAGCTGGGATAAAATACAGCTTTTCAGGGAGCTCCCTGTGGTTTGGGGTTCTGAGGCTGAGGCATGCAGGGACCAGCTGGCAGCCTCCATCCCCTGGCTGGGGCAGCAGGTCCTACTTCCAGTGACATCCCTTGCTCCCAGTGCCTGGGGGGAGCCTGTTATGGGGAAAGATCCACTAGCAGGGATGGAAAAACCCTTAGCACTGACCCTAGCAGGATGATCCCTGTTGGAGCTGGAGGACTTTGCTGGGTGACTGGAGCTGCAGCAGCTTGAGTTGAGGTGGGGAGGGACAGGATGGGGGCAGAGGCATGCTGAGTCCAGCTGGAAAAAAGGGTTCCATTAAACCAGAATGGAACATTTGCCCTTCCGTGGGGAAATGTCCAGGGCAGAAGCCTTAAACCCTGAGAATGATGTTATCCATGCAGCTCTGGCCAGCTGCATCCCCCAGCACCTCTCTGACAGCCCTGGGCTGAAGGACCAAACATCTCTGTGGCAGCAGGAGCTGCAGACAGCCAGGCCTGGGAGTGATTTCTCCCGACAGGGACCAGATGTGTCAGGAGGAGCCGTGCCGGGGGGGAGGAGGCTGCACAACAACAAGAGGAGTTTTGTCATGGGTCCCCTCTGGGTTTAGAAAGCAACACCTTGTCTCCCCCTTCCACCTTCCTTCCTCCCCCACCCTTTCTGCCGCACACTCTTCACACCTCCAAAACCTATTTTGGGCCATCTGATGAATCCCAGATGCCTTGGGGAAGCAGCAGAAGTGGTGGTGTGCTCCAGGCGCTGCTTCACGCCGCTTCCTTGGCAATGCCCCCAAGCTTTCACAAGCCAAGGGAGCGGGGGAAGGAAGGGAGGGGGGAAAAAGGAGGATAACAAATTGGTAAAGGAGCCTGGTACTCAATATTGTGATTATTCAGGGAGTGGTGAGTGGGGAAGAGGATCCCACCTGGTTCTGGAGAGAAGTAGTGATGGTTGGAGAGAGAGGTGGGATAGGTTCAGGTTCCTGTGCTTTGGGATGTTCCTGTGCTTGGGAAGGGGAGCAGATCGTGTGCCTGGAGCCAGGAATGATGGGGGACAGCCTGGGAGCACTCTGCTGCCTCCTGAGCATCCTCCACCAGTCCAGGAGCCAGGGAGAGCCCCGTAGGAGGGAGGGAGCTGGGTGAAAGCAGGGAACAAACACTGACGTGGTTCTCTCCTGCATAAATTAGGTGGAAGGGGGTGGTTAATGTGACTTGAGTGTCAGCCCCAGCTGCAATCCTGGCATGACTGGTGTTGCCATTGGTGGCTCCAGCCCTGCTCCCTGTTACCTTGTGCCCTTCAACTCCCTGCCCCCTCCAACCCTCCACCTCCCTGGGGAGCTCAGCATATCAGCTGTGACCACAACTTCATTTCTTTCAGCTGTATTTCATTGGGGTTGTTTTAATCCTGCAGAAAAGAGGGTCCCCAGGCACACCCACCCCCCAGAGGGGCTGGTGAGTTTTTGGAGTATCCTTGTGCTGGGAAAAATGTCACAAATGAGCAGTGACATCAGCTCAGGCCTTAGGTCCTGCTGGACATTCTGGTGGGGTCTTGAAAGGTGGGGCAGCTTGGACAACAGGAGACTGTTCTGGGTGGCAATGGAGAAGTAAAGCCCATGGGAGCAAGAAAGAGGGCCAAGGAGAGGCTGGATGAGATAAAGAGAGGTTTTCATGCTCATCTTTGGCTTTCTGATGCAGGATGTGATGTTTTGATGTATGGGCACACATCCAGCACCTGGCACGCCTGGGTGGCATCTCTGGGCATCAAGAACTCAGGCTTGCTTCTGCTTTGAGAATAACCAGCTGTGATGACCTTGTAACAGATGGGGTTTGGAAAAAAGGCATCAACCTTCTGGTTTTCAGACAGCTGAATGCTGCAGCTCCTGGGGAGTTTGATAGCAAAATCAGCCCTGGCTGTGTGAGACACAGGGCTTGGCTTCCAGCATCTCCATCCCTCGTGCTTTGCTTTAACCCCTCACCCTGCTCTCCCCCTCCTGATGGCATTTCGTGTCTGTTCTTTCTGGAAGGTTTTTTGTGAACTTCCCCTCGGCCAAGCAGTACTTCAGCCAGTTCAAGCACATGGAGGACCCTCTGGAGATGGAGAGGAGCTTGCAGCTGCGCAAGCACGCTCGGAGAGTCATGGGGGCCATCAACACTGTGGTGGAGAACCTCAACGACTCTGAAAAGGTCTCCTCTGTCCTGGCCCTGGTGGGCAAGGCCCACGCCCTCAAGCACAAAGTGGAGCCCATCTACTTTAAGGTAAAGGATGGGAGCAAAAATAACCTTTGGGCTGCTTTAGGAGGAGGGCAGGGGAGCTGTGGTGAGCTCGTGCTGCCTGTCCTTGGCTGGAGGAGCTTGGCTGGATGTGGGGGCTGCTCCCCACACAGCTGGAGTGTCCCACTGTGGCACTGTCCTGTGGAGACCACCATCCCCACATACAGCCAGTGCCAGAGGAGCCAGTGCCTCCCCCTGCCCAGGGAAACTCACCTGGCTGTGTCCATGTTTGTGGCTGTGTGCCCCTTCTTTTGGAAGTTCGGCACAATAGCAGGGTCTCAGTTGGCTGATTAACTGGTTAAAGCAGTGACACCAAGGTCACAGGTTTGATCTCCACGTGGCCATTTACTTGAGAGTTGGATTTGATGATCCTTATGGGTCCCTTCCACCTTGGAACATTCTGTGGTTCTGTAAATAATTTGAGGTGCTCAGACTGGGGAGACTCTTCAACCTGCAAGCAGCTCCCTCCTCATGCCCTGGCTCTCTGCCCTGCTGCCTGGGCAGGCTGGTTACCTGTCCTGTCTGCTCCCAGGGGTGTCCACAGACCCCCAGGACTTCTATGTCCTAGAGACAGCAACAGGATTCAAGTGTTTTTGTAGGAAAAAGCTAAATTTGCTGTGAGCATCTCCCTGGCGAGTCACTAACCCCTTGCTTTCTGCCTGCCTCCCCTCAGAAACTCACTGGGGTCATGCTGGAGGTGATTGCTGAGGAATACCCCAACGACTTCACCCCGGAGGCACACGGAGCCTGGACCAAGATGAAGACCCTCATCTACACCCACGTGACAGCGGCCTACAAGGAGGTGGGCTGGGCTCAGTACCCCACTGCCACCCTGTGAGCGCCCAGGGGGCCACCAGAGGGGCAGGGAGGGCTTCGCTCACCCCAGGACTTCGCTCTGGTCTCTTCTCAAGATCTTTGCTCGGTTTGGGGAGCCCGGCAGGGCCAGTTCCGTCAGCTGCCAAGTCACAATTTGATCTCCATGGGGTTTAAAAACAAACTAAATAAGCCAAAAAAACCACAGAAGCATGAAGGGTGTGGGTGGGTCGGGTGAAGCAGTTGCAGGGGACTCTGGAAGGGGATGCAGAGGGCGAGGGGAGAGCATTGCTTGTTGGCTCCATCTTCCTGTCCTGGCCTGTCCATCACCACCTCCCAAATCCTGCACCTCACTTGCACCATCTCAGAGTCCCTTGTTCAAGTGCTGCTGCCCTGTTCACTGATGAACAACACGACCCTCACTTTCCATGCAAAGCCCCAGGGCAGACCTGGCTTTTGGGGGCACACACAGAGACCCCCGACTGGCACCGAGAACACTTTGCTTTGCACTTTCTCTATCACCTGGCAGGGTGGCAGGGCTGACAGCCAGAGCCACTCTGGGTGCCCATCACCCTGTGCTCCAGGCGGGCAGCAGCCCTCACCTCTCCTGTCACCCACAGTCCCTGTCCTTGGCTGGCTGCTGCAAACCCTCCTGGGCTGGGAGAGAAGCTCTCCCACAGCACCAGAGTGGGAAGGAGGGGGATGCCTCTGGGCTGTCTCCCCTCGTGGCTTGGAGCATGGTGTGTAGGTGGGATCCCTGTGCCATACATGGGGAGCTGGTGAGCCCACCCACTGCCCTTCAGCCCCCTGAGGATGGGCTTGGGTGGCACACGATGTGCCACTGCCCTGGGAGCTGGTGTGTGCAGGTCTGTCTGCCCAGCTCTGCCCTCTCGGTGAGAAGGGGGGTCAGGCTGTGACCAGGAGGAGGAAAGATGGCACTGACATGTCAGGAGGGATTTCTGGGTATGAGGAAAGGTCCCTTCTCTGTTAAAATTAATAAACACCTTGTGTAGAGCATATTCCTGCCCCCGTGGTAAAACTGGGTTCCTCCAAATAAAGTGCCTGGTAGAAATCAGCCCACGCAGGAGCTGTGTCCCTCCTGGGGACAGCAGTGCTCCTGCCTGTGCCTGACAAAGGTTTCTCCCACACCCCCCAAAACGTGGCTGCAGGGCTTGGCACACTCATCCTGCCTCCAACACCAACTCCTCCTGCACCTCCGGGTGAGTCTGCCTGGCTTGTGCCTCAGTTTCCCCTGCAGTTATGAAAAAGGGAGGAGAAGCAGCCCCATTGCCTCCTGCCCACATGTGGTTGGTTTTATAAGATTTCTGGGAACTGAATGGCAAAGGATTGAGGATGAAATGTCAGATGCGCTGGGAAGCTTTGGAATCCTTGCCACCCAATATTTCCCTAAAGGCCTCTGCTATTTTTAGAGCTCTAGCATTAAGGGCAATGTTATCTGTTGAAGCAGGAGGAGGGTTCCCTTCTGAGATTTCCTCTGGCCTTGCTCCACCGCTGTCCTGGAGAGCTGGCAGCTTCCTGAGAGAGACCAGCTCCTCTCTGGATGCCAGCTGGACAGGCAATAAGCCCACAGTTCCAACTGGGATCCCTACAGCCACCTTGGGGACATCCCTCCACTGTGGGGACACTGCTGGAGGGGGCAGTAGTCACTCCCCCAGGCTGACCTCCCTGCTCCAGAGCAAACAGACAGACAGAAACTCCTGCTTTGCTCACCTGTGCTTTTAATCATCCCCAGGACCAGGTTTATTATGTCCCAAAATACCCCTAGGACTCCAATAGTGTCACTACAGCCCCTCTGGCCTTGCAGTTCTTTCCTCCCTACGTCCCACATTACCACTGGTGGAGAGGAGCAATGGAGCCTGGAGCAGTGGCACGTCCTAGGCATCCCCAGAGAGCTGGGTGGCAGTAACAGCTGGGGCACAGCTGTCCTTGGCATGGCAGCGTGCAAGATCCAGGGGTTGTAAGAGGAAGGGACAGGCACAGGGTGACAAGTGATGCTGATTTGCTCATGGGGTGGGCTGTCAGTTGGAGTCAGCAGTCTCAAAATTCAGCCCACCAGCCTGCACTGGTGAAGGTGCCAACAGCTGCTGCCTCCAGCTCACACTGGAGTGTCTCAGTGGCCGCTCGTCCCTCGAGGGTGAGTGGAGGCATCCCTCAAACGGCTGGGGCAGGGATGGATGGGGAAAACCTGTTCAGCCACTGACTTCCCTCCAGTGCAGGACTGGAGAGGGATCACTTGGATCAAGACTGTTAGATGATTGTTGTGTGTGTACACATCACGGGACTCTCACGAGCATGGCTTTACTGACTCCTGCCAAGGCCTTGAGGCCAGCAGCACATATTTCTGATGAGTTCATGTACTCCCTGTGCTCGGCGGATGCTGGGCCTGGGATGTTTCCATACAGGGATGTTTCATCTTTACACAAAATTTGCACATTAACCTTTGAGGTTAATAATCTCCAGGTGGGAATTTTATTTTTGCAGCGCAAACCCTTCCCCTCCCTTCTCACAACCAAAACTGGGCTCCCAGTCCACAGAGAAGCCACTTTGGAGTGTCTGGAAATTCTCCATGTTCATACCTTCATACCCAACCTACCCTTGTGCCTTGGCTTTTGGGGAGCAGCATCAGGGAGGCCCCCCCCACCTCCCCATTAAACAGTGCTTTGGTTTCTCCTTTCCTTTTTTACATCCCCAGAACAAGCTGACCCGCGGGCTCGTGCGCCTGCACGTGTGCATGTGCTGGGCTTGGGGTTTTTTTCCAGGCACTTTTTCCTAAAGGAGATCCAGATGTGTGCAGCTGCTGTCCCTCGAGGAGCACCCCCCCCCCCC
>VXBB01008570.1:94569-105157 GCA_013399915.1 Illadopsis cleaveri
CATCAGCCAAATTGCAGGCCACTCCAAGAGATGCGAACGAAAACATGTTTATTTTTATCAGCTTCATAGGAAGTAACGTGAAGCAGGAGGGCGGCAGGGGCAAGGCTCAGGAGGGGAGGAGATGGAGATAAAAGGAACGCCCCCTCTTTGCCGCCCACAGCCAGGGAGGCACTGCTTAAATCCAGGAACATTCTCATCTGGAGAGAGATGAAGATCAACAGAATAAGGAAAAAGTACCGTTCCAGAGTGACAGGGCTGATAAATGCCATGTGGAAGAGCAGAAAGGGGGGCACGTCCTGGCTCTGTGCGTGGCTCTCTGGCACACACACATCCGTGCATAGCCACTCCCTGTCACTGCCAGCCCATTGCTCCCCCGTGATCCCACCACAGCTAACTGGGGGCCCCTTTATCCCTGTCTTGTTCAGGTCTTGCTCTCTGGGGCGGGCTTGACCTTTCCCTTCCAGCCACACTTAGGCTGTGCTGACGGCCCTTTGGGCTGAGCTTTGCCCTCCTTGGTGGTGGCAGGTAGGGACCAACTTGCAAAGTCTTTTCCCCAAAATTCACAGGTGAGAAGCTGAGGCTGAGGGCATCATTGCTTTCACACGTTGGGGGCTGGCTGATGTCTCTCCTGCCCTGTGGAGGACCCCTGTGCCCCCTAGACCCAGCCAACCCCTGGCTCAGTCAGCGCCTTGGCATTATCATCAGGGCTGGGCTTGGAGCTGTGATCCGGGTGGGAAAGCCTTTGTGCCCTCTGCCAGAGGTAGAGAAATGCTGAGTGAGGGGGGATTCAGTGTCCCTGGGGTCCCCCTTGAGCACCTCATCCTGGCTGTCTTTGGCAGCACCCGCTCACATCAACCAGCTCCTCTTGTCTCCTGCCCTGAAGCTCCGTGTTGGGTCAGAGGGGGTTGAGCACTGGAGGGAACGGGAGGCACTGGGTTAGCTTGGGGCACAGATCTCACCCACCATGTCTCCCCCTCCCCTGGCCAACATTCATGGCAGGTTTAGCTCTTCAGGCACCCATCTAGAGAGACCTGCCCCCCTCTCCAACACCACCAGAACCCTTACAGGCCTTGTGCCACCAACCTCATCTTCTCTTGGGGGGTGACAAATCCCCAAGGCAGCCGAGCCCTGAGCTCTCCCAGGGGAGTCCTCTCACATCTCTGCCACTTTGTCCCAGGACAGAGGTCGCAGTGTCTCCCCGCTGTCTGAGGGGATGCTCAGCGACTTCAAGGGGGACCAGATTTCACCTGGCTGGACTCTGGTGCCAGAACTCAGCCTTCCCTGCCCCTTGCCGTGGGGAAGCTGCCCTGGTGCGGGGATGTCAGAGCGAGGGCTGCTCAGGGCCAGCACCATCAGACAGAGGGATAAAAGGGAAACCCACGTGCTGACCTTGGACCAGCTTAGGGGAAGGGAGGGACAAAACCGCGCGCCTGGCTCTGAGCTCTCTGCCAGGCTGCGGCGCTGATTATTTTCCATAGCTGAAGTTGTCTCTAATTGTGAGTATGTCTGAAGCAGCCCCAGCGTGACCCACAGACATGAGTGTGCACGGTCTGGTGTAGCTCCGTGTCTTTCCTGTTCCTGCTGCAGATCCTGTTCATGTTCGTGTTCCCCGGCGCTTCCGTGCTGGTTTTATACCTGCGTTCCGTATTTATGGCTGTAAACTTGGTTTGTTTTTTTTTTCTTTTTTGTAGGTTTTTAGTATGTTTGTAACCGGACAAAATGGTGTTATTAAACTGAAACTTGTATCTTCAGTGGATAAATCAATCAAACTCCCTCCAGCTCTGCTTGGTTTCTTTCTGATGGGGTGGCTGGAAGGTCAGGGGGTGTCAGGGGCCTGTCCCATGGCCAAGTGGGTCTGGGGGTTCCTGCTCACTCTGAGGGAGATTTTTGGCTGGAAAGCAGCAGCAGAGGGAGTGGATGTGCCCCCCAAAGGTGGTAGAGGTGGCTGGAGGCATCTTGGCAGTGCACTCAGGTGGGGAGGGAAGGGTTTGCCTCTCCTCCAGGCTCTTCACTTGGCTTCCATGTATATTGTACAAACCAGTGGGGGCTCTCCCTGGATTAGGAGCTATTCCTGTGCCTTTGGCAGCCCAACCAGTCCAAAATGCCCGTTGATGGCCACAACTTGCAGCAACCATGACCACCACGGACTGTGAGCCTGTTCCCAGCCTGTAAAAATAACAAACAGCTCCCTGAGCAGCAGCAGCCCAGGGTTCTGCATCCCAGTCCCTGGTGGCTCCTCCTGTGCTTCTCACTAAGGCTGGATCACGTTGCAGGGGCATGGGTTCAAGAAGGGTTGGGTCACTTTGTGGTTTCCCCCCATGGGTCTTTCCAGCTCCCTCGTTTGCAAAACAGGCCCTCTCAAGTTCAGTTGACACTGGCCAACCTTTCCAAAGTTGTTGGCAGAGGATGGATGGACAAACAGACAGGCTCATGCTATGGTCCCATAAGCTCCATTGCGTGGGATACAAGGCTTGGAAAACAAATTCAAGCAATCCTGTTTGTTGTGCTCGTCTTTACCCCGAGCGCAGAACAGTCTTTCAGGGATGGGAAAACCCATCCCATCAGGGTCGTAGAAAATACCAGCACCTGGGCACAAGCAATTTTAAGGGGAGCAATGCCAGTTTTGGACTGAGGCTGAGGGGAAACAATTCTGAGAGGGAGGAGGGCAGAGACTGGTGCCATGGAGACTGCTCAGAGGTCTTGGGGAGCCTGGTGTCAACTTCTCCTGTTGGGCTGAGGGCAGCAATGCTGTTCTCCAGCCCTGTATTTTGGAAAAAACAGCAGCTGAGTGGTGTAGTTTTGCATGGGCAGGCACTTGAGCTACTCTGGAGTCCCCAAGCCACAATTACAAGGGTGGCCTTGCAAGGGGAATCTTTTTCTTTCCCTACAGCTTCACAAAACTGAGCCCAACCAGCCATGGCCACAGAGAAGGGATCCAGAGGCCTACTCACATGGGGAGGGGAATAACTGCCTGGTTCAATCTGTCTTCTCCTGCTGTGTCTTTTCCTGTGGGGTAAAAAACCACGTGGTGTTGTTAATGTGATGAATAAGCCCTCCTCAGAGTCTCTGCCACATCCTGCACGCGCTTCCAGGCGGAAGTGAACAGTCAGCAAAGCCTGCACACTGCTCTGCTCCAGATGGGAAACATCAGCTGGGAAACCACGAGCAAAAGGACTCAGCTCTGGAGTGGGGAGGCTGCAGTGGGGACCTGAAGCTCTCAGACCTTTGCACGCTGCGCTGAGAGTAGCCAGGACCAGCAGTGGCCAGAGGGTGCTAAAATGGGGCTGTTTTTTCCAACAGCTTGTTGAAAAGGAGCAGAGAATTTCAGCATTACCTTGCAGGGAGAAAATATGTACACAGCCCTTCACTTCGTACTAATATTTACCCCCAGATCCTGTCACGGCAGGGTGGCTGTGATGATCACGCCGTGACCCAGACCCTGTGGCCTCACCAGTGCTCTGCAAGGGCTAGTGGAACAAGAGAGGGTGGGAGGCTGAGACCCTCACCACATGAGGAAATTGGCCCAGAGGCTGGGACAATGGGCTCACACCCTGGCTGCCCTGTGCTCGTGGAGTGCTTAAACCCACCCTGTTCCCAAGGGTCCCAGCCTGGGGATGCTGCTCTCCAGGAGCCACCCTTCACCCAAGGGAGCTGGTGGAGATCCAGCTCTGAGAAAGCACCTTGGTGGCCCCAGTGATGTTCTGTGTGCTGGGAGATGGAGGGAAGGAGGAATTTGATAGCTAAGGCATGGCACAGGGTGTGGTCCTAGCCCACTTGCCATGCTCCAGCTCCAAGAGAGCCCCTCCATCCACACCTCTGGCCCCAGGGTCAGGTGCTCTTGCCCAATGCCTGTCACAAGCTGGGGGAGTGATGGCTCCACCGGTGCTGGTGTGGGATCAGAGGTGACACATCTGCACCGTGTGTCTGTATCCTGCTGGCACCTGGTGACAGCTGAGGGCAGGGCCAGGAGCTCACTGGGAGGGACAGGCAGAAACACAGCTGCAGGGGGGAGATTAAGGAAGAGAACATGCAATAACTGCAGTGCAGTTTTCAATATGGTTATTGAAATTCCTATGAAACCCCGTCCCATGGAAGCTGGCAGTAAGAAGTGCTCCCATGGATGTGGGGTGGCACAGCATGAGAAGCCTTGGGAGACAGAGTTTGCAGATTCCCACCGGCTTGAAGGACACCTCCCTTCTTCCTCTCTGTTATCTGCACCAGGATAAGAGCCAGGAGCTCCAGGCTTTACTGTATGAACCCCACCACGGCCACCCTCACCAGTGTGGCGGTTTTGGTGGCTCCTTGCTCTGAGCAAAGCCCCCAGGGAGAAGAAAAAAGGCAGGAAAACACCCTCGCAGCCCCGGGGGGCTGACACTGAGCAGGAGCCAGCCCTTCCTTCCGCGCCCGGCTCCTCTTCAGCTGCGCCGGCTGATATGGTTTATCTGAGCAGCGCT
The DNA here is from genome assembly GCA_013399915.1 of Illadopsis cleaveri. Classification (NCBI taxonomy): domain Eukaryota; kingdom Metazoa; phylum Chordata; class Aves; order Passeriformes; family Timaliidae; genus Illadopsis; species Illadopsis cleaveri. Next base: position 99,024 of record VXBB01008570.1, read on the forward strand.
GAATGTAAACGCTGTCAGCGCCGGCCGGGATTAATTCCCGGGAGTTTGGCAGCCGAGATGAAATAACAGCGCTGCGGGGGGAGGAGAAAGGGGGGAAGTGCACATCTCAGACTGAAAAATCCTCCCGGTTAATTTACAGCCGGGTTTCTCTTCTCCCAGGCACTCGTGAGAGAGAGCAAAGCCGGGGGCAGAGGGAGGATGGGGAGAGGACCAGGAGCAGGAGGAGGACTGCTGTGGCGAGAGGATGGGATCCCAGGGAGGGGGGAGGATTGTGAAACCACACCTTCCCCGCGGGCAGGAGCTGATCCCACGGTGCCAGGGACATGGCGGGGGTGGGGGTCACGGCCCGCAGCCCCCAGCCCAACCCAATCACCCTCAGGACCCCCCGGGTCAGCTGGAGGAGGCAGCGCCGAAGGCACCGGGATGCTCCTGGACACCTGAACCTCGAGAGGCGGCACCGGGCCCGGACAGAGCCCCCTCTGCTCCCCGCTGGCCTGGGGGGCCACTCCCAGCCCCTCTCTGACCAGCACCCACTGCCCCCTCCTTGGGGAACAAACCACAGAAAAACACATTCCCATTGAATATCCCCATCTCTCACTAAGCAGCAAGAGATCACCCGAGGGCTTTGCTGCTGGGGGGATTCCCAGCCTGAAATAGGTGGGACTTTTGCTGCTGTTTATTACAAATCCTTTTCATTAATTGAGAAATATATTTTCTTTAAGGGAAAGCTTTGGAAAACTGCCCCACAGACACTGTTGTTTCGAGGCTGATGTTCCAAACAGATCCTGAAATAAAATAATCATCGGGCTCTGCCACATTGCTATGATTTATATTTATACAGCAGAGGGATTTGGGTTGAGGATACTTTTCTAAGGAATAGTGTGGTTTTCATTTAATTTCTTTGGATATTTAAGTAAATAACCACAAGTGCTTTCACTTATTTTCATTGTTTTCTTGGTAGAGGATTGGCTGGACTAAAAGCCCAGCAGTGCACGGGCAGATAAATTGATTTATTTTGAACTTAGGAAAGCTCATGCCCCATCTATCTGTCAAGAGCTTTGCAGACAGCAAATTATGATTATACTCAGGATTTAAGATATTTTTATATATTTTATATCTACCAACATAAAATGTAGTCCCTGGCCTGCATCTGCCAGGGCACTGGGTGATATCCACACCAGGTCGAGAGGTGAAGAGAGGGTGCAAAATGCAGGAAGCAGATCCTGGAAATGGTACTGTCAGATTTGGGAACCTGATTTAAAAATAATCCTCATGGTGGTGGCTGAGTAGGAGGTCAGTGAGACAGTGGTGGTTCCCTGCTACAGGAAAACCTCCCTGTGGCACGGTTCCCTTTTGGATCAGGGGCTGGCAGAGGGTTTGGGGTGATAAGAGAAAGGATTACCTGTGGGTTGGGGTGTCTGCAGAGGTGTTGTGCCTACAGGTACTGGGCTGCCTATGGAGAGAGGGGGTTCCAGCAGACATGTGGGGGCTGCTAAGGATGCACAGGGGAAGTGTCTGTCTTGGCAGTCCAGCCGTGCTCTCCACCAGGACCCCAGCTCCCCTGGGATGTTGAAGTCCCCCTGGCCCCCAAGCCATGAGGGGCTGGAGGCTGACGGAGCTGTGCTTCCCGCCCCAGCCCGGCTGCTGGATGCAGCTTGGCTCGGCGCCGGGGCAGGCGTGGAACCTCTCCGGGCGTGCCGGCAGGTAAACCCCTCGCTGCAGCCTCTGCCTGGCCAGCCGTGGATCCGCCGAGCCCCGCACACCGACAGGCTCGGCAGGAGGAGCACTGGGAGTGCTGGATAAATAGCAGCGGGCGAGGAGGATCGCTTCTCAAAGGTCAGCGCTTCCTCCGCGCTGCTGTGAACTCGCCCACTTGCATCCCTCCTGCTCTCCAGGGCAGCACCCTCTGCCCCAGCCCCGCTCCCAGCGGCTCCCGCCGACCCAGCCCCAGAGCCGGGGGCAGAAACAGGTCCCCACCACCCAAGCTATTCCCAGCTTTGTCATCTCACTGGGCAGTCACTAGAAGGAAAATTCCCAAGGCTGGACTATCCTAGGTTATTTCACAGAGTCACAGAATTTGCTGAGTTGAGGGAGCAGGCAGCTCCCAGAGTCCTGCCCTTTGCTGCTCCACTAAATCACTCCAGAGTCCTCCCAAGTGTTTATCCTTCGAGAAAGCAATAAAAGAGGAGGAAACCCCAGAAGACAAACTCCCACCAGCCTGCCTTTGATTACATTTGATATTGTTTTATTTCTTAATGCTTTCCCACTGCAGGCTGGCCGAGGAGGGAAGGAGGGAGGGCCAGAGGGCAGGAGGAGACAGTGCTTGAAAGGGGTAAATATACGAATTTTCCCACTGATATCCGTGGCTTAGGGTGGCTCAGTCAGGATCTGAGGGGTAGCAGTGGCTCTGAGGATGGGTGTCAGGGTCCCCCAGTTGTCCAGGCTGTGAACTTGGGGTAAGCAGGAGCATCCCATCTCTGCTGGGGTGCCAGGGCATGGGGGCTGCTACAGAGTGGGCAGTGGGTGCTGGTCCCCATGTCCCAGCCCCTCGATGGCTGAGGCAGAGGAGCAGCAGGGACAGGCTGGTGAGAATGACACCACAAGCTCCATCTGCCACACGGCCGGGTGGCACTGCCACCACCAACTCTGTGGAAGCCCTTGGAGGAGCTTTTCCGTGTGCTCTGCCCCCCCCCAGAACCAGACCTGAGCTCCCAGTTTGCCCAACAGGAAAAACTTCTCCTGTCTTTGCATGAAGCACCAAGATCCACGTTGTCCCCGGGGTTCCTCGTGTCCTCAGGAGCTGGGCAGGGGGGACAGCAGTGACACCCGGCGTGGCACCAGCTGACACTGCTGGGAAGGGAGGTGAGAGGGAAGGCAGGGGAACGCTGAGCGATGGCAGAGGCTGAGCATCCCCTGCTACTGCTGCTGGAGCAGCTCGCACCCCGCTCGGAGCGCGTTCGCGGCCTGGCCTCTGCCGTCCGCAGCGGGAACAGCAGCGCGGCACATCCCGCTGAGCGCCGGGAGCCGGCACAGCCCCGCAGGGGCTCTGCTGCCTGCCACAGGGCCTGCGGGATGGCGGCAGCGGCGACACGCATCCTGTAACCCTGACAGAGGTGAGCCAGCGTGGCAGCGGGACAAGGAGGGTCCGAAGCGGTGGTGAGGGATGGGGGAAGGTGTGTCCCCTCCAGGCAAGTTTCTACCCCCAGGCTGTGTCCCAAGAGAGCAGGGCATGAGGGGATGTGGGGGGCAGGTGTCTGGAGGGGCCGTGGAGACACAAACCAAACCCATCTGCCTTCGTGTGGGAGCAACTCAAGACAACCAGAGGGGTCTCACATCTTTATGGGGGCTCATAAAAAGCCAATAATGGGGAAAAGAATCCTGGAGAATCTGGACGTTTAAGGAAGAAGTTGGAAAGACTACAAAACCTTGGACTGCAGCCTTGGGATGGGAGTGTGGAGTTTTTACAACACAAAAACTCTGAGGCTGTGGAAACTGGGATCTTTTGTCCCAAGCATCCTTGTGAAAAGTCACTGGAGCTGATGCAAAGCTCCTGGAGCTCCTCTGCAGGTAGAGGCTCACCCAAAACATCATTCTCCCAGTTCCATCCAGTTCCAGCACATCCCATAATACTGGCCCTTTCCACTTGTGTCCCCCAGCCAGGGCTGGAGGTTTCTCGTGAGGGGGAAGATCAAACCCACAGGATGCAGACCTCCTTTTGCACAGGGAGCAGGAGCCTCTCAGCTCCACCAGCTCTCCCAAAACATGACAAGTGGGTTGATGTCACATGTCACAGCCTCACTGGCACTTGGGTTTGTTCAGCAGCATCCCTGGGAAGAAAATCTAGCTGCCATGTCTTCTTACCACATACCTGAATAGCAGCAGAATCATGGAATGGTTTGGGTTGGAAGGACCACAAACCTCAGCTGCTGCTACAGGGTACAAGGCCAAGGAAAGTGGGGCTCAGTTTGCCCCTAAAAATCCTCTTTTAAATGCTCTGAAACCTTCCCTGCTGTGGTTTCTAGAGAAGCCTGGTGCTGCTCAGATCTCCTGCAATGCTCCTCCACACCCAGGGACAGGACCTGCCCCAGCAGCAGCCCCCTCCCAGCCTCGGGTGGGCAGTGAGCAGCAGGACCTTGCTGGCTCTGGGCTGCTGGGGACAGATCCCACCCTGGAGGCTTTCATGGCACAAGAGGGAGGGATGTCTCTTGCTGAGATATCCCAGCCCTGGGCCCAGCACATCACTCTGGGGGCTCCCAGCACCCTGCACAGGATGGTCTCCCAACACTGGGATACCCTCCCTGCTTTCCTTGGAATACAGACCAGCCAGAACACTTCTGGCCAGGCTGTGGAGCCGTTTGCTCCAAAAAAGGGAAGTGCTCTGCAGAGTGTCTCCCCAGCAGTGACGCAACACCCTGCCCTTGCTGCCTTGGGGTTTTTCGGTCATTTCTTTTGCTTCCTTATTGCTCAACGCTCAGCAGGGTTGGCACAGGTGGCAGTCACCCTCCTCTCTTCCCCTTTGCCATCCCACCTGGTTCCTCCATGAAAAGACACATTCCACAGGACACAAGCTTGGAGCAGGATGCCCAAGGCACGGCCACAGCAGTGGCCGTTTTTGTCAGCCATTGTTTATCCCACCCAAAGATTGTTCTGTTCCTTCCCAAATGCAGGCAGAAGAGCTGGCACCTTGGCACAGGTCCCTGCTTGCCACCTGCACCTCACCCTTTGCTCACCCCTGAGTCACGGGCAGGGAACACCCCCAGCACTGCCCACGTTGGGGTGTCTGTGCCCAGACACTCACCCAGTACCTGCTGGGCTCTCCCTTCTCCACCTGCCTCAAACCACAGCTTCAAAGGAGCCGGCAGGAACCAAAAGCTTCCTCTACCCTCCCCTCTACCAGGAACCAGGAGCACATTTGCTGAGCATGAAGCCGTGGAAGGTGGAGGGCTGATGAGAGCACGAGCCCAGCACCCTAACAGGCATCACTGAACCCCCTGCACCACCCAAGGCCAGGTTTAGCACAGTGGGTGTGCAGGTAAAAGAGACATAAGGGGAAATTGTAGTTTTGGATAGCGAGGTATAAAATTCCTGGTCCTGCCTGGTCCCAGCTGTAAATTCACCTGGTGCTCGCCTGGAACCTGTAGCCAGTCGTGAATCAAGAATTTATTTTGTGGCAAAACCCAGGGCATATTGTCCTGTATAGACCCTCAGCAATACTGCTGTGCCAAACCCGATCTGCAAAGGTCTCTCCTCAGCCCCCACATCCTGCCAGCACCGAGTCTCCCCCTCAGGGATGGAGAGGAGCTGAATATGAGGCTGTTGTGGAAGAAGAACAACCCAGTGCTGATGGTGATGGAGCAGGTGCAGCTCCCGAGGGGCTGAGCTGTGGCAGCCCCGCGATGAGTCAGGCTGAGAAAGCCGACAGGACCGGCCCTGCGGCCGCTGCCCCAGCCCGGCCGTGCGTCACCTCGGCCAGCGGGACATGCCCGGACCTGCAGAGCCCTCGGGGCAGTGCCTGCCTGCACCGTGCCCGCCACGCTCCCTGGCACCCCGGAGTGCCCATCGCTTGGATGTGGGGTCAGGAGGCCTTAGAGTCCTAATGGTGGGCAATTCTACTAGTGATTGGTGCTAATAATGACCAGTCCTAATACCGAGCAGTTCTTATAAGTGACCAGTCCTAATGGTGACTGGTCATAATAGTGATCAGCCCTAAGAGTGGCTGATCCTAGCAGTGGCCAGTCCTAATGGTGACCTGTCCTAATGGTGACCAGTCCTAATGGTGACTGGTCATAATAATGGTCAGTCCTAAGAGTGGCTGATCCTAGCAGTGGTCAGTCCTAGCAGTGGCCAGTCCTAATGGTGACCAGTTCTTATACTGAGCAGTCCTAATTGTGACCGTTTGTAGTAATGACCGCTCCTAATGGTTACTAGTCCTGATAGTAACAGGTCCTAACAGCAGCCAGTTCTAACAGACCAGTCCTTATGGTGACTGGTTGTGATAGCGTTCAGTCCTAGTAGTGACCAGTTCTTATAGTGGCTGGTCCCGATAGTGCCCAGCTGACAGTGCGGTACCGGCGGTGCCGGAGCCGCGGAGCAGAGAGCCGGGGCGGCCGCAGGTGCTCATCCCCCATGGGGAT
>VXBB01008570.1:105180-117283 GCA_013399915.1 Illadopsis cleaveri
GCCCACCCCGGACCCTTTGGCGGGCAGGGGCCGCGGCGCGGATCCCCCAGCCCGGGGCCGTGCCCTGCGCCCTGCCCGGCGCCTCCAGGGCGCGCACCCGGACGGATGGCGGGGGCCGGGCTCTTCCTCCTCCTCCTCTCCATCACAGGGGAAAGTGGGTCCGTGTCCCGACGGGGTGACCCGGCCGGAGGCAGAACCCTGCCCGCTCCCCGGGAGGGAGGAAAGCTCTAACCTACTTTCTGGCGCCGATGGCCCGATAACCAGGCGGGCGGGTGGTTTTTGTTTGTGTTTGCTGCTTTTCCCTCTCCCCAGGTGAGCGGGGCTGGCAGCGCCCTTCAGGAGCGGCGAGGGCAGGTGGGCAGCGGGGGGGTGCCGGGTCCCTGACCCCGAGCATCCTCCTGCCCTCCCGCCCGCCGGGGCTTTGTTGTTGTAGCTGGTTTGAGGTTAAGGGCTCTGGGACGCTCGCACGTGCTGCCTGGAGTGGCGAGTGCTGCCCCCAGCCCTCCGCAGGCGAACAAAACCCTTACAGAGCAGAGGGGTCGGGTCATCCTCCGTCCGTGTGTACATCCCGCCGGGAGCAGAGGGATGCTACGCGTGGATATTTTACTCAGATTTTTGCTGTTGGTCCTCCAGGTTTGGGACAGAGGGGTGAGGCTGAGCTCTACCCCATCCTGCCCTGCCTTGTTGCCAGGCCAGCAGGACTGGGCAGAGACTACCTATATATATTCAGGCTACCTATAGCCAGGTTGTGGTGCCCACGGTGATCTGAGACCCTGCAGTTCTCACTCAGCTCCCCCAGGCCCACGTTCTGCAGGGGCAAGGGGACCTGAGAGGCTGCGTTGTCACCGCTGGGTCTCTGTGGCAAGAGGAAGTGTCCGCCTTCTTCCCCAGCGTGGCGTCATCCTCCTCACCACGAGGAGCCAGGACATTCTCCTGCTTGCACGTTCCCAGTCCCTGCATGGTTGCTCCTGGGGATTTCCAGGGTGAACTCATCATAGTGCTGCTGTCCTGGGCACACAGCCTCCAACCCAACTGGGGAACTGGGGAGTGCACCCCACCACTGAGCTGTCCTGAGCAAGGAAATGCTGCCCACTCAGCTCACTCCATTGTGCCCTCTGAAGCAGCATCCCTTGCCTCCTGCCTTTTTCCCAAGTGGGAAATAACCAGCTTGGAATTGTCCCACCTCCAAAATGAGCTTGAGGGTTCAGCTGCAGCTGAGCCTGGGAGAAACCAGAGCTGCCTCTGCTTGTGCCACCCTGGTCAGCTCTGGCTTCACATGGGGCTCCCAGCTGCTGCACCTGGGCTCTGCTCTTCCCAGCTCCTTTGCAGTTAATGGGGTGATCAGCACCTTTTGTTGCTTGCTCATGTGGGGGGCAGCTTCTGCCAGCCCTGCTCCCGTTTGCTATAAAGCAGGTGACCATCTACCACTTCCCTGTCGTGGGGGTTCTCTGGCACCGCTGCAGCTGCACTGAGGCACCTGGAGGTGCTGCAAGCCCCAGAGTGAGAAAGGGCAAACCACAGAGTGGGGTTTGACACCACAGCAGAGCCCTGATGTAAATTCTGTGAGCCGGGCCGGGCTCGGTGTCGGCTCCCAGGTGCACGTGTGGGTGCTCAGTGTGTGAGAGCGGCGCTGCCGGAGCGGCGGCAGGAACAATAGGCGCCTTTGGATGCTGGGGATGCCGAGCACGGAGGCGTGAATCCGGTGGGGAAAGGACTGCCTGGGTTGCCTCAGGGGGAATGCACTCACTAGGATGCACTGCGGGACCTGGGAATGTGGATTGTGTTTGGGCTGGGATGAAAGACGGGCATGTGGCTGTCCTCTGGGTCCGTGTTTTGATCTTGGATGTTGCTCCTGTTTAGCTCTTACAGTGAGGCTGAGGGATCCCCCAAATACATCCTTATTCCCTCCCTTAGGTTGTTCTTGAGCTGAAAACAGCCCTTGGGACGAGCCAGGAATCAGAACAGAGCCCATTATCAAAGGAAGTAGGAGACAGGTGATGGAGAAGCAGCTGGTGGGGGAGTTGCAGAGCTGCCCAGACTAACATGGGGCTCATGAGGCATTTCCACATTTCCCATGGGCACTGGGAGTCCTGCAGGGACCTGACCTGGAGGAGCGAGTGCAGGCCTGGTGCTGTCAGAGCCTCAGCGCTGAAGGAGTCAATTAGTGAAAGCTGAAAATTAATTACTTAAATTTCTATGAGCCCACAAGTGATGGGATCATGAACTCTCCTCCTCTTGAGGAGCTTTTTACCTAATGACTTTTGGTTTCTGCTGTCCTGCCGGGCTGTGAGATGTCTGATAACACAACAGGCTCCCAGCAGGGGTGGGCACAGTCCCTTTTAATTACAGGGATCCAGGAGTTATGGTCATTTGGGAGCGTGCAGTGCTTTGAGTTATGGTCATTTCCTGGCCTCTGAGTCGGCCTGGAGAGCTCTGTGTGTGCTGGTGGCTATGGAAGAAACCCCAGGCACTGTTTTTCCCCACTTATTCCCTATTATTTAAAAAAAAAAAACAACAAAAAAGGAGTTGTTTGATGGTTGCTCTCTTAATGAGGCATTTAAGGTGGAGAATGGACCCAGGGAGGACCAGCCCTGCCCTCTTGGGATAGACCACACAGGACCCCCGTGTCCCCCTCGTCCTTGGGGACTCTCACTGCAGGGTGCTGGTCATGTTAGCTGAGCACAAACAGGGGCAACCCCCAAATAACTGCTCTGGGAAGGCAGGGGAGCAAATATTTATGGGGTTTGCGTGTGAGGGTTTCCTCCTCCACCCTCATCCTCCAGGAACTTAAAACTGGGAGAGCTGTGTGGGTTTCAATGGAGAAGGAACCGTCTCCCTGCCTGTGGAGCAGCAGCAGGGTGAGGAGCCAGGGAGCCTTAGTGTATTGCAGTGCCTCAGTTTCCCCACTTATGAAATGCCACTATAGAGTCAGAAAGCACAGGGGTGTCCAGTGAAACCACAGCTTGTCACCTCAGGGACAGTTTGTGCAGCCACAAGAGCAGGGTTGATGCTGTGGCTGTGCCTTGGGGGTGGAGGATCTGCAGGTATAAACCAACGCACTTGATGCTGTGCTGCCAGAGGCTGCAGTGGGACATGGGACAGAAGGGAGCAGGACAGTGCCCAGGGATGCTCCTTGGCCTTTTTCCAATGCTGACATTGGATGGGAAGAAGAAACCCACCAGTGTGGAAGGTATATGGTCTCTGTGCTAAATGTTCAGCCCTGTGAGGAGCCATTCAGATGGCTCAGTGTGGTCACTCAGTGGATTCTCCTGCCTTATGGCCATCCCACAGGACCATCCCTCCCATCTGCAGGCACCTTTTTCAGCTGCTGCAGCTCCCAGAGCAATGGAGCCCTCCTTTGAGCAGCCTCTGTTGGCTTATTTTATTGATTTAATGCTTAAAAGTAATATTTCCTGGTGTAATTTCTCTGGTCTGACAGACCCACTTGGGGCAGAAGAGATGTGGCCAGTGTCCCCCAAGATGCCCAGTGTGCCAGTGCCCCCTCCCACACCATGGGGCTGGCTTCACTGCCTGTGTGTCATGCTGCAGCTTGTGCTGGGGGTCTGGTATAGTTACTCCAGTAATTTGCCAGTCTGCAGGAATGCCAGGCAGGACTGGGAATGACCTCCTGTTAAGTGTGAGCCCAAAGGCTGCACTCTGTGCCCGTGGACAGCCACAGAGAATCCCCAAGCCTTCGTGTTGGCAGGTCCTGCCTGGCCTCAGCTCCTCCATGGAATGAGCAGGGATGTGTGTCACCTGCTGGGTGACCCTCTGTGTCACCAGGGCTGTGCTGTTGTCACACAGCTTTTCCAAGGGTGATCTCATAACAAGAGGTACAAGAGTCACCTCCTGTGTGTGGTGACTTAACCCAGCCCAAGCTCTCCTGGGGAGGACGTGGAGGTGGCTCCTTAAAAAGCAGCGTCTCCAGCCCCTGTGCTGAGCTGTGTGGCTTCCCTGTGGGTGCAGCATCCCAGGGTTGGGATAGCAGGCAGGAGGAGGGGGAGATGTGGTGAGGAGACCCCATCTCCAGCTCTTGGCAGCTGAAAGGCTGCAAAGTGCCTGGCTGGCACAGGTCCACGGAGATGGTGTGGTGGGAAGAGCATCACATTCCACAGGTACCAGTGAGTGTGGGATTCCCTGTGCCAGGCTTGCATTGTGCTGGATGGGGATGAGCTGTTCCCAGTCAGGCTCCCCTCTGCAGGGTGTGGGTCTGGGTGCTTCAGGCCTCCTGCAATCAGGAGTGGAAGGAAGGAAGCCGAGGAGTGGCCCACCCACGCTCAGCTGCTGCTGGTTGGGAGGAGGGAGGAGCAGCTTCCCCCAGTTGTCCTGGGGCCAGAGAGCACTGAGACTTCATGGGGTGTCTGGGGGACAGCCTCCAGCCCCCTGCCAGCAGAGGTGCCACCATCCACAGCCCAAAGGGTCAACACAAGGTCCTTTTCCCCTCTCCTCAGGGAGCTGCTGGCCCTGGAACGAGAAAGAAGGAGGCTGCTGATGTCCACCCATGCCTCCCCCTTTGCACAGGGGCTGTCAGGGCGAGCACCACTTTGTGCAAGCCGTGGAATGGCCGTGTTGAGATAAGGAGTCTGCTCCCAGAGATAGGGAGCTGCAGCCAAGAGGGCTCATCTTGTCCTTGGGATGAGCCAAATTCCTGCACAGGGCTGAGTGCCACCTCCCACTGCTGCATCCCACATCCCACACAGCATGGGGACGGTCAGAGCTCAGGGCAAGGGAACCCTCTGTAAATATGGGGCATTTCTGCCAGCCCTGTGCTGCTCTGGATGGCTTGGTGTGCTCTGAAACAGGCAGCAGGGCACTGGGGAAGTCTGCAAGCCCAGCCAGAGCCCTGGCACCAAGAGCTGCTGGAAGAATTGAGTGTTCAGCAGAAGAGCCAGAGGGAGGAGTGTCCCTTCCAGCCCCACTGACCTTTCATACAAAGAATTTTGCTTCGAGGAGGGAAGTGGGAGTGAACTCAGTAGTGACCTGCAGCATGGGGATGGCAGGAACATGGCCTGCGGGCAGGCTGCCCCCTTCCCTTGGGTAAATACCGACCTGGGACCCCTCAGCCTCTTCCAGAAGGTGCAGCCAGGGCTGAAACACTTGCACCATCATGTCTGTGCACTCTGTGTTTAAGCCAAGCTAATAAGGAATTGGAGTAGATTTGGGTAATTAATCAGTTCTTAGAGAAAACCAAGTTAAATCAATCCTAGTAGGCTGGGGAAAAACAAAAAAGAGCTTTCCTTGTGTGTGCTGTGACCCTGCCTGTGGAGCAGCCGACCCCTCTGCACATTCACCAGTGGAGCTGCTGTTCTTCCCTCTCTGCCAGGGGAGACTTTGGCCCTTTGCTCTCCCCGAAGCTGTCGCGGTGACTCAAAGTCTCCCCGTGCATGTTCCTCACGTGGCTTGAGCCTGAGGAAGGGACCAGCGGGCTGAGGGTCTCCCTGTGCAGCCACAGCCCCCCCAGCAGCACCCACCACGCTGCAGTGCCTTGGCAGGAGGCCGAGGATGGGTTTGCACAGTGCTGCTCCGTTGGGGCTGTGCTGTGAGGGTGCGTGGACCCCAGGGAAGTGGGGAGATGTGGGGAGATGTGGGGTGGGTGGCCAGTGGCAATAGGGGACCCCAGCCCACCCCAGCAGGTTGGGAAACCTTTGGGTGTCAGCCCTTGCTCTGCTGGGGTGGATGGGGGTTGTTGTGCTGGTAAAAAATTAACGTGGGAAGTGAGCTGTGGCCGGGCTGTGGGAAATCCTCCACGTGGCTTTTTCCACCCGCTCCCAGGCAGGCACTGCAGGCAAATCCTTCCCTCTCCATGATAGGGATGGCGTCACCCAGGGCTGCCGGGGAGCCCAGGGACACATTCCTGGCCCTTGCAGAAGGGAGGGCCAGCCCAGGCTGCCGTGTGCAGTGGTGTGAGTGGCCCCGCTCCCCCGTGTCCCCGTGTCCCTCCCCGCGGGCAGGGTTTATCAGCTCCCCCGCCTGCCCTGCTCCATCTCCCCCGCCGCTTCCCTTCCTCCCGGGGCGTGCCCTGTGCCCAGCTCACCCGGGCTCAGCAAACCTGCTGCCATTGCCCAATGTCCTTCCCGACGGAGGAAAATGGGAGAGGATGTTCTAATGGTGGCGTGGGTGAGGTGTGTGCTGGCTGCCTGCACGCCCCGGGCATCAGATGGGATCTCAGCACTCATCCATACCTCATCTCTGTAGCACGGAGCCACACCAAGAAGGAACGAGGCACAGCAGTGGTTCAAGGGAAAGCTTCTCTATCTTTATTCTAATTTCTTCTATATCAAAAAATCTGACTCCAATTTATACAGTTTGTACAGAGGTCAAGAGATTGGTTACTCAGGTTGCCACCTCTTTGACCTGGATGGTGAATACCACCATCAATCACATTTCTCCGTCCAGAGCAGAAATATGTCAACAATCTAAAAATATATATTGTTTTCTTGAAGCTGCGTAAGAAACCTGGACTGCAAGGTCCAAACATTCATGAGCAAGAAAACTGAGAGCCACACATCTCCCTACCCCAGCCATCACAGGGCTGTCCCTGTGGGTGTCCATGCTGACCGTGTGGCTCAGTGATAAGGGTAACCATAGCCTCTGAAGCACAGAGGGCCTCTCTCAAGGCTCAGAGAGAAATCCTGCATCTCGCAGTTTTGCCATCCAGTTCTGTTGTGGCAGGGTTGGGACATGTGGGGAAAAAAAAATGGAGTGTTTTTCTTTTTTTTTTCCCTCCAATAATGTGTTTTTATTTCAAGAGCTGTTTGTGCTTCGGCTCCTTTTCTCCAGACCTGAAACTTGAGACTGCAAAATGGTAAAAGGCTTTTTGAAAGGGAGGAGAAGCAGAGAAGGTGCTGGGTCTCTGCTCGGGTGTGAGTCCACAGGAGCTCGATGCTCAGAGCAGTTGCACAAACTGAGTTTCCTATCCAGAGCTCTTAATAACTGGGAGCGCCTTTTAACGCAGCTCCAGCCTTGAGAGAGGTCTTTAACGTGCTTGTGAATCATTTATGGGCAGCAGCAGCAGCAGCTCTGCCTGATGGGCTCTTGGGTGCCAGCCCTGGCAGAGGCTGCGGCAGTGTTTGGGGGCTCTGTGGCATTGCTGGCCCCTTTCTCACTGCCCCATGGAGGTGGAGAGGAAAAGCTGGGGCTCATCTTGCTCAGGGTGATGGGTATGATGGGTGCTCATGGGGGTCCCACGCCCTGCCCCACAGCCTTGGGTGGCTCAGAGCTGCCTTGTCCTCCAGCTGAACTGTGCCAGCCTGAGACACTGTTATTCCAGTAATGTGCCTTCCCCCAGTGCCAACAAGCCCAGAGAGAGAGATCCCAATCCTTCTTCAAGCATCCATGAGCCCACTGCATACACCTTTTTTGTAAACATCTCTACCAGTAAACAAGTTGGAAAAACACCAGGTGTCAGGAGGACGGTAGCTACAAGCTTGTTTTGGGTTCCTCCTTGTGATTTCCCAGGCCAGACTGAGAGAGTTCTGTCCTTGGCTTCCCCACAGGCTTCAAGGCACTGCCTGGAGCCTGAGAATCCATGTTTTGACCACTGCCAGTTCCCACACCCGGTCACCTTCCTTGTGCCTTTTTTGGTTGAAGGCTCAACCCTCCTCCCAGTTGCTCCCCAGTGACCCCAGCACATCTGTCCTCTTGGGAAAGGGTGGGGCCCTCACCCCCCTGCTGCTGTTGGAGCACAGGCTGTGTCCCTCGCTGCTGGATGTCAGACTTTGGTGACCTTCAGTGGTCAAGAGCTTTGGGAGGGGAGATGGTGATAGTGGGGAATCTCTTCTTACCAACCAGACCAGGGGGTTCTCCCTCCACCCCCTGCCCATTTATTGCTCCCTGTTGGGTCAACTATGGCAGCAGTTGCAGTGCGTGGAGATCTTTTCCATCCTGAAGTGACAGTGTGCTGCCCCCAGGACTTTTCTTCCAGCCCAAAGCACAGCTCCTGCCAAGCTCACGACATGCTTGTGGCTGCCAGGTCCCATCCCTGTCACCCCCTGCTGCTGTGACCTGCCTTGTCTCTGCAGCAGGGCATGTGCTCAGCCATCCCCCCACATCAGCTCTGCACGTCGCCTCTCACTTCCTTTTTCTGTCCCCAGGGCAAAGCCACCACGTCCACCCTGAGTGTCCAAGGACTGGGCAGAGGCTCCCTGGGGCCCTGCAGCCAAGCTGTGCCCTGTGATAGAGCAGCTGGTGCCAGGGCTGCCGGGCAGGGAGCTGTGCTCCCGGTGGCAGAGCTCTCCATGGGGGGGTGACAGGGGCCAGGGGCTGCAGGGGATCCCGAGGGCCAAGCTCGTGGCAGGCTGTGTCTGCATGGAGGCGCCGTCTGGCCCATTCCCACACTGAGCTCACCAGCTCCAGGGGCCTTGGGTGCCAGCACCAGGCACGTGGTGAGCTGGAAAACACTTCCCAGCACCGTCCACTGGGGATTTCTCTGCCTGGCACGGGATAAGGCTCCTGCTGGCTCAGGATCTGTGCTCAGGGGGTGGCTGCTGCCTCCAGCCTGTGTGGCAAAGGAGCCTTGAGCCCTCAGGGTCCTCTGGCCTCCTCCCCCTCCCCCTCAATGCCAAATGTGCCGATGCAGAGCCATGACAAGTGCTCTGGCCTGGCTGCGTGACCGTGACTGGACAGCAGGTGCCTGCTGGGCTGTGCCAGCTCCCCTGGGACTGAGTCACCTCGGGGGAGGCCAGTCCAGCCCTCCACCCCCCTGCATGGGGAGCTGTGGGAAGCGAGACCAGGACGTTAAACATGCTGCAAACCTGCTTTGCTGGGAAGCACAGAGGTCTGGGGCTGTCCAGGCTGTGATGGGAGCAATTGGGGATGGGATTTTGGGATGGGGATGTAAGAGTGGGGCTGTGTAAGAGTTTGGCTCCAATTTCTGTGCTTCAGGCTGTGCTGGTTCTAACCACTCAAGCCATTCCCCAGAGCTGGAGAAGGATGCAGGTGCCCCAGGGATTGCTCTGACCCCAGCGTGTTCCCATTCCTGGCTCTCCAGAGCAGCTGCCATCTCAGGCTCGTTTCTGGCTGCCCTGGGAGGAAAACAAACAGAGTCTCCAGCTCACCAGTGGGACGGAAAGTTTTACTTTCTGGGGGCTGGCACTCTTCCAGTTTAGCAGCTGTGAAATACCCAGTGAGGCACTCATGTTCCATGCCTGCTCTTCCTGGGTGTCTTGCTTCCCAAGAGCTTTGCCTGGCAGCAGCAGGGGAAAACTCCCTGCCTGCCCCCTGCTATTCCCTGCCATGGAACATTGCTGTGAATGGGGGCTTTTCCTCCTGCTGCCCTGTGCCAGCGGCTGATCCCTGTCCCTGGTGTCCAGCCACCTGCAGCCCTGTCCCCAAGGTCTAGGGAGCACTGAGCTCAGCTCTCCCTCTGCCAGGATGTTCCTGCAGCCCCTGCCTGCTTTCCCATGCATGGTTTTTCATCCCAGCCTGTCCCCACAGGAGGAACTCGGCCGTGTCCCAGGCCTCCCGTGTGTGAAGGACGGAGGCAGAGGAAGGCTGCTGTGGGTGTTTGCCATCACTGCACAGGATCCCTGTCACTCTTATGAGGTGAGGAGACCCTCGTGGGTACCAGCACTGGCTGAGCCCCCAGGGGAGATTTGGGAGTTGATTGCTCCCAGCTTTGGTGCTGGAGAGGGAGCCCAGCAGCCATTTTAATGCAGGGGCAGAAGGCTGTCACACGGCCCAGGAGCTGATGGAGGGCAGCAATTCCAGCTAGTGCTGCCAGCTCCAGGCTGTCCCATCCCTGGGGAGCTGGTTCTGGACTCCTGCATCCCCACAAAGCTGATCCATTGTTCACCCTATGCTTCTTAAGCCAGGCTTTGCTTATGGTGTGGTCTAAGGGGAGGGTCATGTTCAGGATTCCAAGTGCTAAGGGAGCTGCAGAAGTGTCCCTGTCCCTGATTCTTGCTTTGGGAATGGGCTGCCAGTGGATCCTGTTGCAGAGGGGGCTGGTGGGATCTCAGTCACTCATCTGGTTGCTCAAGCGATGCTGCCTAAGGAAAGGAGAGCTGTAGGAGTCTGGTCATTGGGATTTTGGGCAGGGAGAGGAACCAGGCCTGTGGATCAAGCTGGCATTTTGCAGCCAGTGGCACTGTGCAGACGCGGCAGGTGACACCATTCCCATGGCCATGGCTGTGCTGGTGGACAAGAAATGATTGTGGGACCTGTGTGAGCCCCTTGGGTGCTGGCACATGGTCAAGGAGGACAGGAAGAGGTCAGAGAGGGCTGTGCCTCCCTTTTGATTGCCCCCGTAGTCCCTAATAGGATCTGGGACTTGTTCTCTTGCACTCAGGTGGAATTACTTTTCCTGCAAAGCTCTGCCTGGTAGAGCTGGCTGCAGGGACCCTCTGGAAGGGATTTCTTGAGGAATTAACCACATCTTGGCTGTTAAGCTTCCCTGTCCTTGCACGTGGTGCCAGGGAGGATTCAGTCTCTCAGCCTGGTGCGTGCATGCACGTGCCAGAGGGGAATGTCCTGCATCTCCCCTTTGTGGGACACCCCAACACATGCCAGGTCCATGTGGGAGCTGTGGTGCATGTGGGGAGGTGAATCAGGTGTTTTCAGGCCTTGTGCATCCCCTCCCTTCCCACCCTGCTGAGGCACGAGGAGCTCTTTGCAGATTTCCCCTGCAATCTCCCCTTGGCTCCCTTGCCAAACTGGGAAGGCTGGTGTTCCCATGTGCTGCAGCTGTGTGCCATGGGCCTGGCCAGGGCTTGCTGGGATCCCCCATATTTTGGAGGCACATGGTCAGGCTCACCCTGGCAGGGCATAAAACCTGAGTGTGCCACAGGCATGTGCTGGGATGATGGGGATGCTCTGACCTGGTCACTGTTGCCAGCCCTGCCCTACTCCCAGCAGGTGAAGGGGTGTTGTTGGTGACCCCTGGGGACTGGGACTGAGTGGTTAATACAAGCCTTCCTGTCCACCCAAACTCAGGGATGGAATGTGGGTTTTGGGGATGCAGCAGCTGGGTTCATGATGGCAAGGTCTCACCAGCACAGCCAGGGACACAGGGGGCTCAGTCTAGTCCCACTGGTGAGGCCCCATCTCCTGCTGGGACCCAGCCTTTCCTCACACACAAGCTCCTGGGGGAATACTTCTCCCCCTGTGGCTGACTCCCTGCCTCTGCCAGCCTGCCGACCACCGCCGGCCCGAGATGTCAGCGGGGGACAAGAACGGGGGCAGCCGCTCCAGCAGCAGCCGCCTGCAGAGCAAGAAGCCCCCCAACCTCTCCATTGTCATTCCCCCCCGGGAGGCAGAGGAGGATGGTGCCCGCAAGGAGGTGAGTGCTGGAGCTGTGTCCCTCCCACATGGGGCTCGGGGGGCTGCCAGGTACCATCCTGTCCCTAATGCCCTGCTCTGCCTTCCAGCCTTCCAAGGTGCCCATCTACCGCAAGAGCAAGAGCCTGCAGGAGCCCCGCCCGGAGCGCCGGCCCGGCTTCCGCCGGCAGACATCCCTGTCCCAGAGCATCCGCAAGTGAGGGCAGGGTGGGCTCCAGCCGTGGCTGGCTCACTCACAGGGGACCATGTCAGGACATCGTGGGTGCTGGCAGAGGACCTGGGGTGGGGTTGAAGAGTTGAGTCTCAGAAGGGAGTGCAAGAATCACTTTCCTCCACTTCCCTTTGACCCATAGCCCAGGTCAAAACTGCCCTGGTGCAGGCTGAGCTGAGACACCCCAACTACCTGCCAGAGGGGACCCCTGGGTGGGATGGTGGTACCTGGTGTGGGGGACCAGCCGTGTGACAGGTGTGCCCACCACGTGTCCAGGGGCACGGCGCAGTGGTTTGGTGTCAGCAGCGACTGGGAGGGGAAGCGGCAGCAGTGGCAGCGCAAGAGCCTGCAGCACTGCAGCATGAGGTACGGCAAGCTGAAGCCTGCCTATCGTGACATGGAGCTGCCCAGCCAGGAGGTGCCCTCCTTCCAAGCCACCGAGTCGCCCAAGCCCGCCAAGATGCCCAAGGTAGATCTCGGGGTGAGGGGTCCCACTCCCAGCCTTGCTCTCCCAACACTGACACCTCTTCCCTCCCCTAGATCGTGGACCCGCTGGCCAGGGGCCGTCCCTTTCGCCATCCTGACGAGACCGACCGTCCCCACACGCCCCACCAC
>VXBB01008570.1:117310-129545 GCA_013399915.1 Illadopsis cleaveri
CCCCGCCCCCCCCCGGCGTTGTCTCCTTGGCATCCTTCAACAGCATCCGCTCGGGCTACGGCCGCCTGCCGCGCAGGAAGAGGGAGTCTGTCGCCCAGATGAGCTTCAAGGCGGCCGCAGCCCTTCTCCGTGTGAGTTTTGGGAGTGTGAGGGGGATCATCTTCCTAAGCCAGCTTTCAGTTCTGTCCTTCACCCGTCGTCTTTGTTTCTTGGCTGTTTGCTTTGCATGCAGACTGCTGTCTCTCCAGGCTGGGTTTGAGGGAGGAGATTGTGGTTTTTTTGAACCTGAGCTTTACTTAAAAGTAGAGGTTTTGGTGAAAATTGGACAATCTGAGTGAAAAACAACTAGGTTCCACTGCTGAGGGGCAAGGAAACCTCTCCAGCAATTTTCTTGCTTCTGAGGAGCTCTGGGCAAACCTTGGGGATAGGTTTGTGGGTATGAGACCAGATGAATTCAGAGATCACTTTTCATGCTGACTAACGTGGCTGTGGTCCAGTGCGGATTCTGAGGAGCTAAAGGCAGCACCTTCTGCCAGTTCCTCCCTACACAAGGGGCTGTGGTGGCTGACTGGGATTTAATCCTTGCCACTTGGCTTTGGAGAGGGAAGATCTGAGAAATCTTCAGTACTGCAAAAACTGAGGACTTCTGGTTGCTTACCTTCATTTGCTTGCACTGCCAAAGGGACGCTCTGTCCTGGAGCCACTGGCTCCCAAGCGAAGGAGCAAGAGGAGCTTCCTGTACCCCAGCTTCATGGACGAGGACATGGTGGATGCTGCTGATACCCTGGACTCGTCCTTCTTCAGTAAGGCAAGCGATATTCCATGGTGGCTGCTGGAGCTGGGGCATGTCCCAGTGCCCTGCACAGGGATCTGGGTGTGGAGCAGGGCTGTCACAAGGAGCCCTGTGTTGGCACTCCCCACAGCAGTGACAGAGGCATCAGTGGCTGCTGTGCCCCAGCCTTGGTGATGGCCCTTGGGTGTGACAGGGAATGGTCTGGGCACATTTCACACCCTGTGATGGGCCATTACTGGGATGTCATTGGAGATCACCCACTCCCCCTGGGCAGGGGGTATGCTCAGTCAGGGGGCTTCTGACCCATCACACTTATCCAAGGACAAGTATCCATCCCCTTTCCAGATGGACATGCACGATGAGACATACTCCATGCCCGACGACGTCTTTGAGTCACCTCCTCTATCAGCCACCTACTTACGCATGCACCAGGTGGGGGAGGATGCCAGGGTGTCCCCTGAGGTGGAGCAGCCCACCCCGTGAGTACCAACCCTCAGCAGGTGTTGTCCCCGAGGCTGCCCTGGTGCCCTGCTGCAGGCAGGACAATATCCCCAGCCACCCCTGCCGTGGGCACCAGGCACTTCCATGATGATCCTGGGAGAATGGAGCCAGGAGGTGCTCAGAACCTCATTTCAGGGCATCCTCGGGGCTCTGGCCATGGGGTGTTTCTCAGCTGGTCCTTTTTGGCAGGTGTGATGGGTTTCTCCTCTCTCCACAGGCGGGAGGGTGTCCGGCTCACGTCGGTGTCGGGCGGCGCGGGCGCGGCTCCGCGGCGGGGCAGGCGCATCGCCTCCAAAGTGAAGCACTTCGCCTTCGACCGCAAGAAACGCTACTACGGGCTGGGCGTGGTGGGCAAGTGGCTGAACAGGACGTACCGGCGCAGCCTGAGCAGCATCGTGCAGTCCCAGCTGGAGATCACCGACAGCCACCGGTGAGGGCACCGATGGCACGGGACACCCCGGCTCAGATGTGTGTCCCCCCTCAATGCTTGGGGATCAGGGGTTGGGGGACTGCAGTGTCCCTTTGCCCAGCCGTCTTTGACCAGCTCCAGTTTTGGGTCCTGTCCCCTCCAGGCCATATTTCACATACTGGATCACCTTTGTCCACATTCTCATCACCCTGCTGGTCATCGGCACCTACGGCATCGCCCCCATTGGCTTCGCCCAGCACGTGACGACAGAGTTAGTAAGTTTAAGAGCCATCTTTCGAGGGGGACTGTAACCACCAGTGTCCCATGGTGTCATGCTCCCTGTGAGGACTGGGCGCATCTTGTGGGGCTCCAGCATTTGAGGGGCTCTGTGAAATAGCCAGGGCAAGGGGATGAGCAGCATCACGTTGCAGCGGAATATGTGGTGGGAGCAGAGCTGTTCTACTATCCTGCCTTGCTGGTGGGACCCAGCAGCCCTTTCCCTCAGATGAAGGGGCTGCTTAGCCCCTTTTGGGTGAAGGGAGACAGAGTGCACCCCCCCAGCATTCGCCCCTTCAGTGGGAGCTGACTCTGGCCTCTCTTGGCAGGTGCTGAGGAACAAAGGTGTCTACGAGAGTGTCAAGTACATCCAGCAGGAAAACTTCTGGATTGGGCCCAGCTCAGTAAGGAGCCTGCTAGACCCTTGGCCCCTGGTCTTACACTCTGCCCTCTCTTTCCCGTGCCCTGAGCTGAGGGGGTTCTCTGAGGTGTTCCTCTGCTCAGGGGGACAGAGCTTGACCTTCTCACTCCAGCCTGCTGTCCTGGGCCCCTATCCCACTGGGACATGGGGCATCACAGTGGGATGCCTTCCTGCCTTCCCTCCACTGGGATGACAAAGACCTTTGTCTATTGCCTGTGGAGACTCCCTGCCTCTGCTAAACTCTCCTTGGGGATGGCTGGAACGAAGGAAGGTGCACAGACAAAGCATCCCCTTTACTGGCATCTCCCTCCCAGATCGACCTGATCCACCTGGGAGCCAAGTTCTCCCCCTGCATCCGGAAGGACCGGCAGGTGGAGCGGCTCATCCAGCGCGAGCGGGACCGGGAGCGTGGCTCCGGCTGCTGCGTCCAGAACGACAACTCAGGCTGCATCCAGACCCTGCCACAGGACTGCTCGGTGTGTGCCCCTGCCCTGGGCACCGGGAAGGGCTGGGGATCCCTGGGGGAAGCAGGGGAAACCATCTCAGCCCTGCGCTGCGCCAGGGCAGGATGCACATGGGGTCAGAGCTGTGCATTTCCTGCTGCATCCTCAGTCTCTCCATGCTCCTCCCTGCAGGAGACACTGGCAACATTCATCAAATGGCCAGGCAGCAACGCGCCAGCCATGGGCTCGGGAGAGAGGCGGACCTCGGGGGCTGTGTGTCACCAGGACCCCAGGTAGAACTGGCAGCTGGGTGGAGGTGGCCTGGTCACCTGTGATGTGGGACACAGCAGAAGGAGCTGCCTTTCCAGCTTGGATGCCTTGAATCTTCTTGTCTGAGGGGATGGGAGGCTCTTGCACACTGTAGGAGAGTGGTAAAGAAGAGAGGATCAGTGGGGAGACTGAGACGGGGCCTGTCCTAAACACAGGCAGCAGCAGGTGATGCTGTTGTGTTGTGCTTGTCCCTGTCCTGCTGGGATGAGAACATCCATGGGCATCGGTGGGGTTGTCCAACAGTTCTGAGTTCTGCAGAGTTCACCTCCAAAAGCAGCTGCTGTGGGGTGTTGTGGGACACCCACTGGTGGGCAGGATCGAGGCAGGTCCCAGAGCTGTCTGTGCCTGAGGGGGTTACTGGTCTGCAGGGGGGATGTGTTGGGGAGACCCACCTGCCTCACCCTCCTCCTCCTGCCAGGACATGTGAGGAGCCAGCATCCAACCCACCCCATGTGTGGCCGGACGACATCACCAAGTGGCCGGTAAGAGCCCAGTGCCACCAGCTGGTGACTCCATGGTGGCAGTGGCAATGAGCCTGGCAGGGGGCTGCAGGGACAGCCTGGGGCTGGACTCTGACCAGGAGTCCTTTCCCTCCTTCTTCTAGATCTGCACCTACGAGACCAAAACCAACCACACAGGCTTCGCCCACCTGGACTGCGAGATCAAGGGCAGGCCCTGCTGCATCGGCACCAAGGGCAGGTGGGTCGTGGCAAAGGGGGCACCTGCCTGGGGTCCCCCCTCTGCACTCCTGCCTCATGTTGTCCCAGCAGTGTCCAGAGCTGTGCCTGGGGGGAGGGGGAGGTTGCAGAGCCTTGAGGGGTGTGAAGCACAGTGGCAGCAGGCTGGGAGCAGAGGGGGATGCTCAGGGGTGTCCTGAGTGTGCCCTGTCCCCAGCGAGCCCCCTCCTGCCCCCTGCCAGCTGTGAGATCACCACGCGGGAGTACTGCGACTTCATGCACGGCTATTTCCACGAGGAGGCAACACTCTGCTCGCAGGTGAGCAGGGCCAGGGAGGTGTGGCAGGGCAGGTGGGATACAATGCTAGTAGCCATGCTGGTGCCAAAGGGCTTTAGAGTATCCCACCAGGAATGGGACATGGTTGGGATGGGCATGAGCAGGGGTGATGCAAAGTGCAGGGACTTGCCCAGTTATTGGTTGGGCTCCTGCTGCTGTGCTCACCTTGCTGGTGTGGGGCAGGAGACACCTTTTCCAGCACCACAGCAGTGTGGATACCCCACACCATCCAGAATCCCCTCGCAGCTGCCACATGGCATCATTGGCAACCCATCCCTGTGACCCATCCTTTGCTCCCTGTGGCTCTGGGGTCAACTCTTCTGCCTTTGCAGGTGCACTGCCTGGACGAGGTCTGTGGGCTCCTGCCCTTCTTGAACCCGGAGGTCCCTGACCAGTTCTACCGCCTGTGGCTGTCCCTGTTCCTGCATGCCGGGTGAGCCACAGCCCCCCATATCCCAGGGGTGGGGGAACTGGGGGCTGGAGTGCCCGTCGGGGTGGGATGGGAGGGAAGAGGGAAAAGCACTCCCTGACTACGATGACAGGTGCCTTCAGTGGGGTTTCTTGTGAGCTGTCTCACGCCCCGGGGCACTGGGTGGGAGGGCTGGGCAGGGGTCTCTAACACAGGGCCTCTCCCTCAGCATCATCCACTGCCTGGTGTCGGTGACGTTCCAGATGACGGTGCTGCGGGACCTGGAGAAGCTGGCAGGCTGGCATCGCATCTCCATCATCTTCATCCTCAGTGGCATCACGGGCAACCTGGCCAGTGCCATCTTCCTACCCTACAGGGCAGAGGTGAGGGTTTGGGGGCTCTGTCCCAAATCCTGTCAGCTCCCAGGGGCCAAAGGACACCTCTCTCCATCCCCATCCTGGGCAGAGCTTTGGGGAAGGAGCTGGAGCACAGATTCTCACCCCCTGACAGGGTTTGCTGCAGGGAGAGGGGGAGGGGGTGTTCCTGCCCCACGTGTGGTGTTGGCACATGCCGTGTGTGTCACATGTCACCATGTGTCCATGAGCATGTGGGGTCCCTGGGCAGGCAGATGGCTAATCTGCTGCCAGCCAAACCCTGTCAGGCTTAAAATGAGGTCATGCCAAGGGCTCTAATCCCCTCATGGGTGTGCCAGGATGGGGCTGTGGTCTGGGAGGGGGTGATGCTGTCTGGCTGCTGAGTCACAGAAAGTATCAGCTCTGCCAAAACAGCACCACCCTGCTCCCCTCCTCATCCTCCTGTGCCAGGGCTCCCACCCCTGACCCCCGTGCAGGATCCTGCGCAGGGATGCAGGAGCCAAATGCACTTTGCTGGGGGAGGAGATGATCCCTGGAGGACATGGCATGTGTCTGAGGTAACACAGTGTCCAGCCCTGACTTCCCCCATCCCTCCAGGTGGGCCCTGCCGGGTCCCAGTTCGGCTTGCTGGCCTGCCTCTTCGTGGAGCTCTTCCAAAGCTGGCAAGTGCTGGAGAAACCCTGGAAAGCCTTCCTCAACCTCTTTGGCATCGTCCTCTTCCTCTTCATCTGCGGCCTCCTGCCCTGGATCGACAACATCGCTCACCTCTTCGGCTTCCTCAGCGGGCTCCTGCTGTCCTTCGCCTTCCTGCCCTACATCACCTTCGGCACGCTGGACAAGTACCGCAAGCGGGCCATGATCATCGTGTCCCTGCTGGTCTTCGTGGGGCTCTTTGCCTCCCTGGTGGTGTGGCTCTACGTGTACCCCGTGAACTGGCGCTGGGTGGAGTACCTTACCTGCCTGCCCTTCACCAGCAAGTTCTGCGAGAAGTACGAGCTGGAGCAGGTCCTGCACTGACCCTGCCGGCAGGGACGGGGCTGGGACGGGAGATGTTTGCCGTGGGCTGGGTCCTCCCCAGCCTGTGGGAGATGGTGGTGGCTGCTCCAGGATGGGGCAGAGCCTGGGCATGGCTCCATCCTCAGGGATAGTGGGGTTGGGGTAGCCCTTGCTCAACGCTGGGGATGCAGGGCTGAGCCAGCCCTGCCTTTGAAGCCCTTTGGGGCTCCCTCCTGATGCTGGAAAGCTGTAACTGGTTTGGGGACTGACTCTGGCTGCTGCCTGTGTGGGGAAAGGGCTGAGGGAAGTGGGATTTTGCTGTATCCATGGCCAGGCTGGACTCCCAGTCCTGGGGTGAAGTTGCTGAAGTCTCCAGCCTATGCCCCTGCCTGCCTGGGGCCCCGTCCCACCTCCGTGCCCTGCAGCACTGCAGCTCATACTGTGAACACAACCCCCTTTTTGCAGGGGCACTTTTTTTATCCACAGCTCTTTAGGCCCAGGGTTTCCCCGTTTTGGGCTCCCTGGAGTCTCTGTCGTGGTTCCAAGATGTTCAGAGCTGAACTTCAAAGATATTTTTGTCCTGTTCCCCCTGAGGCCCCCAAGGAGGCTTGTGCCTTCCCACCTGGCTCCTCACTGGGTAGAGAGGCAGGACTTGGGAAAGGGGGCTTTTCTTTCCCTTATTTCAGAGAAATTCCCTTTTTGGAAGGGAAGGAGTGGCACTTGTAGTGCCATGATGGGAGGCAGACATGGAGAAAAACACCCTGAGGGGGTTCATGTGGCTGCTTCTGGAGCCCACAGACCTCTCAGGAAGCTGTCAGTGCTCCCACCTTCTGCCTTGAGTCCCTGCTGCTTCCCCTTTCCCTTTTTCAAAGCATGGAGACCTGGGTAGCCCTCCGTTCCTCCAGTGGTGCTGGTCAGATGGAGAAGAGCAGGATGGGGCAATCACCTTCCCTGTTCTCTGCCTGAGGCTGCACATCCCCATCTGCCCTCAGCCCTGGGCTGCTCTCCCCAGCATCTCCTCCTCCTTCCCACCAGCCATGGCACAAAGGCAGGTCCTTCCTGGGGTCCAGGTGACCCCTCTGGGCTGGTTTGGACCCATGCTGGTGCCAGGCTGTCTCTCCCCTCAGATGTGTTGCTTTGGTGCTGGAGGCCTCAGTGCATTTAAATGGGGGCAGGTGGGAATCCCCCAGTTAGGATGTTGTGGGATAAACATTCAAGGGCTGAGTGCCTGGCTCCCTCTCCACAACCACTTGCTGAGTGAGCCCAGGAACATCTGCATCCGTCCCTGCATCCCTCCCTCCACCCTGGGCCAGTTTTCAGCCCCACTCTGTCCCTCCAGTTGCTGCTCCAGCCAAAGACAGACACTTCACCTCATTTGTCTCTTTTTGATACTTTTTTTAAAAGCTGTGGGTTTTTCCCCCCCCTTAATAAATTTCTACCTGTATTTAATGAGATGCACGAGGCCTCTTTCCCCTTTTTGGGCGTGGGGACACAGCACTGTTGGGGGTTTGGGTTGTTTTGGTGATGGCTGGTGTGGCGGGGTGGGAGAACAAGCTGGGGCTGGTGCCCTGATGGGTGACTGAAACCCCTCCCTGGGAGGAGACAGGGTTGGGAGGGTCTGAAGCAGAAGGAGAAGCCAAACAGTTGGATCCATGGAAACCTCCTGGTCCTGCCTGAGGGCAGTCACCCCTGCCTTTATCCCACCCTTCACTGAATGACCTGAGGCTGGATTTGCCCCTTCTCCCTTGAGGCTGAGGTGCCCAAGGGGTCCTGGATTGCTTCCCTTGTACTAACTGGTGCCCTCCCTCCAGCCATTGTGGTGAGGTCATGATCAAAGCAGGGCAGGAACACGTGTGGGCTGTGTAGAAAATCACACAACATCTTTATTTGCTGCTTTCCAACAACCTGAGTTGTTTGAAGAAGGCTTGTCCTGGGCTGGGTGTGGGTCTGGGACAGGGAGGACCAAATGTTTTAGACTGGTTCCCTGGGGAGTCTCTGCAATGTGCAGCTGAGGATGGCCATGGGCTGGGAATGTGCTCCAAGGGCTCTGGAAGGATGTCTGTGGGCAGGGGGGTGGCTGCTGGGGCCCCTGCCTGGTCTGGGGGCTGCTCAGGGAGGGCTTGGCCATGGTGTGCTCCACTCGTGGTGGTGGTCATGGTGGAGTGGGGTGCCAGGCTGGGGCACAGGTTTGTAGGGGCTCTGCTGGGTGTCTCAGCAAACTGCTGTGGGTGGAAGTGCCCTCAAACCAACAGAGCCCCCAGCCATTGCCAGGGCCAAGCCTTTCCATCCCAGGGGGCTCGTGGCCCTGCAGCCCACCCAGACCTGCCAGCACAGCCCTGGCTAAAGCAGAGCCCAGGGAGTTGATGCTTCCAGCAGGATCTGGCAGGAATTTGTGTGCCCAGCCCTGCAGGGATGGGATGGGCCCAGGCTGATGTGGCTGTAAGGCAGATGTGGCAGAGGGAGTAGCTGTAACCAGGGCCAGCCGGGGAAGATGGATCACAGCGGTGGGGATGGGGAGGGGCTGCAGCCTCTCATCCCCCCAGGCAGGCAGGGCAGAGCAGAGGGGCCTCAGCAGCCGCTGTTCCTGCGCATGAAGGCGTGTCCCCGCACGGGGTGCTGCATCTCCACGAAGGCCAGGTCCCCCACGGTCACCTCGCAGGGCCCCAGCGCCTCGAAGCCGCACTTCTGGTAGAAGGGCACGAGGAAGGGCTCGCACATGAGCAGGGCACGGCGGGCGCAGGGCAGGCAGCGCAGGTGCTGCAGGTAACGCCACATCAGGATGGAGCCCTTGCCCTGCTGGCGGACGGTGCGGTGCACGGCCAGCACGTGGATGTGCACTGCTGAGCCCTGGGCCTTGTGCAGGGTCAGTGCTGCCTGTGAGGGGGGGAACAGGGGTTAGCAGGACCGAGGGATCCCACCCTACTTCTTACTCCCCACCCCAAAGAACCAGCCTCCACATCCTCCCCATCCCTGTTCACCTTCCCCCATTATCCTCGGAGGGTTTGTGATTTTAAAATGAATGTTATGGGGAATTACTTGGCATGTTTTTTAACAGCATCGTTTAAATTAATTAATGAGAAGGTTCATTTCCACCAGAGCAGCCCTGTAGCAGTTAGTCGTGGGAGAAGATTTTGGGCCTCAGGGAGCTTCTCCTGGTCCCCAGGCCCTGGCAGTGCCTCTCTCAGTGCACAAGGTGGGAAGGAGTGGGTCATACCTGGCTGAGCCTCTCCTGGTCCCAGAGGGAGCCGATGATGAATGCCACGAGCCGCCCTTCCTCAAACCAGCCGAGGGACAGCTCCGGGCACAGGTTCAGGAAGTGGCGGATCTCATCCAGGTGCAGGGGACAGTCCCCAGAAACCGATATAAAGGCTGGAGAGGGCAGTGGTGAACACAGTGAGAGAGACAAAGCACACACAACCCAGAAAAACTCCCAGCACTGATGTAGGGGAGGGAAAGTGGGATGTGATGGGGGGAGATGGCGTATGTCCTGCTATCTACTAGGTCTAAAGCAGTTCTGGGGGACACAGATGGTTCCAGGGAGCAGTTCTACTTCTCCTGAGGCAGTTCCTCGTGGCCCACGACCAGCTCCTAACACTGCTGATTCCAGAGCTACAGCAGCAGGTGCTGAATTGAACCCTCCATCTCAGCATCTCCCTGGCTGCCCCTGCCCTTGGAAAGGACAGAGAAATGGGCTGGGTGAGTCTGGCTGAGGGAAGCTACAGTGAAGGAAACGGGGAAAGGTTGCCAGCGTGGCACCTCAAAATGCCCCTGTGCAGTAGGAGGCAGAGTGTGGTGTCCTTCCTCCCACTTCCCCTTTTCCTATCCTGTCTTTCACAGGGTTGTTCTGGGAGAGCTGCTCCTCACTCACCTCGTCCTACTCAGCAGCATCTCCCACCATCCCCACCCCAGAGTGAGCCGGGGCCGTGGTTCTCCAGCTCATTAACCACAGCTCCTCCAGCTCGTTAGGGAGCCCGTGGTGGCCTGGCCACAACTCCCGGCCCCTGCAGGGGACACGGAGGGGAACTCGCCTTTGCAAGGAGCACAAGAGGCTGCAAACAGACGCAAAGCTGATGCCACCAGACAGGATCCCCCCGGTCCCGCTTACCTTCGCGCTCGATCTCGAACACGCTGACGGCGTCCTCGGGGCTGAGGCAGCGGAACTCGCTGGCGGGCAGCGTGTGCCGGCGCTGGCCCCCGGGCGAGCTGCGGGGCGACCGCAGGTGAACCGGCTTCAGGAAGGGCAATGCGCTGAGTGCCGACATCCTCCTCCGCCTCCTCTTCCTCCTGCCTGGCTTCCCACCGCTCCCTCTGTTCGGGGCAGCCTCTGCCGCCTCCCACACCCTTTATTCCAGCCAAGCTGCTCCAGCACTGTTAGCCAGCGGAAATACCTGGTGTTCACAGACAGGATTAGGCTGCTTGTCCCCCATTTCCCATAGATATGTGTGTGTGTTTATAGCAAATACCCGCCCACAGTGACCCCAGCTGCCCTCGCTGTGAGCTGGGGAACAGGGGAGGCTGGCACCGGCTGTGGGCTGAGCAAACCCCAGGGAGCAGGGGGACAAAAACACAGTGATCCAGGTGGTGAGACAGAGCAGGGAGAAGGGCCAGAGCTGTTGGAGCTGGAGCAGGTGGGGAGCTGAGCCTCCTGCCCAACATTGCCCAGCCCATGACAGCACCAGGCATTGGGATGGGCAGGAGAACCCTGGAGCAAGTCCTGCTGCTGTCCCGGGGACAGGCAGGGTGGGATGTGCCCACAGGAAGCCAAGAGCTGTAAAACAAGCATCTATCTGTGTGAAAGTTCCCTGTGATGCCCTGGTGTTTGTGGAACAGCACATCCGTGTTGGAATAAGAGGTCAGTGCCAGGCCATAGAGGTTCTCTGACAGGGACACACGTCAGGCAGCCAGAGCCACCTCCTCCAGACAGCACGAACTGACAGGATTTACCCCCTTCTCTGACTCACTGAGCAGGTGAGTGACACAGCTTAACCTCTGTTGGCTTCTTAGGTCATGTCCACACTCACAGAGGTTGGGGCCTGGCAGGGCTGAGCAGGTGACTGAGGCTGAAAGCCTTGGGTGCCCTCCCTGGTGAGATGCCCTCAGGCTTTGCCCCCTGCCCCAGGAGCCTTGGGAGCATGATCCCACCAGACACAGCCCAGACCAGGGCACTCCACCTTCAACACAGCTTCCCTCAAAGGGTCACCAGCACCCAAGGTCATTTGGCAGCACCCATCCTGCACAGCCCAGACAAATCCCTTGACCTGGATCAGAGCCTGTAGCTTCAATCTGCCTCTGCTTTCACGTGTGAGTGAATTGAGTTAATAAACCCAGACAGAACCACAAACTGAGTGAATAACTTCACTAAGCACATGCATCTGCAGACAGAAATAGTGGTAATGGCTATCAGAGCCAGCCATTCAACCCTCCATCCAAACTCAGACCAATATGCAAGCAATTTCCAGTGAAGCCAGAGCAAACCCAGGTCATTTTTGATTATTGTTTCAGAGGTACCGGCTTTCCCTGCTAATTATAGGCTTGCCTCCAGCTAATAGGATTTATGGAAACAAAAGCATTACCAGCACAAACATTGCACAGGGCACAACTGGTGCAAGCTGGGAATTTTCCATCCCGAAATGCCAAGGGCTGGATGCTTGAAATGCCAGTCTTATCCAGTCTGAGGTGAGACAGGGTGGTCTTGGGATTTATTTTCAATGAATTGTTGGTTTGGTTGTGGGTGTGTATCTAAGGGATCAGATCCATCAGGGAGAGAGGGTTTCCTTGGCAGGGGAATACTTTAGCATCCTCAGTGCTCATTCCAGTCACCAAGGACTGACTGAACTCATGCTGGGAATGGGTGGCTCATGCTTCTGCAGGAGGGAAGTAAAACAGGGTGAGCAGGAGGGGAGAGTGGGGCTCTGGNGGAGAGGCAGCTGGATCAGGCTGGGGATGGCTGTGCAGGGATAGCTGTGCAGGGATGGCAGGGCAGGGATGNGGTGGGGGGTGGGTGTAGTGTTTGTAGAGCTTGTTATCAAATCTTCTGGAACTCCTCGTCCTCCTAATTGGATTAGGGACTCATCTGCATGATTAAATCCCATAGTAGGCAAGAGGGTAAGCTCAGGGGACCTTGGAAATGCAGTGGTGGTTTGATCCTGGCGGGGTGCTGAGTGCCTGGGGTGAGTTCTGGGGATGCTGCTGGGGAGAGGCAGCTGGATCAGGCTGGGGATGGCTGTGCAGGGATAGCTGTGCAGGGATGGCAGGGCAGGGATGGCAGGG
>VXBB01008571.1:10505-30322 GCA_013399915.1 Illadopsis cleaveri
TTTTTAAGCTGAGGACCCAGGACTGGTCACAAATATCTAACTGGCTCCCTACAGCTGCTTCAGATTATTTGACATCTGTTGTGAGTTTGTAAAGCATGGATTATGCACCCTAGGGTGTTGTTAGGAAGGAAAGGGACCTCCTAAAGATCATTTGAATGCTGTATGTAAAGTTACCACAAAATTTCTTCCAGATGGCAATAAACACTTGAAGTTCTATCAGTCATTTATAATGACTATACCTCTTTTGCCAACAGTGTTACCTGAAACAATGGCTTAAGAAAGGAACACTTAAAGAAAGGAGCTTCAGCTAATGAAAAAGCTTAGATTTTTCAGTCCTGAGGAACAGATTTGTATTACAAGCATACAAGTAACTTGTGAAACTCATAGAACTAAAGGAACTCAAAAAAGGAACTATTGAGGGTAAGCTTCATCACACTACTTCTTGAAAATACACACATGATTAAAGGATATGTACTTGGGTGCCATGTATTCTTTGACCTGTTGCGATCTGGTATTCACTTCACCAAACAGCCTCTACCTCATTGCAAAAGCTTTATGTGTTTGTGTATGAGTGTCCACATTGTTTTTATATGAGAGTTCATACTTTCAGTTTAGGCATATTCAAATGTTGCAGGAGTGAAAGCTCATCCTGAGTTGGAAAAATTTAAAAGCTTGGGTTTTGCTTTTGGGAAGAGGCAGAAAAAGACAAAGAAAAGGCAAATGTTATACTCCATTTATTTTCATTAGAGTAAGAACAGTGAAAGTAAGAATAGATAAAAGCTGCTTTCAAAGATTGATGAGATGTTATTCTAACAAGATAAATGCCCTACATACACTCAGACTGTGGTAAGTAACTGTGTTTTAAATGACAACAAAAATTGTTTATCATCAAAAAAGGAAGATGTTATTCAGAATTTTTGGATTTCATCTCAGTGAAAGCAACAGTCAAACTGCCTGCTGTGAGTTTAGGAAGTCTGGGCAAATGGCTACTAGACATACAAAGATGGCCTGTGCAATTGCTTTCCCTTACAAAGTCAATGTCATCGACTTCACTGTGGGGCATGACAATCACACCAGCGTGAAGGATGGGTGTCATGGGAGGGACCCACTTCCTCTACATATCTCAGTGATGCCAGCACATCCAGGATGTGTCAAACTCATCTTTCCGTGAAAGCTACATGTGCCCAGTGTGTATTTATGCCGATGGGAGCAGCATGTTCAGGCTGATTGATCCACTGGACGTGCTCTGCACAGCACTTTCACTTTTGTTTTCATCTGGAATTTTCTCAGTAATAGACACCTTTGCAGGACAGTCTCGTTTGTGAGAAACAGAAGGAAAAAAACACCTGCAGAGGTGCTCCAGCATGTCTCCTGGAAGACAGGTATTAATTGCTATGGAGGTTAGGGAAATGATGAGTTCACTAGTGAGGTCCGGGCCTGAGTGCTGGCATCACCATATTGATACTGATGCCTCTTCCAAGAATGAGATGTTCTAGCAAACACATACATAAGAGTACTGGGGAGGAGGACAGTCTTAACAGTTAGGGGGCATAGAGTTTAGAAATCTGAACATTATATTTTCATGTTTCCTGATCCATGTTGTGTTGCTGTCCACTGCACTACCTGATTCATTTTGAACTTAGAAATGCTGTGATAGATGAAAACTTGTTGTAAGTGGATTTAGTTATCTAACCCTTGATGAAAGACTTTAATAAAAAAATGTAGTATTTATGTTCAAACTCTGTAGCTCACATCTTTCTAAGACACAAGGTGATCATAGTCTTCAAGTATGAAATGTTTACATAATTCTTCTAGTGTGATATTTTAATACTGATGCTAGCATTTAATAAAGTATTATTTAAAGTCGCTCCTTAATGAGCTATTCAAGACATGAGATATCTGGATCCTGTGTGAACGTCGACATGAGAAAACCACCTTACAAACCCCACTTTTCTTGTAAAGCCTGTAGATTGCTAAGCAAATGGCACTGCTATTCCTGCACTTGGAGCTCTGACACTGTAGAAATGGACAAGAGATAGTACAATTCAGAGCATGTTAAACCTGTGCTAGAAATCAAAGTTCATGGCTTTACTGGGTAAACCCTGATAGCAGGCCTGACTCACACCCTGATGTGTGTATTTTACTTATCTGTCAGTGAGAGTAGGTGTGCAGCTCAGGTCGCAAGACTGAACATCAGGTTATTTTTATCTTTCCTGTTCTAACACACATCCAATTTGTCTCCAGGAGCCAGAGATTAAAAGTGAGCTAAACTCCCCCCAGATATGTGCATCACTGAAGAAGCCTTAGGAAAGAGGAGAGGCTGAACTGTGCAAATATTTGCATTTCTTTATTTGAGTCCTCGGGCAGGATCTCAACTTCATCCCAACAGCAGCATGCAGGCGAAACTCTGTTTTACATGTGGAAAGCTGCTGAATGAGGAGGAAGAATGGATGTAGTGGGGTCTAACTTCAGATTTAGCTGCACAGCAGTGACTCATTTAGATACTGTGCCTGAATGGGTTTATCAGCAGAACCTGGGAGAGCTGAGATTCACAGCTGTCCTTCAGGGTAAGAGTGCTGCCTGCAGCAAAGAAAGGAGATGGACATGTAACAATGGAGGAGGATGCTTTCTATCTGTGTGTAAGATTGATTGGGTTAAATTTATTTTAATAGGGAGCAACACTCCATATTCCCTTTTCAAACTGTAGAGCTGTTATTTAATACTAGCCCTTTTTAGATAGGTGTCAGTTTTGCATTTAGTATTACATTACAGAAGAGATATTATTTGATAACCACTGGAGATAGAATAAGATGGGAAGGAATCTGAGTGGTACTTTTGCTTAAGCTGATTTATTTTTTGTTAAAGTAAATAGGACTGAAGGTGGGACACTGAGATGAATCAAAATATTTCATAGATAAATTTGTGAAGTAGCAGCTTGAAAGCACAACGGAATCATAGAACTATGGAATCATGGAAAGCCCTGAGTTGGAAGGGACCCAGGAGGATCACTGAGTCCAACTTATGATTCCACAAAGTCAACCAAAAAGATGAGTCATGCACCTGAAAGCATTGTTCAAAAATATTTTAAATACCAACAGGCTTGGCACCATAAGCATTTCTCTGCTGAGTCTGTTTCAATGCTTGACCACTCTCTCAATGAAGAACTTTTTCTTCCAATATCTGTTCTAAATTTTTCCTTGAAATAGCTTTAATTTATTCCCTCATGAACCAGCACTAGATCAGCACCCCTCTCTCTTCTTTCCCTCATGGTGGATGTTGTGGACAACGATGACATCACCCCTATACCCATGCTACTCTAAGATGAACAAACTTAGTACCCTCAGCTGCTGCTCGTAAGTCAAACCCTCTAGTTCTTTCACCGTCTTTGTTGCCATCCTTCGGACACATTCTTATATTTCTCTATCCTGCTTCTGTTGTTGTGCCCAAAACTGCACACAGAGACCTCACCAATGCTGAGTTTAATGAGACAATGACCCCTCTTGATGGTTAGTGCATGCTGCTAGGATGTGGTTGACCTTTATGGCTGCCAGGACATACTGTTGACTCACACTGAGCTTAGCATCATCCAGAACTCCCAGATGCCTTTCTGCAAAGCTGTGTTCCAGCCTCTCATCTCCTGGTCTATATGAAGTCTAGGATTACATCATTCCAGATGCAGAATCTGACATTTTGTCCTTGTTAGACTTCATACAAGTGGTGATTGCCCAGTGTTCTGTTATCTCCAAAGGTCTCTTCAAGACCTCTCTGCTCTGGAGGTAATAAATGGCTCCTCCTAATTCAACATTGTTGGCAAACTTACTTGTTGAGCATTCTATGCCAGTGTCCAGGGCAGTAATGAAAACAGTGAAGATAACTGATCCTAAAATTGAACCCTGGAGAACACATTAGTGTCCTGTAGCCAGTCAGATGTTGCCCCATACTACAATTCTCTGACCCAGACCCTTTAGCTGATCAAGATTGCAAAATACAGGGGGTTGGAAAGCATCACTGAAGTTCATCTAGCCCTGTCTCTCTTCAATTTAAGGCATGTTCAGATTGCTTAGGACCCTATACCATCAAAAAAATCTCAGGAGATTCCATGGTCTCTTTGGACACCTCTTGCATGTCATCTGTATTTATCTTATGTAGCTTGAGATATCTTTTATTACTATTCATTAAGATGATAAATGGTGGTCAAGTATTCTGGTTATGTTTCTTCAGCTTTATTCATAGGATTTCTTACCTGCTGGTATACAAAATGTTCATAAAAGTTACCTATAGAACTTAGATATGTTATGTAAAATTTTGTCCCACTAAGTAACTTGTCTCTTTGTGTTTCTTTAGATAAAACCATACTTTTTTTAAGCTGTCCCTTCCCTTTCCTCCCCTCCCCATCCTCATCCCCTGGATATGGTAGTATACAAATACACAATGATCTCTCTGTTGTGTTGTTTTTACCTGCTCACTTAATGCATGATTTGGTGGTTACATAAAACTGGTTTTTTACTTTTTTGTTAGGCTTAAGGAATTGTCTTCCTGAGCGTGTTCTCTGAACTCTCGGGCCATAAAGAAGCATCTAGGGAGAAAGATGCTTCTGGACAGGTGAATAAAAGCCTCAAAAAAATCTGATTTTCTTTTGGTTTATTTTCATTCACTTTATGTACGCCATTAACTTTTCCTCACTTTGACCATAACTGATGTGCTCCTACCCCGATTGCACAGGGAATGCATGCTAAAGCTTTTTTCAAGTGAGGTTTAAGTGTACTCTATAAATGGTTTTATCTGTATTTCTTTTCTTTACCCCCCATACAAGTCTTTGCATCTCTAATCCACTATGGCCTTTTGTTGGCACAATAGTATTGCTCTGATTCATTACCATAAAGGACTTGCTGACAGATGACTCCTGACGGACTACAAATTGAAGACCACTGGGAAATCCTATGTTGCTGCAGCCAAGATGTCTAATCTGAGAGGTAATGGGTTGCTTTTCTACAGTATTGAGCAGCAGCAAAAAATAACAGTGATCTTCACTGGCATGGCACTTCTGTTTGGATTACACTTTTTTATTTTGAAAATTTTAAAGTAAAAGCACAAGTCCACCTCATGGTAAAGATTCAGCTTTCTTTTAAAATGGTTATGTGTATCATATATGAAGAAAATGCCCCTCTCTGCCTTTCGCTCAAGTAATTTTTAGGCAGCTTGTCCCCTAGTCTCCAATGTAAGCCTAAAGGCTATAAAATCAATAATTTATTTTCCCAGCAAGATTTGTAACTGGTTTTTTTTTGGTAACTGTTAAAAATGTATTTAAACACCATTTTACACAATTTTCTAATTGTTTTGCATACTCATTCTTCTCAGTAAAATTATTTCACAAAGTCCAGCATCTGCCTAACTTCCCTTTAATCATCTTTCATCATGTGAGGCATGATGTGTGACATAAAAGTGAAACAAAACCTCAACCACCTGTAGTATTTTCTAGTTCTACAACCAACTGTTTTTAGGTCGGTTAAACCCAGCACTGTAGGAGACAGTCTAGACTTTATTAGAATTTCTATAATAGCTGAAAAATATTCAGATGCTTCGATGAAGTAAAAAGAAGTAAAATTTGGAATGATATCTCTTCTATGATGTACATCTATACACCCAGTAACTCTGAAATTAGGAACGGGCACTCCTTGCCATATTTCTAAGCATTGACAGAGATTTTGTGAATTATTATTGTTCTGATTTTTTTTAAAATCTGGGTGATCTCCAGGAGCAGAATTTAATACTTGTTCCTCAAAGTGTATACAATCATGAGCAAGGATCTTTGACCTGTGAAAACCAGAAATATTAGATGTGCATGCTTACATTACATAAAAGAACTGAATGTTTAAGAGTCTCTCTCCTGAGCAAATAAGATGACTTCAACAGTTCTAAAACCTGGGTCTCAAATCTATTTTCAGTTAATCCCCCATTTGATCTATTTATGCAACTAGCCATCAGCTAGTTTCAAGGATTTTATAAAATCATTTGTGTAGGTACTTGTTAGAGGATATATGATTAATGAAATTCTCACCACCACCTTTGAAACACTGGCAGCAGTAGAAAGATTGTTTAAACCATAGAGGTGTGCTGAGTAAAGAACACAATTGTAAACTCAGAGAAACCCTCAGGGAAAGGGACTCTGTTTACTGTATTTCTAGTGGGCCCAATTCCAAGACTCAGGACAAGAAACACAAACATTCACTTCTGCAATGGATTAGAAAAAGTCTCTGCAAATGTTAAGAACAGGCAGTAGTAGGTTTACAGGTCTCTTACATTGCTAATAAATTGAAAAGCTAATGGCTACACAAATCTGGTAAGACCTTCTTGATCTCTGAAGTTTGTGAAGGATTATTTTAGCAATTCATATCTAAATCTCAGTTAAATTCTGAAGAGGGGAGATTGAAAGAACAAGTGAGTTTTGGAATTTCAGCTTAGGTTGATGTAGGGTTGCTTTGTAGAAAAAATCACACTGTACTAAAACAAGAAAGAGATTCTTGAAACACTCTTGAAAGCTGAGATATAATCATAAAATCTCACAATTTTTTGCTATGTTCTATATCATTATGAGAAAAGTAGTGGTCAGTACCAGTCCCAAATATAAAGTTTTGTTACACTGGGATCAGCACTTTGTCTGTTGGGCTGTTGCCATTTCTTTCTCAGCTTTGGGGTACAGGACAAAAAATAAGGATTAAGACAGAAGCCATGGTGTTTAAATGACATGTACAGTTCCTGGAGAGTTCTATGGAAACAGCAAAGATGAACAACATGGACAGACAGAGAGTTAGCTCATGCATCTCAATCTCAGGATGTTTTGGATATGTGCTTTCCACAACACTGCCTGGACTGAATCAGGAGTTGGATTCACTGTATGTGGTTCCACTAAGAGAAAACCTTCTGCTTGTATTTGAGAGTGTCTCAACAAGTCATAAGAAACAGAAAGTGATTCTGTGTCTGAGAAAATTTCTGCTAATGACAGCATTCTGTTAAGGTAGTGTAATTTAATAAAGACATTTTTGAAAGAGTGCGTTGCCTCAAGTTTAGTGATATACCTATTATTCTGAATGCCAGGATTTGCATGAAATGAATTGCGTCATTTCTAATTATGCCCTTACTTATATTACATCTTTCAAATATTTTGCAGATAAAGAAATATGGTCTAAAAAGCCTGTGAAATGCATAGTAAAAGAAAAAATCAAAACCGTGTTGGAAACAGGGTTATTTACGTGGGCCAAATTCCAACTTTACTCACAACTGTGGCCAATACCACTGATGTTAATGGAGTTGAAAAGGGTGTAAGTTAACTCAGACTTGGCATTGTATATTTCCAGATTTGCCCCATGTGACTTACGATAGAAGGAAATGATTTAATTTTTTAAAAAACAAACTCTGACAGCTTGAGGTAGAAGCTAATGTCTCTTTTTCTGCCAAAAATCATATAATTTGGGGTGGAAAAATATACTTTATAGTCTACGATGAAACTAAGTGCTCACTGGATGACATGCTGAAATGGAATTGTATTCTCCAGATTGCTGCACAGTTAGCATAATGATATATAATGGCACATTTTTTCCCCTGTTATTTATTTCCCTGCACTTTGGCTGTTACATAAATACCAAGTTTATTGTCTTACAATATGAAAATCAGTGTAGATTGATTGTCTTACAATCATTGTTAGCCATCCAGAGGAAAGGGATTTGTATAATTGCTACACAATCTCATTGACTATACTGTGACAATGCAAATGTCCATAGTCCAGCTGTTTGTGTAGCTCTTGACCTAAATGTGTGAAGTATACTAGATATATAGAGGTGCCTCTGAAATCAGTGGAAACTACTATGAAGTTCAACACCTTTAAAAGCCTTACCATCTGGCCTGTCTGGTTCTTAACGCTTGAGGTGAAAGTGACAGAAATGTTTGCCATCAACATACTTACATGTGGCTTCTGCTTTTCTCTTTTTTGGTGGAAATACAAAAAATTCTGGACAAACATTAAAGACATGGGTGACAAGGACAAGTTCAGATATTATTTCAGGATGAAATAATGGAAAAATCATCTGGTTTTAAGTGTATACAGCAAAAAAAAAAGACTAGTATTTCCCATGTTACTGTTATTCAATTTGTCTTTCCATTCATGTATATAAACGGGCAAAACTTGTGTTCTCAGGACAACAAACATGCATAGATATACATTTACCCTTTTAAATCACTCTTTTGGCAGGAGGGAGACTATCTTGGATTTTGCGGAAACTATTGTGGTTTAAAACGTCAGCTTACTCTTTTGTGGGTTAAGACGTCAGGAAGGAGGAAGGGAGGGTTGGGAAGCAAGGGAATAAAGCAGTGATGACAGAAGTTGCAATAGAAAGCCAGATAATGGCATTCAGGAGACAAGTTTTTAAAGCCTTCTATTCTCTTTGAGCAATTTGGCAAGCACTTTTTTTTTTTGCACATTCATATACTTTTTTAATTTAGTTTTTTATAGCCATATCCTTTTCTGAAAAAAACACTTTCTCTAGATCTTAGACTTCAAATTCATCAAGTTTGTGGTCTATTACTGCTTTAAAACCAGGATGACCTCTTGAGTTATCATTTTAAAAATGTATTCAAAACTGGAGGTGGTTGATAATAATTTCATTGTCAATTCAACTCTTCAAAAGTTTTGCAAGAGATGTTTAATTAATTGTATATTTCTAAGGAATTACCATTATGCATGGTGTTTATGAATAATGTAACACATGCATAATGTGTGTTTGAAGATATACTGGTCTTTCAAGGCTGATAGCACCCTTTGGTTCTTAAGAAATTCTCAAGATAATAGAATCATAAAATAGCCTGGTTTGGAAAGGATTTAAAAAATCATCTAGATCCAGACCCCTCACTGAGGGCAAGGACGCCTTTCATAACACAGGTTGTTCTGAGTCCCATTCAAACCTAACCTTGAACATTTCCCAGGATGGGGCGTCCAGAACTTCCCTGGGCAACATCTTCCTCTACTTCACCTCTCTCACAGGGAAGAATTTCTTCCTAATATCTATACTAAACCTACAGCTTTTCAAATCTTGAGTTTGAAGCCATTCTACCTTCCTGTCATTACATGCCCTTGTAAAAAAGTCTCTTTCTGGCTTCCTTGAAGGTTCTTTTCAGGAACTGGAGGGCTGCTATTAGGTCATTCAAAAGACTTCTGTTTTCTGAGCAATTCCGTTTCTCTCAGCTTTTCTTTACAGGAAAGGTGCTAATGGTCTTGGTGACCTCTGGACTCACTCCAACAGTTGCATGTCCTTCCTGGAACCCCAGGGAAGGGATGAACCATGGGAACCCCCGAACTAGAGGCAGCCCTGCAGGTGGGGTCTCACCAGAGCAGAGCAGAGGGCCAGAATCACCTCCCTGGCCCTGCTGCCCACACTGCTTTGGATGCAGCCCACGTTTGGCTTTCTGGGCTGTGAGTGCCCATGGCTGGGTCATGTCCAGCCTCTCCTCCACCAGCACCCCCAAGGCCTTTTCCACAGGGCTGCTGAGATCTGTTCATCCCCAGCCTCTGTTGGTACCAGAGGTTGCTCCTACGCAGGTGTGGCACCTTGCACTTGATCGTACTAAACCTCATGAGATTCCCATGGATCAACTACTCAAGCTTGCCCAGGTCTCTCTGGATGGCATCCCATCCTCTAGGTGTGTCAGCTGCACCACTCAGCCTGGTGTCATCTGCAAACTTGCTGAGAGTGAACTCAATCCCTCTGTTAATGTCATTAATGAACATATTAAATAACACTGGTCCCAGTATGCACCCTTGAGGGACACCCTTGTCCCTGATGTCCACTGGGACTGTGAGCCATTGATCACTATCCTGTGGATGCCACTGTCCAAACAATTTCTTATCCATCTAACAGTCCACACATTGAATCCATCTCTCTCCAATTTAAGAGAGAAGGATGTTGTGGGGGTCCGTGTCAAAGGCTTTACAATTGTCCAGATAAATGACATCTGTAGCCCCAATATATCTTGATTAAAAGACAAAATCTAATGTTGTTTTCCATAGGTCTTAGCAATTCTTCCATGGCCTAGCTCTATCGTGCAAGATAATTCATATGGCTTTTTCACAATAAATTAAACCCTTGTGAGTATTTATGTTCATGTCTAAGAACAACACACCATCAAAAAAGTGAGATTGTCAGGAGAGTACACCTGGTATGAGAGTGATTTGTGGAGTGTGTAGTACAATGTTATTTCAAATCTTGTTGGGAAACTGAAGAATTCAAAATAGCCTATTCAAAAGATATTGAGATACTCTGATTATTTTTTTCTTCACGGAATTCTGAAGGAAGTCACCACCACTTTGGATGGGTGAGCAAACAGAAACTGTAACTATATTTAGTGTTTTCAGCATGTTAAATGCTTTTGCCCTGTCTGGGAATTACTGTCAGGGTACTTCTAGAAGCAGACTGTGCTTATGTCTGCATGGACAGATGTATCACATGGTCTGCAGAAGATCAGTGCCTTTCCAGAGAAGCAGCTAGGATCCATATGACATGGACTGGGGTGTTGAAAAAATTATATCTCATGGCAATTTTAGCCACTAGATCCAACATTTTCTTTCCTCTGCACAAAACCTAGAAACTCTGACTCAAAATAAGAGTTTATCAGGATGAGAAGGGATGGGTATTCAACTTAATTTCCTAAGTAATGAAGAGGCAAAAATAATTATATGAAATATAACTTCTTTATCTACAGCAGTTTTCTGGGATTACACAATGTAAATTTAAGAAAACCTGAAAATTGAAAACATATCATAGAATCATAGAAGGGTTTGGGAAGAACCGTAAAGATAATTTAGTTCCAACCACGCTGCTATGGACAGGGATGCCTTCCAGGAGTGGGGCATTCACAGTATCTCTGGGCAAAATCTTCCCTTCTCTCACCGCCCTCACAGAGAAAAATTTCTTCCTAATGTCTTATCAAAATCTACCCTTTCATTTATCATCACTTTTCCTCAATGTCCGTTGTGACTCTGAGCCATCAACCACTACCCTCTGGATATCACCATCCATTCTTACCCATCTAGCAGTCCACTCATCAAATCCCCCTCTTTCCAGTTTTAGAGAGAAGGATGCTGTGGTGTAGTGTGTCCAAGGCTGTACAGAAATCCAGATAAATGACATCTGTAGCCCTCCCCTTTCCCACTGTTGCAGTGACTCCATCATAGCAGGCCACTTGATTGGTCCAACAGGACTTGTAGATGAAGCCATGCTAGCTGTCTTCCAGATGCCTTAACACAGCTTCTAGAAGGATCTGTTTCCAGTAGTTCCCAGTTCCTTTCTGTGGGGTTGNAAGAACCGTAAAGATAATTTAGTTCCAACCACGCTGCTATGGACAGGGATGCCTTCCAGGAGTGGGGCATTCACAGTATCTCTGGGCAAAATCTTCCCTTCTCTCACCGCCCTCACAGAGAAAAATTTCTTCCTAATGTCTTATCAAAATCTACCCTTTCATTTATCATCACTTTTCCTCAATGTCCGTTGTGACTCTGAGCCATCAACCACTACCCTCTGGATATCACCATCCATTCTTACCCATCTAGCAGTCCACTCATCAAATCCCCCTCTTTCCAGTTTTAGAGAGAAGGATGCTGTGGTGTAGTGTGTCCAAGGCTGTACAGAAATCCAGATAAATGACATCTGTAGCCCTCCCCTTTCCCACTGTTGCAGTGACTCCATCATAGCAGGCCACTTGATTGGTCCAACAGGACTNAGCGGAAATAGTGTTCTGCAGAGCCAAGAATCCGCATTTTGATCCTGTTGAGGTGTGTTGGGGCTGACCGGGCTGACCCGAAGGACATGCACTCCAACACCTTTCTACCTTTTTTAAAGACAGGCACAGATTTTGCTTTTTTTTAGAGACTTCCCCTGGCTTGTCAGGACTTTTCAAATATCATGGAGAGTGAGAGGGACTCTTCTCCTCTACTCCCCATATTGACATTCATCCACTTGAGAGGTGTTTAAACAGGGGTTGCCAGTGAACATTGAGGCAAATATTTGTTGAATATTTCAGCTTTCTCCTCACCTGCTGCTTCCAGTTTTCCACCCTTGTTTATCAGAGGATTTCACTTATTTGACCTTCTTTTTCTAGTTAACATGCCCGTAAAAACCCATCTTCAGGTCCCTTGCCAGGTTCATTTGCAGCTTCATCTTGGGCTTTCTCATCGTATCCCTACAAAACTGTGCTTCATCTTTATATGTTTCTCAGGTTATCTGTGCTTGTTTCCAGTATGTGTGCATTTGCTTCTCTCTTTAGTTGGACCAGCAGTTTCCTACTCAGCTGTACTGGCCTTTTGCCTTTTTTTCCTGAGTTCTTACTCTTAGGGATTGCCGGCTTTTAAGCTCATTGGAACGTTTTCCTACATGTCTGCCATTCCCTACACTTCCTTGTCTCTGAGGGAAGTCTCCCAGTGAATCCTGTTGACTGTCTCCCTGAAGAGCTGGAAGTTTTCTTTCCTAAAATTCAGGGGCATAACTTTTTCCTTACCTGACTTGTATCTCCCAGGACTGCAAACTCCACCAATGCATGATCACTGCAGCCAAGGCTTCCCCCAGTTTGATGTTCAAGGTTAGCTTGCCCACATTGATGCCCATCAGATCCAGTATTGCGTCCCCTCTGGTAGGGCTGCTGTCTATGCCCTGGCTCAAGACATTATCCTCCATGGATTTCCAGAGTTCTCTGTGTTGCCTGCAGTTTGCTGTGCTATTTTTTCAGCAGGTATCAGCGTAGACAAGAGGGTGATGCCTCCCATAGCTGGAGCAAGAAGTCTTTGTGAATACAGTCCCCTTGATCTGCAGTAGACACCAACCACAGGAATCCATTTGTTGCTTTTGTCACTGATTCTTGCCCACATACTTCTGACCTGCCCATGGTTCTTCTGTAGATGCAGCCCTTCACTTAATCCACCTCTTGATGTAGAGGTAAACTCTCCATATCTTCTTCCACCCTGATTTCTTCTGAATACCGTGTAGCCATTGATGGCCATCACTGATAGTTTTTCCCACCAAGTTTCAGTAACAAGGGCAACAAGGTCATAATTTTCTAGCAGTGGAGTGGCTTCCAGCTCCTCCTGTTTGTTGCCCATGCTGTGTGTAGTGTTGCACTTCAGGTGGGCTGATGGACGTGTTGCCTTCCTGGAGGAACACCCCTTAAATTCTTTAATATATTTTCCTGGGTTTTTTTTCCTGTCAGTTTCTGTTACCTCAGAAGTCCCTGGCTCATCTCTGTAAGACTGGGAGTGTGGTCCAGTATGGCTAGCATAGCTCAGGGCCACCTACAGGGGGCTCTTGTCCCTCTAACTTTGATCTGTCATCCCACAGCTTGCCAATGGCAAGCCTGGTATTATCTCTCTGTCCTATCACATCTAGTTTAAAGCTCTGTCAATGAGCCCTGCTAGTTCTATTCAGTGTAAACTGTGTACTGCAGTATTTTCAATCTTGTGAGCCAAATTGTCCTTAAACAGATGGATCTAATTGTGATTTACGAGTGCTTGTCTCAGGAAACACAATTTGGCTGTGGATCTGATGCATGTGTGGGAATGGGTGTGCAAGCCTGCCTGAGTACATGTGCAGATATTATTGAGGTAAA
The DNA here is from genome assembly GCA_013399915.1 of Illadopsis cleaveri. Lineage (NCBI taxonomy): Eukaryota > Metazoa > Chordata > Aves > Passeriformes > Timaliidae > Illadopsis > Illadopsis cleaveri. The sequence goes on from VXBB01008571.1 coordinate 24,147, forward strand.
ACCCTCCAGGGCTCATTGAGCAAAGAGAGAGAGAAAAAGATTGGTTTGTGGCTCCTATTGCTTGGATTTTAACCTGTCCATCAGAAAGAAGTTAGAGGACAATACTGAATCAGTTCATTATAGTTCATTGTAACGTGGTCATCTATTTTAAATAACGGCAAAGGCTATTGTCATCCTAGTCAAGAGACAATATCCATTTTCTTGCTTTATATAAAATTCTAAAAGGAAGTAGACATTTTTCCCCTGTGCCAACAGGACTGAAAGTAGTGACATCCTTGAAAAAAATGAGAAAGTTCATGTCCTTCATTGTTGGGTGTGAAACCTCACTGGCTAATGTACAACACTAAGTCTGCTGAAATGCTTTCTGAATCACTGAGCTGTTTAATTTAGACAAGAAAGTATATTTATAGGGCAGTGCATACTGAACGATGAGCATATGCATTCCTCTTGTATATTTGCACATTTTTTGGAAACATGAGAGTTCTAGAGTGAAGCTGAAAGTGTAGATTAGATTGTACCATTTTTCTGCAATAAGGCTATCCTTACAAGGCTTTGAAAATGTCCACTGATTCCTTCAGCTTCCCAAGCAAACTATCTGAATAGTAATGCTGTTCACAAAAAGCACTGCCTCATCACAGCTGATAGACCTGATGCCCTATGTCATTGTTAATCATTACCATCACCTAGTTACCATTTTCATGGCTGAATCCAGACTTCTGATGAGCTTTACTATTAATCTTTGATCTACTTTGAAATGGCTGATCGGTAATAAACTTAACAACTCTAGCAATTGCTGTCAATGATTTTACAACACCTTGAAATGAAATAGACTTTTTTTTAATAACACTTTCTAATAATTGCATTAATGCAACAGTTAAGCACATTGAAATTCAATACAGCTGCAGTTTGATCTGATAATCTGAACAAGGTGCTGGTTGAAATGAATTTCTGATTGGTGCTTGGCTCACATTTCCAGAATATACAATGAGCATTCTATCAGAATTATAATTTTAAACTCTCTTTAAACTTCTGTGATATCCAGGTTTATATTAAGTTCTTTCTGAAAATGTAAATGTGGTAGTTGATTCTGCTACTCCTTCGTACCTTGTAATTATCTTGAATCCTTTACCAATTATACTCAATCAGATGCTGTATTGACTGTGGAAGAGATTTCAAGATCTGCCTCACAGATATTTCTCATTATTATAATCAAAAGGGTATGTTTTGTGATGAGCTCTGTGCTTTCAAATGGAGTTTGGGAAAAAGGACTTCTCATTTGTAGATAAAATTCAGTCTCAAGGGTTTCTAGTCTTTCACAAGTTGCCTCTGAATACATTTTGATTTTTCAAAATTTAGGATGTTTATTCTAAATTACACTTGAGCATTTAATTTTGGTTATTTATTAAATGTGTGAAAAGTCCTCAATGAAATTACCCAAGTTGCTTGTAGCTGATCTGAAATAGGAAACAAACTTTTACAAAAAGGCATGAAACATCCACACATACACATGTGAGGAGTATTTAATTGCCACTGATTTTTTGTTGGTGATTTTTGTTTGTTGGTTTGGTTTTGGTTTTGGTTTTTGTCTTGTTTTTGTTCTAACACTATAGAATATTATATACATGGATTTTTTTCTTCCTGCTACCCCTATGTAATATTTTAAGGTGGATGTTTATGCAGTTTACAAACAAGCATAGACTGTGACAGAGGAATTGTATTATTAACATTTAAGTCCAGCTACATGACTTTTGAGATTTTCCTTCCTATTGTCACAGTCACAAAGATCTCCTTCTGCTCTGAGGGGACATCCTGAGGGTCCTGATATATCAAAGAATCAAGTACGGAAGAGGATCTCAGGAAGAGCATCTATGTCACCTGCCTAACCTCTCTGAATGAAACTTAATCTCTCTAGTTTCTCAGTCATTTGTTCAACCTGTTTTTAAAAATTCCCAGTCCCAGTGACTTCATGACATCCCAGGACAACTTACACTAGTAATTCACTGTTTCTACAGATACAGAATGCTTCCTTGCTTTACTTGAAACTATACTTACGTTTTCTTGCATGCTTTCTATAGCCCTTCTATGTCTACCTTCTCATCCTGCAGCCATGTCATGTAGTTCTCAACACCTTTCAAGCACTGAGTAGCAAAGTGTCAGCAGAGGCTTTGCTGAGTACATTGGAGGTGATACTTTACATAACAACCTATGTTCTTGCTAAAGCTTCCTAGGGTAATATATGCTTTTCCTGAACTGCTTTAACAGGACTTACTCATATACAACAGGGTTTGCTCATTATCAACTCATTGGAAATTGTTTTCTTCATATTTTCTATGCAGTTATTGCCAATCCTGCCTATGTATGTGCCAGGTAGCTAACTTAATGAATCATCAAGCCTCTGCAATTCATGAAGTCACTCCATGAATTCATTATGGATGGCTTGATGCACTGGATTTTACTTTTCCAGAAAGGTTCTCAGGAACACCAATAAATTCTTTAGGTTTGCTTTATGTTTAAATTCTATTCTCTACTATATCTGTGCTGTTATCTGTGAATTTGTACAAGGGCTGCAGGGGTGGCTCCTGTGAGAAGCTGCTAGAAGCTTCCCCCATGTCTGATAGAGCCAATGCCAGACAGATCCAAGACAATCTCATTGATGGCTGAGACCATTCCCATCATCAGTCTCTGTGATAGTATATTTAAGAAGCAGGAAAAAGTTATTGTGCAGGAGCAACTGTGGCCAGAGAAGAGAGGAATGAGAATGTGTAAGACAGCTCTGCAGATGCCAAAATCAGTGAAGAAGAGGGAAGAACTGTTCCAGGTGCCAAAGCAGAGTTTTCCATGAATCTTGTAGTGAAGACCCTGGGGAGGAGTGCTGTCCCCCTGCAGCCTGTCCACAGGGTCCACAGGGGAGCAGACAGATGTGCCTGGAGGCTGCTGTGATCCCATGGAGAAACCCATGCTAGAGCAGGCTGCTGCCAGGTGCTGTGGCTCTGTGAAGAGTGACCCTATGAGAGACTCACACTGGAAAAGGCTGTTCCTGAAGGATGGCATTCCAGGGGATGGACCCACAACAGAACAGTTTGGAAAGAATTGCAGCTTGTGGGAAGGACTTGTGTTGGAGAAATTCCTGGAGGACTGTCTTCCTTGGGATGGATCTCATGCTGGAGCGGGGGAAGGAGAAGAAAGAAGCAATGAGACAATGGTGAAGAACTGACTATGACTCATTTCCCATCCCCTTGTCCTATTCAGGGGTAGAAGGTAGAGAATTTCACAAATGATGTTGAGCCCGTGAAGAAGGATGGGGTGGGAGGCAGGTGTATTAAGATTTGCTTTCATTTCTTATTACTCTATTCTGATTTGGTTGATAATACATTAAATTAATTTCTCTGAGTCTATTTTGTCTGTGACCATAGTTGGCAAATGATCTGTCCTTGTCCTTACCTCAATCTATGAGCCCTTCATTGTATTTTTCTGCCTCTGTACAGGTGAAGTGGGGGGTGGTAGAGCAGTTCTTGAGCTCCTGGTGTCCAGCCATGCTCAATCCACCACAGAAGATAAGTAAATATCTCTTTACTATTACAGTACACACATGCCATTCATAAAATACTGAGTAGGTTCAGATCCAGGTGAGGTAGCTCATACATTGTATCTTTTAGTTATGTGCTTTACTTCAGGCTTCAAACCTTTCTGTCTCAATACATTATTGACATAATTTTTAATGGCTTTAGTGAGCATCATGCACTTTACTAAATATGTATAATAAAATTCATTATTATTTCTTAATTATCTAATTTTTTTACTCAGTGAATTCTATCAGCTCTAGTTCATATGTCACAGAGGCAGCATACATGTGCATACACTTCTGTTGAATTTCACAGGGTTAATTCATGACAATTGTACATGATAAAATAAGATAGTGATTCTACTAGTGATTCTAGTTTAAAAGCTTTAGTACAGATTCTCAGTGGTGGAATATTGACAATTATTTTTTGTCTCTGTCTTCTTCATTCTCCAAGTAAAAACTACATAAAATTTTGAACAGCATATATTAAAAGATTAATTCAACAACATCTTGGTCTGTGCAATGGTTTCCTATTAATTGGATTATTGTAACAAATTAATTTAGTAGAAATGTCACAGAAGCTTGCCATTAGTGTGAATACTAAAAATGTACCAAAAAATGTGGCATTAGATGCATCCACAGCTAGAGGAGAGCAACATAACTTACTTAGGAAAAGCATATGAAAGACAAAAGACAAAATAAAAGTTCACTGCCAAAAATATATTCTACATGTGTGCAAGTAGACAGCATATGTCCAGATGTAAACACCATGTAAGAAATTCCAGAGCCACAGGAAACTGTGTATTCGTCACGTACCTTGGACTTTTTAACCTGTCCTCTGTTCACTTGTCCAACTTTCTTAGCATTCATTTTGGAATTCTGAGCTCCTAAGTATACTCAAACAAATGTCACTCCTTTAAAAAAATTCCTAGAGGAATGTTTTCTTTCCTGCATCAAAATTCACTGGTGTGCATCCAGGTTGGACAAAAGTTCATTGTGGACCAGGAACAGGTTTGAATTTCAATATTCATGATTTCTCTTTAGTGCAGGAGTTTTGTGTATTTGGAAAGCTAAAAATCACAGAATTTCAAATATATATAAACATTTAAAATTGAAAATTTTCAAATGCTATTTTCACTTTACTAAACTGCCTTTTCGTAAGTAGCATAACATGCACCCAGTTGAGAAAAGTAAACCTGAAACTATTTGAAATGTTGAGAGAGATGATAGATAGATAGATGGATAGACAGATAGACAGATAGACAGACAGACAGACAGATAGATAGATAGACAGATAAATATCATTGCAGACTTCTCAGACATAAATGATTTTCTATTTTTTTAGTTAATAAATTACAAATAAAATTATCGTTATTAATATCCTTGAGGTCCTTGGACTGCATGTACACTGAGTGAATTATACATGACATCCTTCCTGTATTTGAAAGACCGAGTTTTAGAATAAGTTTGAGAAAACATGCTTTGTTGGGATATGCTGAAAAGTCTTTTTTGCCAAACTAGTTACAAGGCAAACAAATGTGGTAGAATTTTCTTTCAGACTCTGTAAGTGTCAGTATGTGGTATAATAGTGCTCTTTCGGAAGTAATATGAATATGAGAATATATTTGATTTAACTATAAACAATCATTTTAAGTTAATCAAAGCAACTCTCTTGTATGTCTCAGTGCTGCGTCAAAATAACGAAGTCAAAAATCCTGTCACAGTTCTTTATAACTGGAACCAAGTAAGAAAAACCTACCACAAGTTAATACAGCAAAGCCATGGCAAATTTCTGTTTTAGCTGAAACAAAGTCAGCCTTTGCTAGGAGTATGTATGGCAAAAGAAGAAGAAAACATTAGCCAGCCTGAACATACAGATTAGGAGATCTGCTGTATTTACAGCTGCTGCTTGTCTGAGTAAACATGTGACTCAAAATAGCAAGAGAATCACAATAACAATACATATATACAAATCCAATTGACTTTGTATCTTAAATACAAATTATAGATTGTAAATAAAATCCATTGGTGTTTAATATTTCAAAGAACTGGTGTGGTGCTGAACAACAAGTGGATAAAATCCATTGTGCACTGCAGAACTCACCTTTGCAGCTAACTGACATCTTAGGTTGTTTTCCCATCCATTTGCTATGTCTGGTCATATGTCAATGACATTCTATCATTTACATTAATGTAATCTGAGTTTTGTTGTCATTATAGATGGATCAATGCCTAACATCATGGTAAACAATGGGAAAAAAGCCTGAAGTTATTTGAAGTCCACAGCCCAGAGAACTTGAATTTTAGTTTTTGTTTCTAAGCATGCACATTCACAGGATTAAAGAAATAAGTATCTTTCCTCATTATTTCATTAATATCTTCTTTTTCCCCCTGGGTAGATTTTTCTAGCTTTTAACAGTGCACTGCCTAGCAATAACATTAGAAGCATATTTGTCTAAGAACAGAAGTTTTACTGCTATTCCATTTGAATACTTTCCAAATATTTACTTCCTGTAATACCGCAGTAAGCTCCTACAGGAATGAAATGCAAGGGCATTTAACCAGCACACAGCATAAACTCCAGATTAATTTTTTTTTTTTTTTTTTTTTTTTT
>VXBB01008571.1:30737-48104 GCA_013399915.1 Illadopsis cleaveri
AATTTGCAATGTTTTAACATTAAAAAATACTGTGCAATTTTGCTGAAGTTATGAATTTCTTTCATTTAAAAGGAATAGCCTTTTTTTTTTTTTAACTGATCACTTCTTGGGGACTCTCACAGCTTTTCTATGCCCTGTTTTGAATTCTTTTGTATTTCCACAGAAGCCTTGTCTGTAACATAGCGGTGACATCTGACTGGACCATTCAGGAATAGTGCTGTGTTGAGTATTGAATTTGTATGCATGCTTATCTACTCAGTGTGAAGAACAGTTTCTAAGATCAACAGATTAAATTTATCCATTGGCAAACAACTAATGCAAGCCATAACAGAGATGATTAGCCCAGGTTTAAAATATAAACTCCATATTGATGCTAATAACAGTAATACAGAAATGAATTATATTTTGTGTTCCTCAAATAGAGTATACATGAATTGAATAATGAAAGGCTGCTTAAGTACATTCATTAGCACTGTTTACATGGGCAAATACTATACAATATGGAAAAATGGAAATTAAAAGTTGATTTTTATAGTCACATGGATGAAATGAAATTATAAATTGTTCACATTAGCTGAAGTCTTCCTTTACTTTCAAAACATAACAGAAAATAAATCAAGCCACACTTATACATTTATATGTTAGCTAAGTTTGTCTCAGGAACTCTTATTAACCAGTGCAAGTATGTGATTGATAAACTGGTAACTCTAGACTCTGTATCTGCTGAGCATGGATTTTCACACTCTATAATTTATTTCAAATTTCCTCAGAAGAAAAAATTGTTGTTGTCTTCTCTCATCCTGCCAGTCTAAGAGCTCTCTAAAGCAGATCTCTTTATTTAGCACAGTTCTCTGAGATGTTGACCCAATATATTTATACTTTCAGGCATGGTATTCCCAGTGTTTACAGCCAAACAGGATATAAAGATCTCACATCATCAAGCAAAATTTTTTCTTCATTATGCCACTTGTATATTTTGTTAATGTAGGACTTTTTGTGCCATTGATTTGCAGCTCATATATTAGTATTAATTCTAATGTAAACACATGCACAATCACATCATAAGCAAGTGGACTACTCTTGAACAAACCCTGAAGTCTTTTCCAATTGCTTTCAGTTTAGAAGTACATAAATAAGAGAAATAAATTTGAATAAATTTGCGATTAGAGATGAAAAATATGACTGTATGCTGGGATTTTTTTCACTTCAGTGACTTGTGGCTGTCTATTTCCCTATGTAATATATCAGAAAATAGAACTATCCCATGTGCCTGAGGCTTAATCTTATCCTTGGCGTGAACAGATCCCAGAGCCAAATATTTGAAAATTAAGTTTCACTTCTTCCCTCGTGGTTGCATGTTGACAAGTGCTTTATGATCCTTATGTATAAATGATCTTCAAACAGCTGTCAGTAAGAGCTATGTTTAAACATTGCAATGAAACTTCCTAAGGAGATCAGATTACAAGAGCAAACTGTCAAATAAAGGAAGTTATCAGGTAGGCAAAACTCCCCTTGTGTCTTTCATGATCACAGGGAACAGTCCTGTCTGTTGGATTTCTAAAGCTGTAGCATCGCAGTCTAGAGAGAAAGAACAAATGATGGAGAATAATGCCAGATTCCTTAGGACCTAGGAAGCTGGTCCCTAAGGAAACATTTGAAGCACCAGTGCTTCAAATATAATTTACAAAACACAGAGTATTCTGAGTTGGAAGAGACCCACAAGGATCATTTAAGTCCAACTCCTAAGTGAATGGCTTCTGGAGGTCATATCCACAGTCCTAGCACTACTAATGCTCTAACTAACTGAGCTAATCTCATAATACTGGTGGTGAGGTTCTGCTTCTTTGGAAGATCAATGAGAATAAACTAAACAATTTGATAGAAACAATGTAGATATTTTTCAAATTTTTAAAGAATAAGAATTCAGAGTTGAAATGGTGCTTGCAGTGCATATAGCGCTGTGCCAACTGGTGCTTGATCTCTCCAATACTTTGTTTTTTCAAACTGGCAATCTATCTAGCTCTGGAGACACTTCTTAGATGGATTTATGTTTTAATTACTCTCCAGGTTTGCCCTTACACATTACCTTGTGTCACAGGTATGGCACTCAATCTTGACTGAATGTCTGTCATTTGAATCCAATCCCATCTTGTCTCTTTCAGATATGGCAAAGTGACTCTGAGCCAATGCTCTATGGACAAGTGCCAACATCCAGTTCATCCCCCCTCTAAATACTGAATAATTTGCATGACTACAGGGATGCTGAAATAATCTCAGAGGATGAGAAGCCAGGAATGTGAGATATTTATAGATGGGCAAGATGACAGTTTTTAACAGGTTGTATATATCTGACACTAGGACAAGCCTACACAAAAGTCCTGTTTAGAGAAGTGGTATTTTGATGGCATCTGCCCAGCTCTAACATTATCTGATTTTGGTATGTGCAGGGAAAACAAAGCAAGGTACAGACAACTGTCATGGGGAAGGGAGTACCAAAGTTCTGGACTACAATTGCCCTTTTGCACTGGTTAGGTATGGCAATGGGAGAATATTGAATATTAACAGCTTTAGATTTCTGCAACAAGTGATGTACTTGACAAAAGCTAAAAATGAACCACTATTTCATTTTAGTAATGCAGAAAGTCAAAGAGAGTGGCCTGGGATGGTGTGACAATAAGGCCCATGGTGGCACATACAGACATCAAAATTAGAAAGAAAAAAAAAATAGGGAAGGCAGTGTTGCCTCAGTGTAACAAATCCGTGTGTGTCTGCTCCATTCTGAAAGCTGAAGCATGGGGAAGCTTGTCTGTCAGACTGGGCTTGAAGTACCCTGCAACTGGGGTCAGGGCCTGACTCCCTGAAGTCCCTAGTGTTGGTGGTGGCTAGTTGTGAACAGGCTTTGTACAGAGTGTGGAGTGATGCAAAAAAGAAGCAAGAAGAATCAGCAGATCAATACCTGACCCTGTTCCTAGTGTCACTGACATAATGGTGGGTTCTTTGATCATGGATTGATTTACATGACACCAGGTCTGCTGGCAACAGATGGGATACATTTGTAACAAAGGAGGAAAAGAAACTTGCGCAGTATTTAACAAGACTAATTGAGAACATTTTAGACTAGATTTGAAGGAGAAAGGGATAAAAGCAGGCGTGCTAGAGATAAGCTTGAGGGCAGCATGACATTTTTTGAGGGGTGATGTACTAGTGAGGTCACCTACGTGGCCATCTCAATAGACAATAGTGGATGCCATGTAACAGCAAAGATGTGAGGGCTTTTGATGCATTAGAAAGCACAGATGTGCCTGAGAACTGTGACATAAGCAGTAGAGCTTGTCTCTCTGAAAAGGTAGCAGGATCAATATCCCAAATAAACTGCATTTACACCAATGCACACAGCATGGACAAGAAATGGAGGAGCTGGAAGCCAGTGTGCAGCAGGAATACTATGACATAGTCAACATCACAGAATCATGGCAACTGGAATGCTGCAATGGAAGGCTATGAACTATTTAGAATGGATAAGCAAGGAAAGAGAGGAGGTGGGGTAGGCCTGTGTGCTAGGGGGTGTTTTGACAGTCCAGAGCTTAATGAAGGTCACAATACATTTAAGTCCTTATGGGTCAGGGAGTCAGGGAGAAGGCTTACAGAGCAGACATCCTGTTTGGAGTCTGTTATGGACCACCCAAACAGAAAGGAAGGACACATACAAAATATTCCATGAGTTGCTGGAAGAAGTCTCATGATCACTGGACGACCTTATTTTCAGCAGGAGCTTCAGCTTAGCAGATGTTTTCAGGAAGTACAACACAGCTGAGAGGAGATTACTGGAGTGTGTGAAAGTAGCTTCTTGACACAGCAGGTGAGGGATCCAACTGGTAAATGTTGTTTGTCAACAGAATGGACTCATGATTGATATGAAGATTGGAGGTAATTTTGGGCACAGCACCTACAAAATTACATTTTTTTATTCTCAGAGAAATAAGGAGCAGATTCAGCAGAAGAGCTACCTTGGCCTTGCAGAGGGCAGACTTAGGCCTGTTTAAGAGACTGGTTGAGAGATTCCCTTGGGAGGGAGTTATAAAGAGCAAAATAGTCCATGAAAGTTGGACATGCTTTAAGAAGGAAATTCTAAAGGCTCAGGAGCAGGCCGTCTCGATGCACTAAAAGATGAACCATTGGGGCAGTAGGCAAACTTGACTGAACAGTGAACTTCAGCTGGAAGTGAGGAATATGAACCTGAGTCAGCAGTGCCCTAGCAGCCACCTGTGTCCTGGGGTGCATCAGACCCAGCATTGCCAGCCGGGCAAGGGAGGGGATTGTTTGCTCTGCCCTGAGCTGGGGCGGCCCTTGCCTCGAGCGCTGGGGGCAGATTTGGGTACCACAGTATAAGAAAAACACAGTTGTCAGAAAGTGTTCAAAGGAGGGCTCTGAAGTGAGGAAGCCATATGGGGGAGTGGCTGACATCACCTGGCTTCTTCACCCCGGAGAAGAGGGTGAGAGCAGACTACATCACAGTCCACAGCTTCCTCATTAGGGAAAGCACTGGGGGACGCACTGATCTCTTCCTCCTGGCAGCCAGTGACAGGAGCTGAGGGAATGGCCTGAAGCTGTTTCAGGGGAGGTTTAGGTTGGATATCAGGAGAAGGTTCTTCACCCAGAGGGTGCTTGGGCACTAGAACAGGCTTTCCAGGAAAATGGTCACAGCACCAGCCTGACAGAGTTCAGGAAACATTTGGACAGTGCTCTCTTGCACATGGTATGATGCTGGTCCATCAGGGGATGGTCCTGTGCAGGGCTAGGAGTTGGACTCAATGATCCTTGTGGGTCCTTTCCAAATTAGGATATTCTATGGTTCTACAATTCTATGAAAATTTTTGGCCTTTAAAAATAGAAACTCAGGAGGAATATAGCATGTCAGGAAGTTAAACAGGGAGAAAATTAGAAACACCAAAACCAGAGTAGAACTTAATCTGGCTACTGTAGTAAAAAACAATAAAAAATGTATCTATAAGCACATTAGTGATAAAAAGAAGGCTAAGGAGAATCTTCATTATTGGATGTGAGGGGTAACAGAGTAACAAAACATGAGGAAAAGGTTGAGGGATTGAGGTACTTAATGCCTTCTTTTCCTCAGTCAGTTGCCTCAGTCTTTTGCCTCAGAAGAATTGTTCTGTGAAGACCCAGCCCCTAATGTGGAAGACAGGAATGGGGAGCAGAAAAAAGTCCCCAGAAGGCAAGGGGAAATGGTCAGCAACCTGCTACACCTCTTAAATACACACAAGTCTACGGGACTGGGTGGGATTCATCTAAGGGTACTGAGGGAGCTGGTGGAAATGCTTGCTGAACCACTTTGCATCTTTTAGAAGCAGTCCTGGCTAACTGGGGAGTTTCAGGTGACTGGAAGTTGGCAAATGTGACACCCATCTACAAGACAGGCCAAAAGGAGGATTAGGGAACTGCAGACCTATTTCTCTGTACTGAGGAAGGTCATGGAGCAGATCATCCTGAGTGCAATCACAAGGCAAGTGGAGGACAGCCCAGGCATGTCAGAGCCAGCCAGGCTCTGGTTTGTGAAAGGCAAGCTCTGCTTTATCAACCTGATTTCCTTCTATGGCAGGGTGACACACTTAGTGGAGAGAAAGGCTGTGGATTTTGTATGCCTAACTTTGTGCTCATTGCTCGGACAGACACATTATTCACTGGGTAAAAACCTGGCTGTNAGTAAAAAACAATAAAAAATGTATCTATAAGCACATTAGTGATAAAAAGAAGGCTAAGGAGAATCTTCATTATTGGATGTGAGGGGTAACAGAGTAACAAAACATGAGGAAAAGGTTGAGGGATTGAGGTACTTAATGCCTTCTTTTCCTCAGTCAGTTGCCTCAGTCTTTTGCCTCAGAAGAATTGTTCTGTGAAGACCCAGCCCCTAATGTGGAAGACAGGAATGGGGAGCAGAAAAAAGTCCCCAGAAGGCAAGGGGAAATGGTCAGCAACCTGCTACACCTCTTAAATACACACAAGTCTACGGGACTGGGTGGGATTCATCTAAGGGTACTGAGGGAGCTGGTGGAAATGCTTGCTGAACCACTTTGCATCTTTTAGAAGCAGTCCTGGCTAACTGGGGAGTTTCAGGTGACTGGAAGTTGGCAAATGTGACACCCATCTACAAGACAGGCCAAAAGGAGGATTAGGGAACTGCAGACCTATTTCTCTGTACTGAGGAAGGTCATGGAGCAGATCATCCTGAGTGCAATCACAAGGCAAGTGGAGGACAGCCCAGGCATGTCAGAGCCAGCCAGGCTCTGGTTTGTGAAAGGCAAGCTCTGCTTTATCAACCTGATTTCCTTCTATGGCAGGGTGACACACTTAGTGGAGAGAAAGGCTGTGGATTTTGTATGCCTAACTTTGTGCTCATTGCTCGGACAGACACATTATTCACTGGGTAAAAACCTGGCTGTATGGCTGGACCCAGAGATTGGTGGTGGGTGGTGGCTGGTCACCAGTGGTGTTCCCCAGGGCTCAGTATGGGAGCCAGTTCTGTTTAATGTTGTTATTGATGATCTGGATGAGTAGATCAAGTGCATCCTCAGTAAATTCACAGACAACACCACATCGGGCAGCAGATGATCTGCTGCAGGGCAGCAAGGCCCTGCAGAGGATCTGGACAGGATGGATAAACAACTTGAGGACAATGGTCTGACAAATGAAAATATTTGGTTGTGCTGTTGCATCACAACAACCCAGAGGCTGGGTCAGAGTGGCTGGAAAGTTGCCCACAGGAAAAAGACCTGGGGGGGATGGTGACAGCAGCTGAACGTGAGCCNAGTTGCCTCAGTCTTTTGCCTCAGAAGAATTGTTCTGTGAAGACCCAGCCCCTAATGTGGAAGACAGGAATGGGGAGCAGAAAAAAGTCCCCAGAAGGCAAGGGGAAATGGTCAGCAACCTGCTACACCTCTTAAATACACACAAGTCTACGGGACTGGGTGGGATTCATCTAAGGGTACTGAGGGAGCTGGTGGAAATGCTTGCTGAACCACTTTGCATCTTTTAGAAGCAGTCCTGGCTAACTGGGGAGTTTCAGGTGACTGGAAGTTGGCAAATGNCAGCAGGACCAGGGCAGGGATTGTCCACTGTACTCAGCACTGGTGGACCCAGCTTGAATCCTGTGACCAGTTTTGGGACTTTCACTAAAGGAAAAATGTTGGGGTGCTGGAGTGAGTCCTGAGAAATTCAACAAAGCTGTTGAAGGGTCTGGAGGACAAGTCTCAAGAGGAGCAGCTTAGGAAGCTAGGGTTGTCCAGCCTGGTGAAAAGGAAACTGATTAGGGACCTTTTAATTCTCTGCAACTACCTAAAAGTAAATTGTAGTGAACTAGGAGTTGGTTTCCTCCCAAATACCCAGCTTAAGAAGACAAGGAAATGGCTTCAAATTGCATCAGGGGAGGTTCAGATTGAACATTAGGAAAAATTTCTTCACCAAAAGGGTGGTTAGGCAATGGACCAGTCTGCGCAGGGAAGTGGTTGAGTCACCTTCTATGGGGGTATTAAGGAGACCCATAGATATGGTGCTTGGGGATCTAATTTAGTGGTCATCTTGGTTGTGGTAGACTAATAGTTGAGTTGATGATCTTAGAGGTCTTTTCCAGTGTAATTTATTCTATTACTCTATGCATGTGTGTGTGTCTCAGTGGGAGATAAGAAAAATTTCTGATCCTACTCAAAGAATAAATTTTAGATTTTATGCCCCTGAGATATTGCAGGTCCTCTAGCCCCAACTGCTCTGTGGTGAAAATCTATGATATCTGTATCTAAATCAGCTTTTTAAAAGTTGTTCTATTTTAGACATCAGAAGGCCTTTGAAAAGACAGATGAAAAATCCAGGACTGCTCTCTTCTGAGTTCTTTTTCATTTCCAATGTATTACTCTCCTTTGTGAAAGTAAATATAGAGTTCTTTTCTCAGAGAAAAGTCTGTCATTTTTTTTTCTCTGCTTCCTTTCATCCAGGTCTTTCTACTTTGGTTACATTTGAGTATTTTCCTGAGTAGTCAATAGTGGTTTTACTTTCACACAGTGATAATGGCCTACTTACCTGTAGCTAGGGAATCCAAAACACCTACTGATACACCTATTGATAGGACACACTTACAATAGAGAAATCTGCCTGGCAAAGTGTAAAGGATGAGTCTCCTGTTCAAGTTTGCCCTAAGCCCCACATAGGTGAAAATTTCACGGTGACCCTATCTTGTAGTCTGTCTCCTCACCAGATGAATCTCACTGCAGTGAGATTAAGGCAGTACATCAGTTGGGCTAAGATGTTCAGTGGTCTCCTGGGAGGTTGCAGTTCCACAGTCTTAACAATTATGACTATTAGGGTCATACTAGACACACTAAAAGAACTCAATAATTTGAACTTGAATAGTTTAAAGTCTAGTGTTTTTCCCAGACTTGTTCAAGTAGTTCTCCCATGCTTGCACTAGAGCCTTCTGGCACTATAACTTTTTTTCCTTAAAACATATTTAATGGCTCATCCTGACATCTGGAGAAAAGAAAGAAGAGGCAGTACTAATCTAAATTAAATGTAACTAATAAGCAGTGTCTGCTTGCTTTTTTACAGAGGTCAAAACAATAAACCTCAGATGTAGGAACTGTTTTGTTTGTCATCAAAGTACAGAAAAAAGAAAAACATGAATCAGATATATCTGTGCTGACTCAAATGTTAACAGAACTGGCAATGTATTAGGCAGTAAAAGACTTCCCAAATTTTTTTCCTATCAAGTAAAAGAAAAGCATTTGCTCTTTATCCCATGGCAATGAACCAAATGTCAGAGTCTCAGTGTGATCAGCCCATTAGGCACGTGAGATTCTCTCAAATCTCATAGATGAAGTGCCAGGCTAAAAACAGCCTCCACGATATGTTGTACGCTTTGCTTTTAACCTGTTTTCCAAGGGACAACCATGATCTAACCAGGGCAAGCAAGATGCCCAGGGGTGGAATCTTGTTACATCTCTGGACCAAGAAGGTCAGCTATATCAGAAACACTCTAACTGCTTTTAACTTGTTCTTTTTATTTTAACTTACCTTTAGTGCACATCGCATCCAGCTCTGTCCCTGCACACTGGTGGAGCTTGTCCTGTGGGAATCATGTGATTTATGGGGCTGGCTATGGAGACAAGAAATCTGCATGTGCCTGCTCATTTGTTTCATTCTGACTGTCCCTCCTTTTCTTCCAGAATTCTGGACATAACTTTCAGTACTTCAGTTTTCCTTATATTCTATATCAGTGTCCAAGTGTCTACATGTGCTGGTCCTTGAAAGTTGTTATTACACCTGTTTCATTCCTATTATCTAGTCACTCCAATATTTGCAGTTAATATAATTGAAAGATGAAGCAGAATATAAGTTTTAATGATATCAAAACTTTCTGGAGAAATGAAGAGTGATCATCAGTAGATGGAAATATTTACCAAAAAAAGGCTAGTATCAATGGATAAAATAAGTGATGAAACAAGGAAAAAACCAGAAAATAATGCAGAAAGTATGATTGAATTCCACTTCTGCTAGGGTGGGTGCTTTGTTATCCCCCAGTTCTTCTGAATCTTCAGCTTTATTTTCTTAGGAAACAGGCATGAGGAATGAAGACTTTTTTTTCAGACAGCTGCACTGAATCCATTCTCCACCACATAAAAAAGCAATTCATTTGAGCTACTGCTGTCTGTCATTGTGTTCCATTTTTTCTTTCTTATCACCTTGCTGAAACTTGAAGGAAGCGGAAAGTTCACCTATGTCATTTCAGCTGGCAGCTGAAATTCTTTCTCAGTTTTTTAATGGAAGCAAAAATAGCTCCCCAGATCGAGCACTAGGTGTCCTGAGGCTTTCTTGGTTAGTAAATGGAGATGACAAGACTGGAATGTATTCAATCTGTTGCTGTCTCCTGGGCATCATTTATAGATCCTCTGTCAACCCACAAGATCCTCTATTACTATGAACAGTGTAATTAGTTTACAATTAAAGTTAATCACAAATCTATAAAAGGAGCTTCCAAACACTGACAATGATTAAGAAAGTGAAATTACCATATATAGCTAATTAATTCATGGTTAGAAAATTGTGAAAGGAAATGAATTCTTAAAGCTCCTTATAATCCAGGTAGCAGAAATTGCTCTTTCCTACTTCCAGACTCAGCAATTATTTGTATATCTCCAATATCCTGAAGGAGGTGATTAGGACAAAATAGAAAAACAGTGTTTTCTGTCTACTTGAGTTCTTTTCTAGAAAGTGTGTTAAATAAAGCACCACTTTCCTACGCAAAATATCAGTCGTCTGCGTGTATTCAGAGTCATCTTTCCACAGTAGGATCACCCTCCTGGGGCTGCAGAGAACACCTCAGAAAGGAAGATTAGCCAAATATAAAGTGTTTGCCATAAGAAAAAGGTAGAAAAAAAGGAGAAATTTTATTTTGCTGACTTTTTTTCTCTTTTTTTACATTACTCATGTCTTACCCATACAAAAGGTATGCCAGCCTGAAAAATGAATCTTCACATCTCTTAAATTGTCATTCTTTATTTGCTTATTTGTATTACCCTCCTGTTAGAGACTGAAGCTTTACTGTTTCAGACATTGTCCAAACAGGAAGCAAAATGCTGGTTCTTGCCTCAAACGACTTAAAATACCCCAAATATATATAGGCAGATAAAAGAATACAAGAAAGCAATGACACAGTAAGGATGAATGGAACAGTGGAAGTGCATCTGCAGCACTGTGTTTTGTGGGTTTATTTTTCTAATGGGTAGGAAAAATAAGCAAATTTCAAATACATGGTGCTGAGCACAAATTAAGTATGATAAGGAAGCAGTATTATGGATGTTTATGGGAAAGCTTTGGCCTCATGTAATGAGTGGTATGGGGAAAAAGCTTATAAGGAAAATGTTTATTTCAAAGTGTAGCAATTATGAGATAAGAATATATCATAAAACAGCCTGGATTAAATATGATCTACCTAACTGCATGTCTCATATCAATAGGGTGGTATTAAACTACGAGAACTACTAAAAGTGAAGACAGATCACTCAGGCTTGATCTTATAGATGGAAGAGAGCTTGTGAAGGTGTATAAAAAGAGGAGACATCAGTATATTCTAGGGCAAACTGTCCTCTGACAAAAAGGATGCTAAGTACCAAAGGCTGCCAACGGACTGTGGTGTTTTTGTATTGTCTGCTTCCTTCCTTTGATTCATGAAGGAATCATGGAGATATCTGACAGCACAAAACAATCACTGGGGTATAAATGACCAAAAAGCAATGTGATCATTCCTACTTTTTTCCTTCTCTGTGTGTGTGTGTGTGTGTGTATGTGTGTGTGTACACATGTCTGTCTTTTGGTGTCTGGATGTGGGTGGGTATGTCTAGTAGTGTGGGTTTTGTTTCTAACAGAAAAGTCTCTATATCCAGAATAGTTGTAATACATAGAAAATGCATGGTACTGAGGATTTTAGCAGTGTTAATCAAGAAAACAAAGGAGCATGTCCTATAAAATTTTATACAACGTTGTAATGTGAAGTGAAATTTTCATGATATATGTTACTACAGTGACTGACCACTTGTGCTAAGAGTGGTATGGAGCCATATGCAACTATTTAAAGATCTTTTAAGAAATCTGGTCAAAATTAGAATATGAAAGATATTTCTTACATTCCCTTATATTCTATTAAGCATTGCAGCAAAAAACTGCTGAAACTGTTTACCATGTGAAAGCAAGTAGATCCATACATCGCAATTCTAGATGTTCAAGATCATACTAGTTGGCACACCTGCTTAAAAATTGTTGGAGAAGCAAGTAGAGAATGATCTCCTAAGCAAGGCCTCCCACGCTGTGAGGGGATAAACCTTAACAAGCTGACATGGCCTTTGTTCTCTGGCTGTCAGAGAAGATCCTGCTGAAGGACCACATACACTCCAAGGAAGCCACTATGATGGCTCTGTCTACTGCAGTATAGGAGGCAGAAACAAATCCTCAGACCACTGCAGGCCCATGAGGGCTGCTCAAACATCTGCACAACCCCTTCTGCAAGCACTCCAGAGCCAGATTAGGACTGAAACTCATAATCCATCTTACTTGGCTTCATCTGTTTGAAACAGAGGTTGTTCATCTAAAGCGAATTAGGTACACTTTAGGCAAGTCAGAAATCTTAATCTTTCCATTTTCACTGCTAGAAATTACTTCCAAGAAGATGTTAGTAGCAACAGAAAATAAAAAAATTGTCAGTATTTGGAACTCATTAATTACTTATCCAAAATTAATGCTTGGATTGATGGCCTCTCATAAGTAATATGGACAGTTTATTTTGTTGGTTGGAATAGTCATAGCTACCAACCCACACTCCATCATACTATAAAAGTTATGAGTGTCTGATGAATTTCCCAGAGACTCAAAAAAAGATAATTTCACTTTTCTTTTAAAAATTAAAATGAAGGACTTTGGGAATTACCCACCAGCCTCACTTCAGTAACTGCTAATATCATGGAAAAAGTCATACTGGAAGCTATGTTGAAGCATAAGGCAGGTAGGGCAGTGATTAAGGACAGGCAATGTAGCATCAACAAGGAAAAACTGTTCCTTCACAAATGTTGAACTAACTGCAATACCAGACAAGAGAAGGGCAACTCATGTCATCTTCCTGGACATCTGTGAGGTATTTGACAGTGTTCTACAAAATATTTTTGCCTCTTTATTGTGGGGAGATAGTCCTGATATGGATAAGGAACTAGCTGGAGTGCCACAGCCACAGGGTTAGCCAATGGCTCAATGTGCAAATGGAAATGACCAATAAGTGGTGTCCCTTAAGGGTCTATACCTGGACCAGTACTGTTCATTACCCTCATCAATTACATCAACAGCAGGATGCAGTACACCCTCAACAAGTTTATGGATGACACCAAACTGAGTGATGCTGTTGATGTGCTTGAGGTCACGATGCCATGCAGAGGGACCTTGACAGGCGTGTGGATTGCCCATGTGAACCCCATGAATTTCAAGAAGACCAAAGTGTTGCACTGGGTTGATGCAATCCCCTATATCAATGCAGACTGGGTTATGAATGGATTGAGAACTGCCCTACAGAGAGTTTGGGAGTATTAGTTGGCATTGTCTTCTTGTAGCCCAGGAAGCCAATTGTATCCTGAGCCGCATAAAAGGAAGTGTGTCGGACTGTTTGAGGGAGGTAGTTCTCGCCCTCTGCTCNTATGTCAGGTTTGGCAGAGCTTTAAGCAAACTGACCTAGGAAAAAATGTTCCTGCCCATAATAGGACAGATGGACTAGATGATATTTCAGCTTCTTTCCAACCCAAAAAATTATGTGATTCTGTCATTGGCATAATAAGATATATTGAGTGGCTCACAGCTGATCAAGCTTCCTATTAGTGTCATTTTAGCCAGTGGGTAGAGGGCCTTGGTGCTATTACACAAGAAATTGGCTTGTTTTTCTCAGAGGAAAAGAGCTTTGAAAAAAAAAAATTCTGGAACCAGTATTTCATTTTCCCAGCCTTGATAATTTTGAATGCATGTGTATAATGTAATGTTATATACACAGTATAGATCACTCTGTAAATGTTTTTCATACCCAATTACAGTGTAAGATCACTGCAATAAAGATCTATTGACCCTTAATCTGTATTATTTTCCATCTGTCCAGCTGCTATTTTCTTCATGTTTTGCCCAATAGTCTTTGAGCCTGAAGCAAACTGCATATTGAGTGGCTGCAGTGTATTAGATGCCTGAGACAAGCATTCTAAATTTACATTCTAAATTTACTGTACAACATATTCTTTTTCTTGTTGTTACTATTTTCTTTTCCTCAGTTCAACCCTCTTCTTTACCTTGTGGGACTTTCTTAATGGATTGAGTTCATCAGCATACATATATTTACCCTCCATTACTCTTTACAATCAAACTTCACTAATCCATCTCCTCGCCCTCCTACCTGTTAGGAGGATAATGAGATGCCAGAGAGCTGAATATGTAGATGCCTAACTTTAGAAATGTAAAATTTACTAGCAAGGAGGTAGCTTCTTTTGATACATCAAGCAAAATATTCTTGTTAAGACAGTTTGATTATTTTCTCTTGTCCTTTTTCACTAAGTGAAGTCACTACCTCCTGACTCCTGATAAAAATCTGTTCAACCATTCTCCCATACTATGCATTCATTTTTTCTTCAAGATACAATCAAACAGTTTCCTGTCCTGCACTGCAAGCAAAGGCAGACTGCCACTTCAGTCGCTGATGTAGTTATATATCTAAGTTACAAAGTACCAGCAATCACTTTTCTTTCCACAGCCCACAAGCCTCAAAGATTCTTCAAAGCTTTTCTGTGTGGCATGGAAGTAGGCTGATTTTGAAACTGGTTTAGTTCAATAGATTTTTAAATGTGTTTAAAAATTTTCCTGCCCTTGCCCCAGTACTTTGCAAGTTGAGCAACAGATACCCCACAATCCATATTTTAAAGTGCTAAATGTTACCTATGGGCTAATCTTCAATCTTTCAATCTTCCACGCAGATGGCATGGATCAACCAAAAAGAAAGATTTTAATACAAGATTTCATGAGTGAAGGAGATGGCAAACTTGAGGGAGGAGCATTTTCTCTGTACTTGTCTTTCCCCAGAAGGTGTCCTGGATTTGCCCTTGCTTTGATTGATAATGTATTTCTTGAGCAGTACAACCCACCCTTCTGTTTTCATTTTTACAGCTTCAGATTCTGCTGATTACTAGAGGGCCTTTCCTCATGTTATTGCACAAAGGGCTCCTGTTCAGTAAGCTGAAGATCCTCTTCATTTGACAAATATTTCCTTTTTTTTTCCTTCCCCCTAAAATATTTTGTACTATTTCTCAGCACTAAAGCATGTGCTTTCTTGGTTTTGCTGGGCCTGGCTCCACTGCTACTTTGTTTATGCTAATACTGATTTAGAGAAATTGCAAGGAGGTTTTTTTGAGACCCTTGCTAATAACATTTTCTCAGTCTGAAAGAAAGGTTTAATTTTTTGTGGAAGGCAGAGAAAACATCACCAGCATGTGCTTCCTCTGCTGGACTGCTGTCATCAGATCTCATATACAGAGCATGGTCATACCTGGTAATTTGGATGGGAAATGGCATCAGGCATGAAAATTCAGCAAATAAGGGTAAGTGTTAGAATCAAGCAACATGTTTTTTTGCCTGAACCTTTACTGAACAGGTGCTTCAGCATTGTCTCAGGGTCCTGAGAGAAGTGTTTATATTTAATTCAGAAATAAAACCAAGCTCCCAACTGCTTGAGATGATTAAAAATCCCAAGACTCTCTTTTCAAGAATAAGAGCATGATCCTGATAACCTGGGCAAATTCCAGGTAGTAAAATCACATTCTGCCAATAGGAGATATACCTGTCATTTCAACTGCAAAGCTATTCTGAATTCCCAAAGAGAACTCCTGTTGAGTTTTGAATGCTTTAAATGCCTGCCAGGTCCACTACCTAGGCACAGCATTTCTGGAACCTCTGACTAAGTCTGATTTCAAAGCACATTCAAAGCAAAGAAATAAATTTAAGACAGAATATCATCCTTTTTTTCTGTGGTAGCACTATTATTATCTCAAACTTCATCAACCCACCAATTACTTTCTATTTTTCTTCTTAGTGATGTTGATTTGAGATTCCATACAGGAAAAGAGATAATTGAAAGATAGATCTAAAAAGCAAGAAGTTGTGATAAAACTAAATCAAAAAGTGGTTAGTGGTTGCAACACTGTTGGGGGTTGGGTTTCTTTAATTTCCTTTTTCTTTCCTTTTTACTTGTGGAATTTTTTCCCGTTGAGTTGCAAAGAACACTGATGGCTGGGTGCTTGGGGGCTGGATGTGAGGCTTGGGGCTGGGGCTGGGAAGGTGGCCAGGCCTCACGGAAGGAAGGTATCTGGTGGCACTCCTCTGGTTTTTGGGAGTTTTTCTCAGAGGGACAGAGATATCACGAGAATAGAGGCAAGTAAAGGACGGGGGCTGGGGCAGTTGGGAATCCTCACTTGCTCCTGGCTTTCGGAGAAGGACAGTTGAGCTGCTGCTTGGGTAAAGGAATTTTGCTATCACTGCTATAACCCAGCCAGGAGCTGCCTTTCCTCTGCTGCTGGGCCTCACAGCCCCTGCCCTGCTGGGACGTCCTGCAGTTCCAGGTATTANGACACTTTAAACACCTGGTCTCTGAAAGAAGATAGATACTGCCTAAGAAATTTCATGTTTTGAGTTGGGGTTTTTGAACTACAAATTTTTAAAAGTTAAAATAATGAAACAGATGATGTATGCATATTGAAATCATCTTATCTAACAATTATAGAGGTGGGGTTTTTTTTGTGACAGCTGTATAACTACAGGGTGGAAATTGAAATGAAGTATTCAATAGAATCTGTGTGATATCTTCAGCCTCCTCAGGGATCTATGAAACAAGAAAATTCTGCGTGGAGTTAAATTACAAATGACACTTAATATATTATAAGCTTATCAAGAAAAGCATATTTTTTTACTGTGCTAGAGGTGTGATTTAAACAGCCCAGGAAAAAAAACCTGCATTCACATTATTAATTGACCACTTATGAGAGAATTGGAGCTTAGGACATTTCTATTCCACTGCTAAAAGACAATCTTGGCAGCAATGATTTTTCCTCCTCCTATTTAGTTTATACTAACTGGACACAAGATACACTTTGAGGGTTTTAACTAAGGAAAAGTTTCTTTCACCAGACACATCATATACTACTGAAACTGTGTAGATGGCAAGTATCATTAAAACCTTAGCCAAAGGAACCTTGGTTATAAGCAGTTTGTTAGGACCACACATAGGAACTGATAAACCTCAAATAAATAAATATTGCATATGGTCTCTGCTTCCAGCAGTGTTTTGGTCACTACCGTCTGTCACTAGCAGACCTTCTGCCTTTGGGCTCAATTTTGGCAGCTGCTTTCATTGCCCTCATCTTCTCATTCCATCCCTAGGTTTTTATTTCCTTATTTCTCTTTTTCTGCTAAGGGCTGAAAAACCTTCCTGCTCTGTGATGAAGTGCCACAGGCGCAATGTGCTTAATTTGCTGCACCCCTCCTTCCTTAGAAATTGCGAACATGAGCAGATCCCCAGGGCTTCAGAAAATAACCCTATCTGACCTTACTCTACCTCTTTCTGTATATGGATTCAAGGCTAAAGACAGCACTGGGGCTGGGTATTTACAATTACTTTGCATGCCTCAGACAGCAGGACTGGTATGATCACAGGACACGGCCAAGATGTGCCAGGTACATTGCAGCTCATCTGTCTTGCTTCTGCGTGTACTGGACAGTACAGCTGCTTCTGGACCCAAAGCC
>VXBB01008571.1:48118-70391 GCA_013399915.1 Illadopsis cleaveri
TGGACCCAAAGCCGCCATGTGGGGACACAGTCCTTTGAGAGAGGTGCTACACTTAGTTCTGTGTACATTCTCCTAGAGAAGAGATTGCACCCTCCTGGGAGACTTTTCTGGGAGATAACGTTCACTCTCCTAGATCTGTTTTTGTAAGGCCACTTACTACTGCTCTTTAAAATGGCCTCTGTGAGCTCTAAAAGTGCTTGAATTTGGGGGAAAAGGAAAAAGAGTGTCTTTGGGGAATGTAATTTTTGTTTGTGTCAGCTGGAAGTGTTGGCCTGGTGCAGATAAATATTTTTGATAAATGGGGTTCCCCAGCTATGTAGAATCTCCAAAGATTAGTAAATTTAGATCACGATAGGCAAAACAGTATTTCTTTTTAGGTTTACTTTACATGAAATCACAATTTTCTTTACAAATCTGACATTTTTGTTTACTTTATGACTTCCTTTCTCAGACTCTGCCCATTATTTATCAAATGCTATCTAAATTATTATATGTAATATCAAGTATTAGTAGGACTAGATAGTTCTAGAATTTAATCTATCCTGTCCATAATTTAATCTGAATGATGGGGTTATACTCCTATCTCAAAGGCATACAACAATTTTGCTTTCTGCCTACACATATAGTAGTGATACCAAGCATTTAGAACTCATGGGTTCTCCTCTGCTGGTTTTCTAGTGTCATAGCTTACTTGGTGCAGTACGCTCTAAGAGAATATGTATCCCTCCTGAAATATACAGCTGCTTAAAACTGTCGAATTCTCAGTGTTCTTCAAATTAGCTTGAAATTAAACTATTCTCTCAGTTAAAATTACTTGTATTGGTAGTTTCACTAGGTTGATTCCCAGTGTCAGAAGGGACACTTTTTTCCCAATGCACAGATTAGAAAGTGAATGCAAGCAATATGAAACGCTAGACAAGGCAACATGCAGGGAACTAAAGAACAAGAGAAGTCTTATATGACTCACAACCTTGTGATAAATAGTAACAACTGACATGCTGTCATTGGAGACCTCAATTTGCAGAGAGCAAACCAAAGAGCTTTGACAAAACTTTAATCTTTAGCATCCAGCATATATTTTTACAGCAAATATACATATGGGTCAAAAATTGGTTTTTGCAGCTGTTAAACATTGATGGCAACATGGTTTTGTTTTATATAATGAAGGACCCCCTGTGAGGATTGAGGATTGCTTGTGAGGGATGAGATCCATCTGATCAAGCAGAACAAAAAGCATTTTGCCAGCTGGCTGGCCAGCCTGGTGAGGAAACATTAGAATTAGAAACAGGAGAAGATGAGCAGTAATATGAGGAAGTGATGAACAAGGTTGGGGTGTTAGGTTGATATAAACACAAGGGATGTCACAATGAACAGATCAGGGCAGAAGGTAGCCCCATCCAATACATCCACATAAATAGGAAAGTGCCTACCCCACAGAACTATAGGGAATGTTCCCCATTAACCATCCTGGGAAATGAGGATGACTGTCTCTCTGAAGGGGACAAACTGGAAGACTTCGACTTAAAGGTCTGTATGCAGCTACAGAGCTGTAATCTCATTGGAATCATGGAGACATGTTGGGATAGCTCACACAGCTGGAGGGTTGTGGTGTGGGTGGATACCGGCTACCAAGGAAGAACAGGCTGGGACAGCCTTTACATGAGACTGCAACGGGGTGCATGTCTGCAGATGAACAATGAGCTGGGGAGAGCCGATGGGTCAGGATCAGTTGGCAAACCACATGGATGACAATGTGGGTGCCACAGACTGTCTTACTAGGAAGAAAATGTACATGAGGCTTTCATAACACAATGGGAAGAGTCCTTATGTTTGCAGACCCTATGTTTTATGAGAGATTTGAAGTTTGCCAGTGTATGTTGCAAAGAGACTACAGCAGTGCATGGGAAATCCAAGCCATTTTGGGAGAGCATTGAAGGCACCTTCTTGACACAGGTGATCAGCCAATGAGAGGAGATGCTCCATTGCACCTCATACAAACAAAGAAGAACTAGCCAGAATATAAATCTCAGAAAGAGGCTGTAGTGTCCATAACATGTTAAGGAATCTGAAAGATGGAGAAAAATAAGTAGGGTCACAGCTGGGACTTTTGGAGAGATTCTTCAGACTCTTCAGGAATCTGCTTAGACGAATCCCATGAGTTGCGGTCCTAAAGAGAAGAGGTGTCCTGGAGAACTGATACATTTTCAAAGTTTGCCTCCTCCAAGATCAAGAAAGGTCCACTTTGACCGACATGAGGACTCCACAGATGATCAAGGAGCTTCTGACTAATCTCAAACATAAAGGAACAGTGCAAAAGATGGAAGCAGAGAAAAAGTACCCTGGGACAAATAAACACTAGACTAATGTGAAGGTATTGGGATGGGAAAACCAAAGCCCTTCTTGAGTTAAACCTGATGAAACACGGATGAAGTGCAAGAAAGAAAGTTTCTACACATGCATAAGCAGCAGAAGAAAGTTGAAGAAAAGTGTGGGAGTGTTGCTGAACAAGAAATGGGATCTCATCACAAAGGACATTGAAAAGGTCGTTGCTACTCTCACCTTGGTCTTTACTGGTAAGATGTGTTTTCAGGAATTCCAGAGCGATAAGAATCTTCTCAAGCACATTTAAACAAAACTGGACATACATTAGCCCCTGGACCCTGATGCACCTCTGAGCGCTGAGGGAGCTGACCCATTTCAGTGCAAGAACAATCTTGATCAGCTTTGAAAGTCTCTGGCAAGTAGGGAGGATTCCTCTGTACTGGAAGAAAGTGATTGCCCTTTCTGCCTTTCTGAAGGAAGAGAAGGAGTACCCAGTGCAACACAGGCCAGTCAGTCTCTCCTTTTTCTGATGGAAGCAACAGACTGAATCCTCTTCAAAAACATTTCCCAGCACATGAAGGACAAGAAAGTAATTTGAAGTCATTAGCAGGGATTTCTAAAGAGGAAATCATGCGTGACCAATTTCATAGACTTCTATGATGAGGTGACTCTCATGGTAGATGAGGGGAAAGCTTTGGATGTTGTTCATCTTACCTTTAGCAAGGTTCAGCTCCATTTCCTGTAACATTCTCACTGATAAACTGATGAAATGTGGGCAAAATACATGGACCTTGAGGTGGATTGAAAACTGGCTTTCATGGTTGTGACCAGAACACAAGTTTCAGATTGAGGCTAGTCATTAGTGAAATGCCCCAGAGATCAAAACTGGGGCAAATACTATTTAACATCCTTTTTAGTGACTTGGATGATGGGACAGACTGCTTCCTCAAAGAGCGTGAGAAGGGTGGTTGATAGACCAGATAGGTGTGTTGCAACTTGGTGCAACACAAGAAATGCAACTTGATGCCTGGACAAGAAATGGACTAGCAGCAACCTCATGAATCTCAACAAATATAAGTGCAAAATTCTGCATTTAGACAAGATTAATCCCACTCATCAGAAGACACTGGCGGCTGATTACCTGGAAATCAGTGTGGCAGAAAATAACTTGCCCTGGCGGACACCAAGCTTTCCATGAGCCAGCAATGTGCTAGTTTTGTGGAAAAAAAAAGGTCAGAAGCATTAAGAGCTGCATGAGGCAGAGCACTGCCCACAGGTAGAGGGAGGTGATACTCTCCGTGTACTCACCTAGAGTACTGGGTCCTATGCTGAGCTTCCCAGTACAAGTAAGACATCAAAAGACTGGATCAAGTCCAGCAAAAGACCTCAAAGATGAAAAAGTGACAGGAGTAAGACAAGAAGCAATGGACACGGGGAAAAAATACAAGAAATTCCATTTAAACATAGGGGGAAGGTGCGTGGGTTTTTTTTTTCTGGGGGATGGTAGTTTTGTTTTTTTTTTCCCACTGCAAGACTGGTTTGTGGAACAGTTTTCCTAGAGAATGTGAAGTCTCCATCCTTGGAGATATTCAAAATCCAACAGGACACAGCCCTCAGCAATCCACTGTAGCACACCCTGTTTGAAGAGGAAGTTTAGACTAGATGATCTGTTGAGGTACCTCTTAACAACTTTAGAACAACTGATACTTAAAAAGTTAATTCTTTTCAGCCTAATTATTTCTACATCTCCTTAAGATGTGTTTGGGCAATAGTGCCAGATAAAACAAGCAATATTTTCTGTAAAACAATCACTTTAAATTAGCTACAGAATTTTGCATCAAAATATTTACCAAGTGAAACAGAAAAAAATGAGGCTGGAAGTAATATGTTAGGCAGGGCTGATGCCTATTTGAAATCTGGAAATCATATTCTAAATAAATTACAGGAGATACAGCTGACCACATAAATCCTTGGAAAACAAATTACTTGCAATAATAAATCTGTGAAATAAACATGAGTGTCAGGATTTTCATATTTCATCTACTCACTCTTTTCACTTTTACCTGCCTCCTTTCCTTTGGGATGTTCAATCAGCTGGAGTTTTTACATGCCAAGAATTTGCAAATGATAAAATTGAACATTGTCAAAAATAATGTCAGATGCCAGGACTGCTCTGACACTCACAGTACATTAAAACAGGATAAAAGTAATGTCAAATGAAAGTGCCTGCAGTGAAGGGAGTTGATATATAACAGTGTAACATGGAAAAGGACCTTTGATTTAATGAGGTTCAATTTCATGAAAGTGCAGATCTTCAAATGAGAATGTCATTGAAGTAATCAGACAGTCCTGCAACTTCCATCTTATTGTAAAAGGAGACAGATAATTAAGTGTGGTTACCTCCTGAATAAGAACAGACATCACAACCCAATGTGATCCATATCAAAACTGAGGCCCAGAACCCAAGCTATGAGAGTATTGCTCTACTTGCTGTTGAACATGCATGGCAAATGTTTGCGTGGTCCCATGGAAGAGAGGTGATATTGCTCTTTGCCTGCTGCTAAAATTTTTTATTCATACCTAGTTTGAGTTGTAGATGGTTCTTATAACATAGATGAGGTTTTTGACTAAAATAGGAGTGCAACAATATATACACCTGTATTATGTCATATACATCGGTATTATGTCATATAGAAAATAAAAAGAATTTGTGTCTTTCCTCATGTTTAAAATTATTAGAAAGATCTAATCCCCTTTAATTGATTCAGCTGTATTAACATTAGTAAGCGTATGAAAAAAATTAAATGCCTTTTCTGTTCTACATGACTAATGGGATAGAGAGATGAAGTAAATGAGCGAAGGGGTATGAATCCTTTGCAAAAACTCCCTTCTGACAGTGACATCAAGAAAACTTGTAGATGTTGTGGGCTTCTTAATGAGAAGTAAAAGGTAGGTGCTAGCATATCTGTGTGTAGCTAAGGTATTTCAGGAAAATTGCAAAGCTCCAGCTCTGATGGTTGACTGTTCAGGGTTGAGGGTGTTAGCATGCACTGAAGCTTCACTCTTTGATACAGTTACCTGAAGCAATTTTGGCTGCTCATGTTCTCCAAAGTCAAGGTAGTTCTAGGAAGTGCTGTTATCAGGGCTTCTCTTTTTTTTCTCTGCCCTGCTTGTGTTTTCCAAATCTCAGTGAGGGCTTTTAGAAGCTACATGCAGTTTCTTCCACAGCCTTTTCTATTACAAACATGCTTATTAAATACTCTGGAAAATTTGTCTAAATTAAATATCTAAGAGATTTCCTGTTTCTCAATGAATATCTTTTTCCATGTACATTAATTTCAGCTCAGGGCAAATCCTAGGGGACAGAGCTTCCTACAGCCCTAGAGCATTTAGCTGCAAATATATGAATGTCTCCTTAAAATGTGGTTAAATGCAGTGAGATTTTCCTTGGATGGAAATGTGCATGTCTGTGTTGACTCCTACAGGAGTTATAGATATTCTTAGTCATGTAGATAGACTCTCCCTTGAGTTTGCTTCTTTGGATTAGACAGCTTTTCGAAACAGGGGTATCTGTTTCAGATTAAGAGTTTGTTTTGAATTTCACAAGAATGGTCCTGTTATCTTTCCAGTGGTCCTTAGAGTCAGTCAGTCAGTCAGTCAGTTAGTAAGTCAGTCAAGACAAAGCCACTATGAGAAGAGTCTGTTTTGCTGACAAACTTAAGTACAGACCGAAATAAAACAAGCAAGCAAGCAAGCAAACAAGCAACCAACCAAACAAAACCTCTACCTAACCCATCCCAAACAACCAAAAAACCACACAGCCAACACAAAAAATACCCCTCAAAACAAAAGGCTACAAACCTCCAATAACAACAAGAAAACTAACAACCCTGAAGGCAACCCAAATACCCAAACATCCAAAAAACCTACATTGGAAAAACAGTTAAAATGTAAAACTTTACTGAGAAACAATCCTATTGTCTTATCAATGCTAGTTACAAAGGCGTTACTTCAATGTTTATGTGATTTAGTTTATGTCTGTGCATTCATCACAAGACCCAGACAAATGGTTTATGTGATTTCATTGAACCGTCCTAAGACATTCCTGGAACTCAGTTGTTTGCTGACACAGTAACCTTGTCTGTTAACAAGCTGCCACAGGATTGTGCCAGCATCTCATGCTGAGAAAACACACCTCAGATGTAGGAATGAGAATCCCACTTACATATCCACAATTATCTAAAAGGTGAAACTCGATGAAGCAGGAACTCCTCTCTGAAACTCTCTTTAAACAGAAGGCATAATAAAGTGCTAAACCTGTGTTTAAACCTGCTATACACTGTGTTCCTGTGTTCTTTCTATATCCCTTCAGCTCTGCATTTGACAATTGCTGAAGGCCTCCCTGCAGAGCATTTTGTTTTACAAATAACACTGGAAGCTTCCAAATGTGAACTCCTGGAACAGCTACAGGCAGCATTGAAGCACTTTATGGAGCAGAGGACAAAGTTTGCGTGCTAACATATGCTGAAGCATGTGCCACCTCATCTTCACTCTTATTATTACATCCAAATGTTGGCACATGATACCATCACGTTTTCAGTTCGCTGTTTGCAAAGGACTGCTTCGGACACAGTGAGAACAAATCTTATCAAAAGAAAGAATTAGTAATTTCCCTGCCTTACCAGAGACCCATCATCTCCTTCTTTTTCTTCTTTAATGCAGTTGTGTTTGTTCTTTTTCAAAATTCAGGTGCTGTATGAAGTGTAATGGCTTTATCCAGAGAAAAATGGCCAAAACCACAGGCAGGTGGAAAGTTACAGTAGCTTAGAGGGTGCAAATACAATTTATGGTCAGAAGCAGATTGTGGCAATTTCTTCTTTATGTTTTGGTGTGATTGCAATGGATATAGACTGGAAACTTCAGTCACTGGAAATGACAGAATATTACTGCAATGGAATCTACTTATGGCTTGAATAAAATAACATACACTCTGCATAAGAAAATACATTTTTTCTCAAGCCTCAGTAGGCTTTTTCTGTGTGTGCTAATGCATGTACCTGATTAAAACTTACTGCAAACTCTGTACACAAGCCATTCATGCTATAAATATGGACAGCTAACCATGAAAGTATTCAGAGTGCACTGTACAGGAAAAGAAACTGAAGCACAGAAAAGAAAGACGATTTTTTTCACTGTCCACAAGGGAGATAATAACTCTGAAGAGCAACCTGCTTTTTAATTCCTGTTCAACTCTGTCATCACAAAGCTGCGCTTTCCAATTAGAAATAATAGTCATTCTTAGGGAATGCAGAGGGCTATAAATGTTTGCAATTGCAAAACAGTCTTGTGTTAGATCTCTGCATAGATTGGAGCAGCAGACCATGACACTTTCCTTGAAATTGGAACCTTTGCTGTCTTCCACTCTGTTTGACTGCATTTGCACATGCTTCGTGTAAACCCCTTCACAACGAATATTATGTTTTCATTTGCAAATGTGGAGTGGTGTTTGACCAAATGACTAAGCTGTTGTGTGGTTTAGGTAAGACAGGCTTGATAGGAAGATAGGGGAAAAAGTTTGAGAAGATTTATAAATTTGTATTGTGACATCTTGGCTAGCTAAAGAGAATTTTCTGACAGAAAATGGTATTTCAATTGGCCATATTACCTCTTGTTGAAAATATGAGCAAAAGACAGTGTGGTGACTTTATGTGCTCTTGAAAGGGCAGCACAAATTTCTTTATGATTGAAAGACCTTAGAAAAAAATCATTGAGTAAACTGAGATAATAGCTGCATCCAAAAGTCAGTAAAATCAGTATAAAAGAACTTGTGCACCTTAGCTTATTGTGGTGTGTTAGCATTTTTGTTCAAGTATAAGCCAAAACAGTGTTTGGTACGAGAGTGTGCGTGGTCAAGCTGTAGGAAGCACCAGATATTGCCATTGTGGGAACAGTGTTGAGAAAAATTACTGCAAAGGTAGGAGGGTTGTAAAAAATAAATCTAAAATGTGTTAGTGAAAAATGGTAATGAAACATGTTTCAGAATCTTTTACACAGACTGTGGAAGCAAAGGAAAGAGAGTGAATAAAGGGAATTTAAAATTAATATGAAGAGCTAAGGACAAACAAAGGGGGAAAAACAAAGGATCAATAGAAGGATTCTTTCCACTGAAGGCAGTCCTCCCTCTTGCAGTGTTACAGAGACCAAATCTGCTCTCAGTGCAACTGATGTAAAGCCTGACTAATTCCATCTGTCACCTAGACTAGTGCAAATCTAAAAAAAAAGTGCAGAAAACACGAATTAATTTTCATTTACTTTGATCTAAAATGCAAGATTTTACCCTACCTCATATAAGGCAAGCTCTTTTCTTTTATCTTCCATTTTAGAACAGTAATTAATTTACTCCATTCATTTTAATTTTTGTTGTTTTTCTTTTGCCTCTATTTTCTCCCTTTTTCTTTTTCTGTTTTGCAGTAGTAGTTTAAGCAGAAGAAACCAGGATCTTCCCCCACCTAGACTCTCTTTAAAGTGTCATGTGAAATGTTTCTGCAGCACATTTCCAAGACCCTGATATATACTGTTTATGTTGATATGATCCACTCTATAATAGGAGCTTAATATAAAATGCGCTCTTACGTTATGCTTCAAATCACACAAGTTTCAATTCACACTCCCCCAAAAAGCAAAAATAAGATTAGCATGTAAATTGAAATTGATGCTAAAGGATTCTCTGAAAAGAAGAAGTCTAAAAAACCCCCTGAGTATCAATTTTAGGTTCTTTTTAAACTGTACCTTGGTCATTTCTTAGAAAATAAGCTTTCAGTAATAAGCACTAAACTGTGTCTGGTCTTGCACAGGTGTGCTGAGAGATGAAAAAGGAAGAAGTTTAACCCCATTTAGTTAATGCCAATAACTTCAATGGACATGTAGCTCCACCAAGAAAGCATTAGCTCAGCCAAACTGTGGCTGCAAGAGCTCCAACTGCCCCATCTTTCCCTAAGGGGAGATGCAGATAAAGCATATTCCCTGATTTCCATGGTCAGTATCAGTTGCCCACAACCCCACTCCCCTACACCCCAGCCAATTCTCAGAGCTTTGGGAATAATTTAGACATGTAGACTGGCTTTCTTTTGACACTGTGATGTTCTGGGAATCTGTCTGGCACAGAGATAGCAAACAGTTTGAATAAAGGGAAACTCTTTTAAGATATGTTGCATTTCCTTAGTTTACCACTGGTTCTCATGTATATTCTGAAAACAGTGTTCAGAGTGAAGCCAAAGGAAAAATCTTTAAATTATTCATTCTTGCCTGTCCCCAAAATGCACTGTATGGTTTCAAAAATTGCTTTACACACATTCACTGATGATAAGTAAGGAGATCAGAGTGATGCATACCCCCTCAATTCTCTTTACCTTCAGTGTGCAGGGAAGACATCAGGAGGTTTGCGACAGACTTCCAGTGACAGTAGATTTCCCCCTAATGAGCTCTTTAATTCTCACCACCTGCGAGTGAAGGAGTCAGAATCTATGCAAGAAATTCTAACAAAATGAAATGAACTAAAGAACTGAAAATAAAAGGTGATAAAAAAGAATGAGGAAGGACTGAAGAAGTGTAATGGCATCATCACATTTTTTCTCAATTTTGAGCATAGGCATGGGATGGTGGAAATCTGAGCATTGCATAGTAAATATTCTGACACTAATGGAATGATTTTAAATGCACTCTAATATCTTTCTGATTAATAATGTGTGGTACTTGAAAGAAAGCTTGACATGATGAGAAAGAAGACATCCTCTGCTGTGGTATCCCCTCACATATTTCTAAATGTGAACAGCTTGAGCACTTCAAGCAACTATCACTTATTTCACTCATAACAAATAGTTAGCTGTTGTTTCACTAAGGGAGAAAGGGGTGTTTATGTGACACAGACTTTCAAAACAGCTCAGCCAACCCCAACAAGTATGCGAAGTAAAAGAATGTGTTGACATCTTTTTATTCTGCATATGCAAAAAAACAGCTACACCCCCAAAACCCCCAAAATTCTTGAAATACATTCAGCCACTTGCTCCACCTAGTCCTATCATCAGTCAAATCCACATTAATTTCAGGAGAGTTTCACTTGAATTTCACAAATTAAATAAAATCATCAGAATTTGGCCCAAAACCATATAAATTTGCTGTTATCAGATTTAGTTACTGTTATCAGTTTAAACCAGCAAGCTAACTGAGACAATCCAGAGAGCCTGTTCCCACCACTGCCCATCTGAAATGTCAAGATGGACTTTTGCAGGCAGGTCACAATGAGTTTGGAGTTTGAAATCCCATGCAAAGCAACTAGTGCAGGAGCAAGTGCTATTTTCATTTCACTAGCAATAGACTAGATTTCCATGAATTTGTGCATTTATAAGACTTAAAGATCCCATGACTCTATATGAAATCACATCAATTGCACTAGCAGAAATTGAAAATGGATATTTAAAACGACTTACTAAAATTCTTGGTCAGCAATAAAATAAATTAAAATGTGTCTCAAAAAATCTAAGGAGTTATGTGCTGTATTTTCAGTCAATAAAGATAATGACAACGTGCAAAACTGTATTACAGCTGGTTTTATAGACAAACTTTTACAGGAGTGTTGTGAGACTGACTGAGATGCATGTTTGGACTTCTGCCCAAGAATTACTATGCTAGGCAGAATACCATTAAGAAAACTGGGAAACTTCAGTTAGAAACATATTTCTTTATAGTTTTGTTAGGTGCTTTTTATGTTACTATCTAGATGACAATTCCTTATCCTTTCCTTACTCTTTGTAATTCCTTGTACAATAGCAATCATATTCGTGTGAATTTATGCACTCGGTATAGACAGAATGTAAAATCCTCCATTATTTTATCTACTTACATTTTTTTCAGCTGGCATTTTCCTTAAAGCACTTTTAGTAGTTCTTATTTAACATGTGTAAGGAAGAAAAAACAAACTGGATTTCTCACCTGATCCACAAACCTTCCGACCTGAATAAAACTGAATAAAAAAATGCCCTTTATTTAAAGTAATGTTAGTATGTAAAATATATAGACTCTAAACTAATGTATCTCTTTTTTTCTCTCCATGTGTCATTCCTGTCTTCCTTCTTCTCCCTCTTGTCCAAGTTACTCTGAATCAAGTATTTCCCTATTTTCTGGATATAGATTTAACTGAACAGCCCATCTATCAAACTTTCAGCTAAGACTTAATATCAAGCTCATGCTGTCATATTGCCTTCCAGAAAGTCTTCACCTTTCTTAAAGCAAGGTGGTAACAGATGAACCACTATCAAGTTTCCCAAAACATCTGTAGGGTTTATTTAACTATCCCTCTAAAACCAAATTTTCTTCATTTGCTTAAAAATAATAACTATGTCTTCTGACCTCCAAAAGTTGTAAAACTATCTAAAATAACACTGCCAAAAGAGAGGGATAGGTATAATAAGATTCACTGGCATTTTTGACAAATTAAAGAAATATACAGACAGAACTCATTAAAATAAACAATTACTAGGAAAATATAATGTACATACATCTAGAATATAAGAAATATAATCTGAAGAATTCTGTCAATACAGGAATTTAAGAGGTCAGCTACCTTTGCTGAAAACATCTATAAGATATCTATCATGGAAGAGCTGTGAAAGAGAAAAGATACTTGCAACAGGGAGACTGAGAAAAGAGCCAGGCAGGCAAAAAGAATCTGAGCAGGTTATTCTGCATGTCTCAGAATGTGAATCATAGGACTAAATGGAGATGTTTAATCTGAATTAGTCACTGTGGTTTTTTAGTCACTGTCTAATCTATGGCAATCTAATCAAACTAGCCAGTGGTGTCCTGGACAGGATTAATTTCTTCTGAAAGTATATATCTAAAATAAGCCAGATCAATCAAACCTGAGAAGTGTCTATGAAAGCACTTCTCAGTGAAGAAAGCTTCAGGGATTGAAAAAGGTTTTTGTAGAGTGGCTCAGACATGTATATGTACACTATAGACATATATAGCTTGACATGAGATGAATCCTGTCCTTGGGCTCTGTAATTTACCTTCAACAGCAATTGGCATCTTAATTTGTGGACCATTGGGTTAGATCTTGTCAATGGAAAGTAAAGAAGACACTAGCATGGAAAATCAAATTATTCCTTCTTAAATGGAAGAAACAAGAAGTTGCCACAACACTACTCTTCTCTGACTCAGCAATTTTGAAATGACATCACTAATTATATTGATAATGATATATTAATACTTAAAAAGCTGCTATGTCAATATTCCCAGAGGATTGAGATACAGTCCCTTTCAGCTACTTAATTGGGCAATGCTAATGAGTTAAAGCAACTAGGATAATTACTCATGTTTTCCAGTTCTGGAGTCATGTATTTGTGAGGCCTGGACTTCTGTTAAAACAGAAATGTAACCAGTGAGGTAAGCAGAAGGGCAGGGAAAAAAAATAGGATTAGGAATACCATAAATTTGGATGAACATTTGCCACTGGGCAGTCCAAAGCCTGAAAATCTAGAGTTCAAAGCTCAAAAGATACAAGAAGTCAAAGAGGATGTTTAGAAGACTGGGTGAATTTTACACAGATAATCTAATGAAGCAGCATAGAAACAAAGACAGTGAGCTGAAGAGAGCTGATGGGTGAACTATGACTCTTACCCTAAAGAAGGAATGGAAAACTAAATCATACACTGAAAATTTTTCAAGCACTCTTGGAGCACATAAATGTGTTTTGTAAATTTTAGAGTGCCTTCATAATAGATTGCTGTAGCTATAGTCCACCTCATAGTAGAGATTCTCTAAAGCTAGTCCAAAGAACAAAGTCATGTGGCCTTAGCATTACAAGAGTCTGCAATGCAGTAACCGGTATCATTGTTTCGAACCAGTAAGGATCACATTGAAGGCTCATGTTTCTTTATGCTATGAGGTAGCTCCCAATGGTGGTAAACCCATAGAAAACAGTTTTGTGGCATTTTGTTTTGTTTTGTGTGGTTTGTTTTTGTTTTTGTTGTTGCTGTCTTTAGATCAGGAGTCAGAGTGAGTTGCAAATTCCTACCATTCTCTAGTTGCAGGTAATCTGAAAGCTTAAAAGCCAGCACCACCCTAACTGTTCCCCCCACGGTAGTTACATATGTCATGCTTATGCCACGTTTTGCTTTTACGTTTTACATTTTGGTGTAGCCTCTCTGTAAACCTCCAGGGAAAAAAACGCATAGTAAACCCAAGCAGGTTATCTCACTGACATTTGGGGCATGGAAAGAGACTCTGAGTCTTTTGTGAATGCACGAGGATGTAGCTAGTCCCTGCAAACTTCCAGATATGGCAGTGACATAGGGAGAGATATGGGGGATAGGGCAGTGGCATAGGGGAGATATGAAAAGAGCTGAGTGACCCATGGAAAATTAGGAATATGAGCAGAAAACGAAAGGGTTAGGATGTTTATTTAAAAGCTGAGCTTCACTGAGGTACTACAGGATGCATCAGCTTGTCAGGGGATAAGATTTGTGTTACAACCTATAAGCCCATTAAGTGAATTACACAAACTGTTCATGATAGTTTATGAATCTTCCTAGTTATGAATTTTTTGCTACTTTGTGCTCACCAGGCTCTTTATGTTTTACCTACAAAGAAATAGAAAAGAGAATATATAGATATCGATATATGTGCGTGCGTGTATTTCTTCATATCTGTGCTATAAACTTCAATCATCATTTTTCCTCAATAAGTAAGAGAAAAGAGAAATTTCTTCTAAAGAGGACGCTTGTATTTGCCTAGTGAGATTTGTGATTATGCTGCTGGAAAAGTTAGTGACATTAACTGTTTCAACAAAGTTAACAATCAGTTTACAAACCGGAAGGAAAGTGAAGAACTTGACTCTGATAGGATATTGTCATTACATATCAAAAAGTTTGCTGAAAGCTGGTGAATTTTTTTTAAGGTCATACTGTGCCAGGATCTAAGTTACTAAATTAAAAATTAATATCAGTCAGTATACTTCCAGTTGTAAGAACATGTGGACTATTTACTAATATATTCAAAAATATACAAGTTTACTTCAAATATACAGAGATTTTTAAACAAGTTGAAATATATGTGTGTTTTGGAAGAATACACAACAGAAATAATTTTTTGATGAGAATTAACTTTTGTCTATTTTTATTTTCTGATTGTTAAAGTTGTTTTAAATACATAGCTGAACAAGAATGATGACATTCTCACTTCAAGTGACAACCCTTTATTTTTTCATTAACGGAAAAAAATGTAATTAAAAAAAAGCAGCAGTTTGAGTCTGTATCAACAACTGTGCTTGAAATCAGTGTACAGTAATCTTTACTGAAGGCCTCAGTGGAGGAACTAACACACTTCTGTCTCAGATTATTACTGAGATGAGAAAAGCGCAGAGGTGAGTTGGGTTTCTTGACTAGCAGCCTTCAGCCAAGATCACAATGTACTTTTTTGGGTTTAGAGATGGCTCAATTGCCTAACACCCATGGAAGCCAGAGATCAGCATCTAACCATTCCAGGAAAACGGAAGACAGATACCATACTTTCAAGGACCTAGGCTGTTTTTACAATGCCTTGCTTTTATTTTAAGTGCAGTTAAATCAAGGCAACACGATCTATTTTAGAGATTATCCCCATGGGAGATATCAAATGAATGTTTATGTTTAGCAGGCAGATCTGCATGTACCCAGAAACTTCTGCTTTCAACCAGCTGCAAATAAGCATGATACAGTTATAACTTTATTAAAAATAGTGCAGAATTATTACAGTAGCATGACTGAGGTGCCGAAGCATGGGCAGAGACATGTCAAGATCAGCAATAGCACAAAGATGCAGGATTTCTCAAGAAAATAAACACTTGGAAAAAAAGTTTATGATTCTTCCTGGTCCATGGAAAAATAGGCAGGAAGGCAGGCACAGTGGAGGAAAGGAGGAAAAACAGAGAAACTTTCTGGACAGAGGTACCTGGGAGAGAGAAGTTCTTCAGAAAGGAACCTAGGTACTGTCCAGGGAAGGACTTCATGCATTGAAAAACACCAAGCAAAATTGTCAGTAAACACAGTCAGAGGGCTTAACAAGCATATTTTTAATGAGAATCAGGAGTTTAATTTGGATGATCATTTTAAAGTCTCATGAGACAAGAATAAACTTAAGAGTAGTCTTTTGTCTCCTTCAAAATCAGTGGAAGATCTATCATTGACTTTGTGGCACCAGAACTTCCTTGCAGCTGTTGAAGTGTGAGCCTGGGACTACCCTATTACTCTTGTGGGTTTTACCCAGAAGCAAAAGGATTTGAGAGTGAGAGAAGTGAATCTCTTATTGTGCTAATTTAAAACCCAAAATAGAATTGTGTTTGATTGCTGACATTTACAATTGGTTTTCTTGCTATTTTTTTTCTATGTATAGGATTCCATTTCTACCCTTTCCTGCTGCTGGCTCGGCTGTAATGCCCTTTTGCCTGGAGGGAGGAAGAGGAACAGATGGCATGCAGCTAGGCAATTATACAACATAGTGAAAGCAGTAAAGTTTCAAATTTAACTTCTCAGGCTATCTCCTTAAGTTATTCCCCTTGTGTTTACCATGCAAAGTTAATGATTGTAAAATTATTTCCATCTATCTATCTACAGTCTTAACTGATATTAAAGCAACCAAAGCTATTTTGATTGACATTTTCTGAGGCTCATAAACCAGTTATTTCTGATCAATCCTAATTGCCCATACTGCTACTAGCATTATGTACGTCAGCCAGCAAAATAGGCCATTCACCAGCTCCCAAATGTGAACTACTAAATGCTCAGGCCTCAGAAACCTGGGAAGCTAGTTACAAGTCAGTATGGGTAGAACTCAAAAGAGAAAATTGAAAGGGAGGGGAATTAAAAAGAACAAATACAGTATTCAAAATAAAGAGAATCGAGCTATTTGCAATGTAAATGAAACATCCTCTGAAACATCACTACAGCTACACTGATGCTTGATAACATTCTCTCCACAAAAAAGAAATAAAGGAAAGATTTTGATTTTCTGGAGTAAATGGTTATCCACTGTGTTAGTGTTAAAGAGCAGATTGAAGAAATTATAAAACTAGCGTAAATAATTTTAAGTGCATAACAGCATACAGAATCTATTTAAATGATCTGGTAATTTGGCATGAACCCAAGGAATCATTCCCTGAGCTGAATCTATGATGCATGTTTTCAAAAAGCAGCCAAAATCCAGTATATAAAGAGATGTTTGGAAGCAATTTCCCTTACATAGGAAAATACCATTAGTGTGTTCTGTTTTTAAAGGGCAGAATTACTAGCTTCAGCAAGGTATTTACTAATCCTGAAGAGTGTTAGGCTTAATCTTAGTTTTCCAGCTGGTTCTGAAGAATGTAATACACTGCCTTGTAAAGGTGTGTAAAATAGATACCCAGCTGTAAACAGCTTCCATTTTACTTAGTAGTTCTTGCCTTTTAAAAATGTAATTAAAGAATGTCTGGAATTTATAAGGATATAAAAAAAAGTCTTTTGCTTTTCATTTCTTTTTACAGTGGTCAGGCTCCAATTCACACAAAGATGCCCATGCTAATGTCATACCCTGAAATGATCCAGGTAAATGCCAAGTATTATATCTGAGTTTGTACTGTAGACTTTGTTGACAAGTCTTTCAGCCTTTGAGAAACTCATTCCTTCACATGTTCAGCCTCTGCATTCTGTATGACATTTGATAGCTGAAACCCAGGTGGGGTCACAACACAAAATGCTAAATGTGTTTTATTCTCAGGAATTCAGAAGCTGCAGGGGATTTCTGAGCCTTTCACTGGTGTGGCTGTGGAACGGAGGCATTTAGTCTGCTCCAAGAGAACAAGAGTTTAGTCAGCTGTGGGCCCATTAGGCATATCTCTTATTCTCAGTTGCAGTTACAGAGCCTTTTTTTAGCTGGTAAAGCTTTTCTCAGAGACTTAAAGGGCAGAAAGGACAAAATGACAGTGTCACATGATCCCCTGTAGTGTGAGATTTTTCCTAAAGGTATATCCTCTGGAAAGCTAGCCAAAGTAGAACCCACATGGGTGTGCATTTACCACCTCAACAGTTAGTTGCTTATTTATCCTGTCTGCTAGGAACTAGGAAGTCTTTTTCTGAATTGTTTATTTTAAATATGCTGAAGATACATTCCATTAGTTTTCCTTTATGTTGTTTTCCTGTGTACATTTCTAGAGGTATTTCTTCATAGCTAGCTGCATGAGAAGACACAGCATACACTATTTACTAGTAACTAAGGTACAAATACATTAATACTGGGAGTAGAAAATGGGGTTGGAAGTTAGAGATCAGTCTGAGGAAAATCTGGAAGCAAGCACATTCATACTTGTGTTTATTGTATGAAAAGCATGGGTTTGTTTTCCATCCTACTCTGTTTTTCCTGGATTAGACTGTTTCTAAAAAGTGTTGAACTGGTTTGGTACTGCTTCTGGCCCTGTACTCAAAAATAAATAACAGAAGTACCTACAAAAAAAGAAGTGTTGCAGGGAGAGTGATGATGAGAAGATTAATGTTAAATATATGGGTGTTTGGAAGGGCATTTGGAGGAAGAGTTGCAATCTGGATGTTCTACTTGATTTTTGCGTTTAACACGAAACATGGCAGTAACAGAAGTAAAGATATCTCTGTGAGAGACTGACCTTCTCACCATTGAAGGAACTACTTTACAGCTACCAGAGAGGGAATAGAAAGAGGCACAGAACAGCCTTCTCCTTCTCATGATCCGAGGAACAATGATTCTTTTCTTTCCATTAACAATTGTACTTGGACCAAGCTCAAGTTTATAAAATAATGAGCATAACAGGAACAAGTACTATAAGTTGCCTTCCCTCCCACCCATTCATGTATAAATTTAAAACAAATAATAGTAAAACAAACAGGCAGCTGGTGCTTCAAGCTGCCAGTTCCAAAGTATTCATAAAAAAAAACTTCTTTCGTTCTTTTTTCTCCAGGTAGCTATTAATTTTTGTTTTGTGTATTTTTCACTTACATATTCTTGTTAGCAGACCAAGGAAAACTAAAAACGACAGTGAACAGCAATTGACAACACACCTGGAGTTACAAAGACTTTCATTTTCCAAGCTCTTCCTTTTCTCTGCCCATCAGTGTCTGCATGTAATGGATGATGTGGCAAACAAAACAAAGCAATACAAAAAACTCAAAGAGACAGTAAGAGAAAAATGTAATTGATGCTAAAGGCTGAATGCAGGAAAAAATGTCATCATATCCAAAGTGCCATTATCACAACCAGATTGCAGCTGGTTCTTGCAATCCGGAACACAGACATAAAAGATTTAGGAATCCTGAGGAAGCATGAAAACATATCTTGCCCAAT
Source organism: Illadopsis cleaveri (assembly GCA_013399915.1). Lineage (NCBI taxonomy): Eukaryota > Metazoa > Chordata > Aves > Passeriformes > Timaliidae > Illadopsis > Illadopsis cleaveri. The sequence goes on from VXBB01008571.1 coordinate 66,821, forward strand.
CTAATGGCCAGCAAGTCCAAATACACAAGGTTGAAAAAGTGAATAAAAAAATATATATTGTATTTCCAAATGTATAAACAGGGGAAAGAGTAATGGAGGAACAGTTTTCAGAATGGTTTAATGGTAATTGGATGCCTAATTGCTGTTCACAAAATGAAAAGTTCTCCCATAGGGGTTTGTCTGGTTTGTTCTTTTGTATATGTAGTTATATGACTATCAGATTTGGCAGAAAAACTGGCTCAGATGTAGCTGCCAAAAAACGGGGAATTGTTGTTAACTAGGATAATTTTTTTTTTTTCTGGTTAATATTATAGTCTAATAAGCAAATGAGTTGGCATGCTGATGAATAACATCCATGGTAAAAAAAAGTAACGAAAGGAATTTTTATGACCAGTTTTTCTGGCAAAAGAAAAACTATTATGTAACTTTATGGCAAGACACTCAACCTCCAAATCATCGATTCCTTCTCTTATGCTTTCTGGTTAATCTGTTGTAAGATTTACTAATAATGACAATGAGAAATCCAATCATTTAAAGATGATTTTTTTAAAAGAAGAAAAAAATCAGCAGCCATCTCACAATGTGTGTCAGCCTTTGCCTAGTCAGGGCTAAGTGGTACTGAAGAGTCCCCAGCAAGCCAAGATGTGTGATTAAGTTGTTGTGTATATGACATAATGATAACAACAGTAGGAAAGCTGTTTTATGTGAAAATTCTTTCATGGTAACACTTCTGGTAACGGACAGAAACTGAAAACCTGTTGATGGATTTTAACAACATCCTTTCATAAAATTCTGCAGTTCTTGACTTATCGAAATTTTGTCCATCCTTTACATTCTTCTGTTGCACTTATCCTGCAAGATAAATATCTACCTCGAGTCTCAAGAAAATAAGCATCTTCTTTACTTGGTAAATGGAGATGCATTTTACCTCCTTATTTACATGTGCATTGTTTATTATTGCATCACTTGTGGTAAAATTATTAACCCATATTTCCATGTCCGTGCTTATTCTCCTATCATGTAAGAGCAGTCTTGAGATAAATAAAAATAACCTGATGTTTTATCCTGAAAGTTATTCTAGTTCTGCTGTGGTTAACTGATTTTGTGAACAATTTGTTTAAAGTATCTTGAGTGAAGATATCCAAGTATCTTCAGTTCTTGAGACTCAAAATAATATAATTTTTCTACTGATACAGAAATAATCAATTGCTACTAAATAACCAATAGAACTTATTTGGACATAGCTGACTGTGAAATCCTTACAAATCGTTGTGTACCTATGAAGGTGCCCATAAATTAGAATTCCCTGTAGACCAAATTTTTGTACATTCAATATTTAACATGCAAATATGTAGCTATCATATGTTGTAAAGAGGATTAAATTATAATATTTCCCCACTTACAGAACATGTTTGCCATGGCTGTTTTACTTTCATTGTACTGAAAATATGTTATATGGCAATTTTTAAAAACTTTTTTCTCTTATTTCAGACACTATCTCTTTAACATTTAATGGTGCTGTATTTTGAAATATTGGTACATTGAATTTGCTGTAGTACAAACTGAAAAATAAAGGAAATTTTGAATATATAGGTGAAAAAAATAATTTTCAAGATTAGAGAATGTTGAAAAAGCACTAAAAATATGTGTCACATGCTATCAGTACTCTTCCTAAATCTTCATGGCAGAGATTACCACTCCATTTTTCCTATAAAAAAATGCTTTGATTGAAACTCTCCATGCACCATCCTGTCCTCCATTTGCATGAGTGAGCCTTACCTATAGTGTTTTCCTCATGAGCACCTCTCCCTCCTTACTACAACATTATCCACTAGGAAAACCTTGGGAAAGCTTTCAGAATGTATCATAGTGTTTTAGGTTGCCATTTAATAAGAAACACACAGTCACATACTACATGTATAGCATACATAAAACAATATATAAACAATATAAATTATATAAATTATGCACATACTTTATGCAAACTATGCACATTATGTTGACTATGTACACACATACATATATATATATGTATATATATACACACACATAAGTATATATCTATATATCTATATGTCTACATATCTATATGCATACATGTATGTAAGTATCCATAGATGCAGAATATCTCTGTCTATTGGCAGATTGATTAGTAGGTTGATCAGTAGTTTCTATCTGTAGTGACACAAATAAAAACATTGCACTTAGCCTAAATTTAAATTTCTAATTGTGCTCAGAAATTCTCAAAACAATTTCTTTCCTACTTCTGTCTTTTCACTGTGTAAGACATGAAAAAGTCAACAAGAGGTTGCTGCTTGGCCCTAGAAGGTGAATCTTTGCTCTACCAGTAAATTACATATAAAGTCAATGTTCTTCAAAAGATGTTAATCAATATGGCAAAATTCAGATTATTTGGAAGCGATGACTTTTTGATTTTCTGATTTTCATCATGATTTCATGACATAATTATTAATTTTCAAAATTTGAGTGTGGTTGTGTACACACGGATCTTCTCCAACACCACTATTAGGTAAATGTGTTTAATATAGTGTATTTCCAGCTGCCTGTGAAACGTTGATTGAAATTTATATTTTTGGTCTAAAAGTGAGGTACAAAACTTGTAAAAGAAAGAAGTAACATTTCTATTAATTACATCATTGGTACATGTTGTTTATTTTTTGGTAATTCAGGAAGACTCCCATGGGCTTGGTCACAGCTACTTGACCCTAGATGCGATTTTTAATGATGCTGATGTGTTTAAATTTGAACTTGCTCCTCCCCTCCCCCTCGGCCTGCTGCCAGTTGTCTCTGGAAGAGGATTTAAACACTTGGTAGCAGAAGTCTGCACAGTAAAAAAAGAATTAGATTTTCCTTAGCAGCTTGAGATTCATTGGTATATTCTTTGTTCTTTAGGCACTTAAAATCCCATCACAATACTCGAAGTAAAAAGGGAAGCTGTATTCCCCAGCTCCTGTCTTTTAGACATGATTCATTCACATCCAGTTGTGTCATTGTTTTGGGGACATGTATCCAACATCCATTTTAATTTCAGAACTTTTGTCACCATGTGATTATTTTCTTCATCCACACAGGTATTAAGAAAGCTAAATTCTGAATTTTACAATTACTTGGCTATTATATTCAAACATGCACATCAGACTGTTTAAAACAAAATAGGAACAGGAGTTTCCATAAAATCAGGGCTTTTCTAGGCCTGTTTTGGTGTGTAGCTATACAACTATCACATAAAATTTTCCAGCACTCTCTGTGCTTCTCCAAGTACTTTGGTTGTCACAGTTTTCTGCTCAGGAGAGGTTTATGTGTTGTAAACTATGACTAAGTCCTCTACAGAAGTTTTTGAAACATTTCCACACAGACTGAATCTGAGAGAAACACCACTACTTAAAAAAAAATTAAAATGCTAATTACTAACACAAACAGGGAAGGAGGAAAGAAATTCTAGATTGCAGTATTTGAATATATGGTTAGATATTGTTGAAAGGCTGTATGCTCTTCTTTTGCCTGTTGATCCATTGACTTACTGGTATTAACTTGCTGCTGCCAAGCTGAC
>VXBB01008571.1:79766-89783 GCA_013399915.1 Illadopsis cleaveri
TTGCGTGTGGTGTCTGTTGTTTACCTTGGCAGTAGAAAGAATGGCCTTCTATTCTGTGACTACTAGATTAATGTGAAATTATTATAGTGATCTTGTGACAATTTTTTCCCTTTTTGAAAAACTGTGTCATTGCTACCATAGTTTATCTTCTAAAATTAACATTGAGCATCTATGTTTTGTGATCTAGTCAGGATCTGTAGGATTTCTTCTTGTGCACTTCAGGCAGGTGTGCATGAGTACACATGAACTCTGTATTTTTATTTTACTCATGGTGCCTTAAAATTCCATTTTGGCAGCTTTGCTTTCTCTTTGGGTTCTTATTCAAATAATTTCAGCAAAAAGTAAAACTTTCTATTACTTATCTGACAACACCAGCCTTCCATCCTCTGTGAAATGATGTGGTTATTTATTGCTAGTTTCGCACTGATATGTGCTGTTTTCAGCCATGGACTGCCTGCGTAATAGAGCTGCCTAATCACTACCACTAGAGCTGAATGCTTCCTGCAGAAAGCAAGTCCTTTCTCAGATGGAAGGAAAAGGAGATGATTATTTAAATTTTAGTCACAAGGAAGTTGTTATGAGCATATCTTTGGCTTAAAAACCTGATAATATAATGAAATCAACATCAGTTTCACGCAATTTCAGATGAATTTATCTAATCTTTTGGGCAGACACCAAAATGCAAATTCCTGTCCACATTCCTGTCTTTTCCACAGTCTACTGGAAAAACACAGTCTACTGGAAACTACTAAACATTGGATTATTTTTGTCCCAAAAGAAATGGAGTGTTGTATAAATTGCATTTGTTATGTATAGTGCTTTAGAAATTTTTGTATACCACAAACTGTGTTTCCCCTTTTAAGAAGGACAGATCTGTTTGATGTGATGCATATTAGGAAGCATCTGGAATACGGGGACTAAAAGTGCTGCAGAAGTTGTATTGTACATGTGAAATAAAGGACAAAAAATCAGAAAATTCTCCTAATCTTTCAAAAATCTAGCAGCATGGTTCCAATCTTCTACATTAAAGTATTAATGGAAAGATGAGAGTGCATATTTCTGTGTGTCCAATTTGTTCAGCTGTATTAAGATGTGCATCTTCTAGACAGAGGCAAAACATACACACTTTTGTTCAGTCTGAAAACCTGAGAACAGCTGAGTTATTTTTTTGGATGGAAGGCTTGTAGAAACAGAGCAATTATTGCACCAAGTCTTAATATCTAAACTTACCCTGTCTTGGAGCAATTTTTATCTGGGAAAAACTCCACTTATAAAATCTCAGCAAAGCTCTCAAGAGTAAACTCTTTGAATTGTCAAGTATATGATAAAAAAAATTTAAAATAAAGGATTTCTTCTTGAGTAGTTTTTAGATAACTACTTCCTCAATTTTTTTTTGCAGCGCAGAAATAGAATCCATATTTTTTAGTTATTTGGACTTATTAATATTTGGCAATGAATTAAGAACATATACTATTTCCTAATATTTTTTATGATTAGAAATAGAAATACTTTTTTTGTGCTCATTTTTATGATTGTGAGAGTCAGTCTTCTAAGCTGTGGAGAAATGACTCTGCAGATTTTATGGTTTAGACACATATACTTCCAGAACTTATTATTTCCCAGTACCTTCAAATTCAGTTAATTTTCTATGCTTTATGAACAAAAGACCATAACTTTTTAGTGGGACATATGTTACCAGGAAGCCTTTGAGAAGCGTTTATCTGTTTTATTTTATGTAATGCTCTTACAAAATGCTTACATTGAGAAAAATTCAGAAACTATAAATAGTTAGCCATCATTGGACTTGGAAATATTTGTTGCTGTGCAAGTAAGTCATGGCTATAACTATCCAAAATAAAAAATATCATCAAACTGCTGAATGTTTGTACCCCACCATCTTGAAAAACTTTCCTGAAAGACGGGCTTAAGGCTCTCTGATTACTCTGTTGCTGCTCCTGATATTAGAAGACCTCTTACCCAGCCAAGTCCTACCACAGATCTCAGCAAAACAGAACTCTGGCTGGAACTGTGGTGGCAGGATCATGCAAAGGCTTCCACAGTTGCAGTGTTGAGGATGCAACTAATCAAGTGGGTGTGTATCACTTCAAGCTACACCTATCCCAAGTCATTGAAAAGAAATTTAATGGACCCTAAAAATTCCTAATACTCCATAGAGAGATATTTACATCCTTATGAATGACTTCTTTCTCTCTCTCTGAAAGACTCAAAGACCCTTGGAGCTCCATAAATGGTTACCACTTCCCTACAGTTAATCTCATCCTGAGCAGGAAATAAATAAAACAATATTTGATTAAAGAAATTGATAATACAATATTAATCACTGCAAATTCTCACCACCAGTATATTGCCCAGGGAAAGAATAAGATGCAATCTGAATTCGAAAAGTTCTTCTTTAAGGATATACAGGAAACAAAGTTAAGAACTGAAACAAGGATAGAAAATAGTCAATACAAATATTCCTGCCAAATGTTTACTTTTCTAAATATTTAGACACATGTATAGTACCTCTGTTTTACAAGAGTTTACGAGATTTTCAAGAATGAATATAAGCTATTTTTATTGAGTCTTTTTTTGCTCACATGAGGTAAAACTTGGCCCTATGGCTATACAAAATGTTTCTGTTGTTGAAGAGATGCAGTCTCAGGAAAGGGGAGGACAGGAAGAGACTGATTCATGGTGCTGATGTTCATTTAAATGAATATCAGGAGCAGCATTACACACAGGAGGATGTTTCATTGCTATAGTCTGTCATTTCTCCAGCATACTTCAGATCCTTAAATTTTCTTTGAAGAAACATTTCATTCTAGAATGAAGCCTTGACCTCTCATGGGTTGATCAATGATCACATATTAGTAAAAGCAAGCCAAATGCAGATTGAAAGTAGTAAAATTGAGTACTCAAGATGCACATAGGGGATCTGATACTTTATAAGGTGGGTTTAATCAGCAGGAAAACTACCTCATGTATCTGCTTTTTCTGACAGAAATTACAGATTCAAAAAGTAAAATTACTTTGTGCCTCCTGGCTGGTCCTCTGAAGATTTCTGAGTTCATGTCAAAGGTCAGAAGCTGAATTTCAGTGCACAAGTATCTCCTAGGAGCAGTGCTGGGCATCACATAATGTAATGGTGCTGAACGTATGGTGAGCAGAGGGATACTTCCCTTAGTCAGAGGCATAAATTTACCCTCTTGCTGGACAGCCTCTCACCACTTCTGCCACCCTCTTGGGTTTCTGGATGAGGGCTAGAAATCAGGAAGTGGCAAGGAATTTGAGGAAGTTTATCTGCCCTCTTTCTTGTCAGACATGTCTTGGCACATGAAGCAAAATATGTAACAGTGTGCGGCTGTCTGGTGAATGCTCAAACTTGCCAGACAGAGTGCCTGAGCTCAACTATGTAGGAAGCACTTTCATGTGAACCAAAAAAGCAAGCCTGAGAAGGGTTGCAAACAGTTACTTGGATAAACTTTTCTTGCACCTGCTTGCCCCTAAGAAGCAGGGTGAGTAAGTGTGTGGCTGGTTGTAGCAAAGGTTGTCCTTTTGTAACTTCTTGCAAGGGTAGGATGCTGTTTTCCCGTAAGAAATCCTGAAGACACTTAGCCATGCAATATGAAATCCATTGAAAAAAGCAGTGCAAACTAATCTATTCAGTGCTGGTACTATCACTAACTCAATGAAAAAACAGAAGGTTTCTTAATGATAAACTTCTGCAGTTGATGGTGCTATGGATATTTGTTAAATATTCAATCCACAGAAAATTGTTCTCCTTTCAAAACCAAACAAAAACCCAAAAAAACTCCCCGACTAAACAAGCAAGAAACCTATCACTCATCTCCTTCTTCATTGAAGATATCAGAAAAACGGATTGTTTTCACCAAATAATACATATGTGGTCGTCATTTATATTAGACAATCTTTACTAGTTACTGTGACTCTATTTAGAGTAATGTATTCCTTGGCCAAATTGGTCTCCTGTCTCTTTCAGTATTCTCATTTTCTTGATTTTTTTTTTGGCTTCAGTTTGAAAATTGTTTGTAGGTTCTTAATTGCAAAGCCTACCAGAGGGAGAGATCAGAGGAACACAGGATTTGCCAAATGTGATAAATGTCCTGCCTCAGGAAATGTCCAATACCTGATTTGTCAGAGGACAGCCAAAAAGCCTCTAAAAACATTCAGTTAGTCATGTAAGAGATCCCAGCAGACAAATGCCTGGAAGCCTAGCTCTAAGTACATGACCTTATTTGAGCACAATTCTACAAATGTTATCACACCCCTGCACTCTCTCCTGTCATCCTTTTCCCACCAGTCAAATGTATTCTTTTCTGTGTAGGCAAGCGGGAAGTGTGAAGCTCAGACTTCATCTACCTTAGGACCTGATCCAAATGTCAGAGCAGAAGAGTAGGATTTCTTTTGCAGCAAATGAAGATGGATGTGCTCTGCCCTCTATTCTGAGCTGAGCAGAACTCCATTGAGGCATGGAGATCAGTCTGCTCTGGCAACTGTGCCCTCTGTCAAGGTGAGACAGCACTCTTCCCTTCAGCTTCTCACCTAAGTCATTATTTATATTTACAAAGTGGTACACAATTGCATAGCCCACAAAATACCACATTTCATACCAACTCCACAAACCTCTTGTGTGTTCATTGTCAAAGTATCTCTACCTATGCCTTTGCTACTGACTGATGTCTTGCTGATATATTACAACACAGTGCAACCCAGTTCCTTCCATTTTTCCTCCATCTGTAAAGTGGAGATAGTAATAACTTCATCAAAATCTTGCTATTCATTTTAATTGTTTAATGTCTGAGAAATGCATTATGTTTCTGGAGTTCAAAACGTATGACAAACTTCTTTTATGGTATTGATGCTGAAGTTTCATTCAATGATATCCTCATAACTGCCTCAGTCATCTTAGTTTGGAAGCCAAACAGCTAGATCACAAGCCTAGGAAAAGCCTTTTTCCTCACTGATGTACTGTTTATATAATGAATAATAACTTCTGTGGCTTGGCTGGAAGAAATTAAGAAGGCAATAAAAATGTCAAACAAAGTTGTAATGAATTTAAAAATAATCACTGATAATTTAGAGTACATCATCCCAAAGCATTATTTCTTCATTTGATAGGTTTAGGTCATTATAAAGAATGTGCTCCTTCTTGCATCTGAAACTACATAAAAAGGGACAGTAGTTTATGGCTGCTATATACTTGATGAGATATTAAAATTTTGCAGCACAGCAAAAGATGGAGGAAGGGGCAAGGGGAAATAACCATTTGAAGGTTGTATTTCCTTTGGGCTTTTGTGATCTTTGTTCTAAGTATGTAAGTGTGAGTGTTTTCCTTTTTTAAAAAAAACCCCACCTTTTAAAAATTTTAATAGCTTGCTTTATGTGCTTGTATGTGTTTAGTAGATAACCAACTTAGAGAAAGTTACGGAAGATGCAGTGAAATGATTTTGAAACTTCAGTTTACATACATGTCTCTGTGAGTTGCTAACAAGGAAAGGGACACACTATGTATCTTCTCATACACTTAGTATGAGAATAACGACTGCAGCCCTTCCCTTATTTTGCTTTATCCCTCCTGTTTCCTATCTCTTTTCCACCAAAGCAAAATGGTAATAGCCCTTTCCCTTCTACCCTTCTCTCCCACAGTTCCTTGTCTTTGCTGATTCTGAGGGTATGTTTCAGCATTCACAAATTTTAAATATTGTGTCAAACAGAACAAAACAAACTCTTCTGACCCAGCAGGGAACATGCTTTTCAGCTAATCATATATTGTTAATGTCATTCAGGTGCTTCCATTAATGTGTAGCTGCCAAATGTGCTGTTTCTGTCACAATTACACAGAGTAATAGTGTCAGAAATGATTATTAGGTTTCTTTTAGTTTAAAATGTTTCTCTGTCGTAAGTATTTTGTCACTTCGTACTTGACGTATATCTTTGGAATTAATTGGATTTTCTCTGCTGGAAGATAATGACCTTCTTTAAAATTTAGTCACTCTGTGTCCATAAGTTTTGTCCTCCCCTTGTCTCTCCAGCCCCACCTTAATAAGTCTTCTGCTGTAGCCGTCAGTGTCTCTTTAGAAAGGCTGTGAACTGATGCAAACAGTTGTTTTATGAAGATTTCATGTAGATATTGCGTGGAAGTCTTAAAATATACATGTGCAAAATCCTGTGATTCTGTTACATTCTTCAGTGATTCTTGGAAGTGGAGCTTCTTTTATTAAGGCTTTGGGGCAAGTTCCCAGATAGGCAATCCAGTTAACTCCATGGGCTACTTATTAACTTGGGAAAGATTTATTCGAGTTTTGCTTTTGCAAAGTTCTGATTGTCTAGCATAATGAAATACAGATGAACCTGTGCAAAGCAATTCACTTGCATGATTATTGGGTGCTAAAATGTTAGCTTGTTCTTCCTTTATAAAAAAAGCCCACAACTGATTTTAACAGTAACCACAGATAGTTTTGGGTAACTCCACTTCTACCAATTACATAATTGCAGGATTTTCATCAGAGGGATCCTAGGAAATATTTTCTAAGGATTAGGTGCCTGACTGTGACATCACTGTTTGAAGCTGTAATTCATTTAGGTTGCCCTCAGCCCAGATATGAAGCACATTTTCTTTCAGAAGCTGCTCCAGTATTTTTCCTGTGGTTTACTGAAGCTTAACTTCTGTCACCATTAAAAACTGTAATCATTTTTCCCCTGTCAGTGACAGCAATTTTATTTTTATGATCTTCCTAAATCCTGTCTCTAAACTTTAAGTAAGTCCAGGATGATGTTCTGCAAAATAGAGAAAGCAAACCATGCCATTCTCATCTGTGGTTTTGCATTGGCTTCCTCTACTTATCTGAAGTATTTTTAAATCACCTACCCTGTCTTACCCTTATGCCTATCCTGTGCAAGCCACTACAGCCACCTGTTTATTTTCTCACTGAAGGCCAATTATTTTTCCTACCAGGCAATGAATCTGTGCTACTAGGGATATTTTTGTGTGTGTGTATAAGCCTACTTGGCTGAGGAGGCTCAGTGAAATACAGACCAGGCTTAACTCATCTTGCTTCAGAAGCCACCACAAAAATCTCCAAGCATCTTCCCTGACTTTCTGAGAACAGTTTTTGTTATATACGCTGATGTGCTCATCTGTCAGTTTTCAACTTCTCTTTATGCTACCATGTCTCCTGAACTTCTTGGCACATTCCTTTTCCTTCTTACTTCCCTTAATACACCTATGCCTCAAACTCTGCTGACCCTTGTAGATTTTGCTTGCTTCCAATTTAGTGGAAATGAGTCAAAAGACTCAATTTTCTGTTGCAGTGATGGGCTTCAAACTTGATATATCCCAAATTCTATCAGATACCACAAATAAATTTTGGGGATATTTTACCTTAAAAATGAAAGGCAGCAACACTAAATTCAAGCAATCGCCTTGGACAAATTTTCCTTGGAATGTCTGTTGCACCAACTCAAACACAATGTTTTCAAATGTTGTGGACTAAGACGTCACAGGGTATCAAATACAGCTGGTACATACAAATGAAAGAAAGCCTCCCCCTAGAAGTTTGGTTCACGCTTGGAGAAGATTATTAGGGACGATAAGAACATACAGAACATTCACAGGTTTATTACAAATAGATCATGCAAACTTGAGTTCAAGGCTTTAGTTTTATGTGATGTCGAGACTTAAATTTAATCTGAAATCTATGAACTGCTGCAAATCTCATCTGTTGGTTAGGTTACAAACCCCTCCAGAACTGAGAAAAACAGCCTTCGCAGAATATGGTTATGCTATTGAGAATGTCTTCTAGACATACCTTTTAAATTTACTTTCTTCTTTAGCTTATGACTGGCAAAGTTGTGTCCCTTATTCAGCAGGGACTTTACCCATTAAAGTGACATTGTTCATTAGAAAGCTGATGAATCAGCTGCAGAGAGTCCCATTTAGTTAAGTACTCACTGAACTCCATAAAAAATGTATGAGGTGAGGACCTCTATTTATACTTTTCATTATTTGAGGGCTGTACAAATACATATTATTTCAATTCACTCTAAACAAATTTCAGAACATTATATAATAATATATACAGATGCAAATTAAAAAGATATTTTATTACTTGCAAAATAATGAAATATTTGATAAAATTTTTGTAAAAAAATACTATTACTTGAATATAAGCAATGTTTATTTTAATAACCTACACACACACACACCCCCACACACACACAAACACACAGGTTATTAAAATAACTGGAGTTCCAGTTACCTTCAGCATGATTAAGGATAAATTTTTGTGGTAAACTAGAAAAGCTGACCTAACTAGGGACATGAATAATGTCTAAAATTCCTCAAAGAGTCTTTTAACTAATATTTAAGAGGGAGTTATGGTAAGTAATTATAAGTAAATTAAATATTGATTATTACAAGAGTCTCTCATTTAAAAGGTAAAGCTATAAGATAAACTATGTTACTTTATAATTTAAATTTACACTGGTAATAAATGTGCAACGACACTTTATTGTTATTATGTAGGATTTGTCTCATTATTCATCTCCAAATGGTATTAAACATTAAACATGCTAGATACTGTTAAGCATTGAAAAAACTGTTCTAAACATCTTCTATAGGTAGAGATAGTAATCATCCTGAACATTCAGAACATTTCCTTCAAATTTGATGATGCTGGGATATTTATTACCCATTGATTAATTGCACCATATTAATAATCCTAACCTATTTTAATTTCACAGGCATGGCAACTTGATTTATCTTCGATATTTCCACTGGATCCCGAAGTCAAAAGTTTTTTGTCCTAACAATCAATCAATAGTAAAATATTATGTATCAAGTAGAAATATTTACTTTTAAGTGCTGTGAGTTAGTTTTTAGAACCACAGAGTAAACTGTTGAATTTTCTATCGTTCCTTCAGCTGCCAAACAAGAGAAACATTTTTAAGCTATAGATTAAGCCACTGGATATTTTTATCACTTTTTTTTTTTTTTTGGGGGGGGGTCTACAATATATTTGCTATGAAAGATGATGGAAAGCATCTGCTTTCCTTAAATATTTTTTGAAGCATTGTTCCACATCTTTATTTGTGCAATATATTTTTGTCAGTTTTCTGCCTATCTGGATCCATTTATCACCAATATATTCCAGGTGTAGTTTATGATAGCAAACTACTTTTTTTTTCCACAGGTAAAATGGGGAAATCAAGGCACAGAAAAACGTGCAATCCCAAGACATGAAAAATTTTAGCAAGATGCAGAGAATAAGAACTTGAAACTATGGACTCTGGATGAACTAGGTTCATCCCATTCATAAAAAACCAAAGCACAGAATAAACCAGAGGCAGAAGACAAAAGTAACTGAACTAAATGCAATTTCCCTAAGAAAATGATGTAAGGACATAGTTGTATTTACTTATAAATTGTGTGACTTAAAGCTGTGTAAGACCATAGTGGCCTGGTTTGCTATGGAATCTGATGATAATTATTTTTCTCTCTTACCAGTGATTTCTACTGTCAAGGAGATGAGAAAAACAGAGAAGACATTGAAAAGGGCATGTAGGGAGGGACAAACATTTGCTTTAGATTCTATAAAGAATGGACTAGATACTTCTCAAGAATAACACTGGGGAGTTTATAAGTTTAATGAACAGAAATGACAAATATCAGGTTCAGTGCAATATTCCAATACCTGTTTTAGACCCATCAGAATCAAAAATGGTCTAAAAAATAATGCACAAGAAGTGTGACAGAAAGGTTGGTTTCAGCATCTGGAAAAGATTCAGGGGGTTGCTGTTGGTTTTATTGGGTTTTTTTGTCTGGTTTTGGCTTGCTGGTTGTTGTTTTGGTTTTTTGTTTGTTTGTTTGTTTCAATTTTTTGGTTGCCTTTTTGTATTTTGTTGGGGTTTTTTTGGTTTTGGTTTTTTTTTCCCCCCCCTGTTTTTTTTTGGTGGGCCAGGGTAGTTCTTTGGTTTTTGGGTTTTTTTTTCAGT
>VXBB01008571.1:97644-111297 GCA_013399915.1 Illadopsis cleaveri
GTGACTTCTGCAGAATTCAAATTTTTGACCATGCTCCTGGGCATTTAGATGTTTAACGCTTCTGCCATTTTTTCCTCTTTCTGTTTTTTTATCACACAGACATCCAAATTATCCCTTCATACAGCTCTCCTGTTGTCTTTCCCCTCTGCTTTTAATTCCTTGAACTGTGTCCCCAAACCAATTTGCCAAGGCCCCATGTTCATCTCAGTCAAATTCATCCTGAAAAGTCTCATCCTGTAGTCTGCCCTGAAGACTACAAAAAACATAACAGTTAAATCAAGCTTTACCATTTTGCTTTTGTCTTGTCAGAGAATATTATGTGGCACTGTGTTCTATCTCTTCTCTATTTTTTCCTTTTTTCCTTTTTCTGCATCTAAGTTCCAGTCTTCAAGCTTACTGAAGGTAAAATCTCTGCGCTTTTTTTTTGAGGCATTTAACCAATCTGTGATTGGGATGCAAGTATAAAATAATAATTATTGTTCCAAAGATGAATTTATTAATACACAAAGAGGAATTAAATTACTTCTGCCCTTGCTTACTGAAGATATAGCTGCCTAGGTGGTTCTCAGGAAACTACGGGAACAAGATTGGCACTTTAGAAATTAAACATACATGAGAGTAAGAGCTCTCATGGAAGCGAAAGGTGTAAGTCCGTGTTGCAATATTATTTACTGCTCTGAATGTCTGCTGGATCTGGATGTTCAGTTGCGCTGTGATAAGCCAAATCTCCCTTGCCAGAGCCCTTTCCTGAACACCTAACACAGTGCAAACTCCATTTATTGTCAGTCATTAAGCAGAGCTGTCAAAACTGAGGGGATGGATTAAAAAAACCCAAAGCAAACCAACCAATAAACAACAACAAACAAAACAACCCCCCCACAAAACAAACAAACAAAAATCCCAAACAAACAAAACAAAACAACAAAAAAACCCAACCAAAACCAGTCAATCTACCACCAGCCACTGGATTCTAACAATAAACTCCTACATGTCACTGATTACTTTCTTAGAGATGCAAGAGATAACTGATTGCTTTAAAATTACTAAAGCATGGAACTATGAACATGGAGCCATACTTCTTCACAGAGATGTGGTTCAGTGAGTCCTCATATTTAAAGCAGAAAAGAAAAGTAATCCAGTATCTAATTCATTCCTACAAAGCGAATAAATTTCCAATTCAGGGCTTACTTTGTTGTTGTTGTTGTTGTTGTTGTTGTTGTTGTTGTTGTTGTTGTTGTTGTTTTTTGTTTTTACTCTGATTGCAAAATTTTTTGCTGTGACTCTGGCTAGATGTTAACCAGGAGAAAAGTAAAAAGTAAGTAAAAAGTAAGCAGCAACGTGGGTGCCATGAGTACATTGTGACCATTGTTTGTTTCTTTGATCTTGGCTGATTAGATAAATTTTTAATTTCAAAATATAATGAATAATTATTTCATGGAGCGAGTATAACTTAAAATATAAAATATGGAACTTAAAACAATAGCTCACCTTATCACACCAGAAAAAGCATAATGAGGTTTCACCACCACTCAAAAAATCCTTCTGGATTTAGCTCAAATACTGGTACTAATGTTATATTAGACTCAATGCATAATTCAAAATGTCTAAATTATTGCTCCAAATAATTTGCATCAGTTGCTGTGACTTTCATACTTTGAGATTAAACTTTGTTTTCAGACTGTGCTGCATTACAAAAAATGGTATTTCCAGATTCAAGAAGGGAACACGAAGTGTTATTTTGTTATGTTGTGCTATCTACAAAAAGTCTACTGTATATTGTTTGCAACACCCAATATGAAGTAAGTTTTTTTTAGAGTTCAGACCTTAGAATCTTCTGATGTTGATGCCTGTGGCAAAGTCACAGATTTCTCAAATAATATGTCTCATAGTTGTGCACATTACTGTATCTGGGCAATTCTCAGCTGGGTATTGCAGAGGAAAGCTGAAAAGAGGTAGACAAAGGACATCTCTGCCGAACGTGGCATTTATTTGCTATTCCAGAAAACATTCCTTGCACAAAATCATCCCTTTTATTCCACCACATGCTTGTAGCACAAATCCCAACATAATAATAAGTTAGCACATAGCAAAGCCTCCTAGTAGTTTCAGATCCAAATCTCTACTTTCCCTGCCATTCTGGGATAGATTTTAGGATACCACAGCCAAAACAGATTTATAGTTCTGTCGCTGTTTCTCAGGTTCAGGCATTTATCTGAACCTTTCCTCCTCTATCTGTTCTGACTATTTGCAAAGGTTTTCAAATTCTATTGAATAAGTTTTGGCTCTTTCCTGACATGCTTTCATACTCAGATCTGTGAACCAAGTGGATTGATAACACTGTGAGAAAGGAATTTTAAATCCAACACAGCCTGTATTTTTTTTTCCACTGCAGTGGGAAGTTTATTCTGCTCACTAACCTCCAGACTAAATGGGACCTTTGAGATAAATTTTGCATTAGTTTATCTCTCGAATTGAATATTACATGATTCTGTATTTAATGTCATGGGATTAGCTGTTAGCCATGCATCTGCCAAGATATTTCCACCATCATGGTGTCAAAACTCAAAATTTGTGATTAATAAAGTGAAGGGAAAGAGGAACAGCAAGTTATTTGAAACGATGGCCATTATATATGAATATGATTAGCTTTTTCTTAAAGAATATTTATATGATTATATGAATGCAAAAAGGCAATGCAGTATTTTAGTCTTTCTCTAGTCACTGGAACACTCGGAAGCAGATGGACTGTGTGACTGATGATTCAATAATTGCACTCATTAAAAATGTTCACGCTTTTAATCTTTCCCCCCTCACATTCTGTGAAGAGCTGAGGAATGAAATGGTTTTGTCATTGTCAGCAGATAGATAATTGAGTTTGCTTTGATTTCCTGGGGTGCCCCTTCCCCATGCCCATGCTGTTGGATTGACATCTCCAGAAGCGTAGCAGAACATATGAATCAGACCCAACTGTCTTAAAGGAGAAAAACATGATGGAAATGCTCCTTTCTTGCTCTCAGTATTCACTTGTGTGCACTCAGCCAGCAACCTACCTTGGTAGAAGACAGCATTTGCTTTTTTGCCAGATTACCTCCCCCGATACATTTTCCTACCTGTGGTGCTCAAGGAAAAGAAAGATAATTCTGCCTTGAACTTATGCACAGAATACTTCTCCTGTTTATTGTTGTGAACTACAATAAAGATGATAGAGGGGAGAGGGTGTCCAGCTGCGCAACATGAAATCAACATAATCTCACAAAACACCAAGGAAAAATGGCAGAGAGAAAAGCAGTGAAAAAAAGAGCTATCATGCTTTCTCTGAAAGCAAGGATAAAACTATCTCCCGGCTCTGCTGAAGAGGTGTTTCTTTTGTTTCTGCCAGTAGGATTTAAGTTTAGGATTTAAGTTTGCATTTAAATTTGAATTGTGTAACAGCAAAAGCATTCTCCAAATGAGACATTGCATCCACTCAGTCTACCTACCCTATTGTCTGGGCACCCATTTTCCAGATGTTGCTGTGGAAACAAATATAGTAGAAGTTGTGTAATCCATAGCTTTCTGACAGGTGCCAGCTGCTCCAGGAGACTCTCACACTATCCATCATTTGTATTTTGCAAACCTCTGACTGAAATCTGGGCATCACAGAGTTCAGCCTGGCTCAAACATGACACGACAGAGCCCTTTGCAACTCTGAATAAAGTCTCTGAGGTAGACATTCATTGCTCCCATGCTTAGGTTTTACTATTCTGTACCTGTGAGCAAAAGAAAAATATTTTTTCTGCATGGATGTTCTCTTTTTTGACTTTTTGGGTATGCTCCCTAGGCCCAGCTGCTCCATAAAACAATTATGAACTGCTATTAGAGCACTTACACATCCTGGGCAGACTGCTTAAGTGCTTAGAAACTTCTACAGCCCTCCGTGTACACTCTCTCTCAGATGCCTGCCATCTGAAGAATGCAATGAACAGATTTTTGCACAAAATACACAGATCTGAAGTAAGGTGTTAAGTTCTGATATCACCCTTTTCCTCAAATTCATTGCACACTGTTACTCCTTTTGTCTGTTGGGTACAAGGATTTTTAGACAATCATAATGTGCAGGTTCTTCTTCATATGTTGTTTCAATAATTGAAAAGGATGTCTCTGTCAGAAGAGCAGGACATTTCCACCAACTGCTTTTATTAACTACCTAGATGGTTCTTCTTGTCCCCATGCTTGGTAGAAGGCTGTGTCTTTGGACCCATTCCTTGCTCTGCACCCAAAACACCATTTCTCCTTTTTCTACCTGTGTAAGTGCAGATAAAATTGTTCCAAGTCCTAATGCTCCTTCACCAACAATCTGTTCACAGTCAAAACTGTGAATGTCACTTTACCTTCTTGTCCCAAGATGCACTACAGAGTGAGGGCTTTATGTATGACACAGTGTATGTGTATTTCACAAACACAAATTGTAAAGTATGAAGTGCACATACATCTTCTAAGTCATCACACCACAGCCAATTTAAATGGGCTTGCCATTTGGGCAGCAGAAACAAACAGCAGAATAAGAGTGGACACTCACATAGGGAAGCAACACAGATGATTTTGCACATAATTCAGTAGCACTGTACCTTAAGTAGACTGTTTAAATTAATAAGTACAAGAGGTTTTTAAGTCTCGTATTCCATAATGTGATCACAAATGCTTGGGAAAATGGATCCCTCAAGGGTTTTCAAGAAATAAAAACTGCCCATGGAATGGGGAAGCTTCTAAGTGGATGTCTCATATAGAGTAGAGCAGGCTATTCTCAGCAGGCTAGTAGTGGGTTCAGGAAGTTACCAAAAACTGTCTTGAAGCATAACATATCATATAATTAACTACATTCTGATGCTGTCTGTGGATGATTAGCAGTTAGAATGCACTGATTTGTTTGAAAGGACAGGCTGATTTAGAAAGAAGGCTCAGTGTCAATTACACACCACGCAGAGCAAACAAAAGCTTCCCAGGAAAATAGCCACAAGATGCTTCAGACTTTTTATCTGGAGTTAAGCATTATGGCTATACATTTTTTTTCATTGATGATGGATGAATTCAAGTTCATGCACTCCACAATTCCCAAACACTGGAAAACTTTGGATATGGAGCCAGAGCCAGGGTAGTTCAGAGTTGCCTCTTATTCCAACAGGGTTATTTATAGACAAATTTCAATCAGAACATTTTTCTGTTGAAGTAGGACATTACCTTTTAGGAGCCAACACAACACATAGCAGGTCTGTATTTTGTTTTGAATGAATGTCTGAGCCCACAGTCCAACCCAAATACATTCTAAATGCGCACTGACTGGCTCAATCGTGCAGCATGGGTCCAGGAGCACACCCTCCTGCCATGTGTCTAGCATGTGTGTTGCAGGATCATTTTGTAGGATATAGTAGGATAGAGGCCAGGATAAAGTAAATGTCCTAAAAGTAAGCTGGAATTGTAATTATCCATATGCCTGTGGTTACTCACCCAACATCCTCTCACAACAGAGAAGCTGAGTGCGCAGCTGCTGGTCAGTAGAGACCAGTAGATTGGCCATGTTTGCGTCCACTTCTTGGCCCATCCCACACACAACCTCCTTATCCCTCAAAATCTTCAAGTTCTGAAATTTCACATTTGTGTACGTTTCCTATGTCATTCCCTATCTCCCCTCCTTTTCTGAGCCAATGCTCACAGCAAGCTGTGAAACACACCACTGGATATACAATATCTGCAGGAACATGGGAGGAAGCAGAGGATGGGTAAGATAGATGTTGGCTTTTTTTCAGTTTAAGAGAGAATGCTAAGACATTGCTCAAGACAATAAGTAAACATTGATGCAGTCCTCAGGAATCAAGTATTTAAAGGCACTGTTCCTTTATGAATTTAAGCTCTGGAACCTTTTGCTTCTTAAACTGCTGGTGTGTCATTGCTCTTAATTGGGATCTATTTATCATTAAAATTATTTTAGTGCATCATTGCCCCACATGAAAAAAAGGTGATTACATTTTGCAACAAACAGTGACTATTCTGTTGCATAAATTGGACAGAGCTAGGAAAAAGCCCGACCAAAATCAAAACCACTGTCAAAACAGGGAAACACAAAGAAAATTTCAAAAGCAATTCCACTAACAACTAGCTCTAATATGGTGTATGACAGACCAATGCCTAGTCTGTATTGCAGTGCCCCCATGTAGTGTAAGTAACGTGGATAGCTTTCACAGAGGTCTGAGATGTCAATTTTAACAGTTAATTTGTCGCATGGAAATCAAAGGATATTTATTTGAAACTGAACTTACCTTTTAATTAGTATTTATTATTATTCATTTGAAACTGAATTTATGTTTTCTGAAGCAACTGAAGAGGGCACATCCCCAAAAGCGTTACAATGAGCTTATCTGCTCAGCTTCCAAGAGACGCTAGTCAAGTAAGCATTGTTTAGCATGAGTGACCTTTGCTGGGATTCAGCTCCAGGAATCCACAAGATCTACAGAAATAATGTTTAGGATAGCCTTTAGAGGAGGGTACCTGATGCCTTTTAGGGTCCTAAGAAATTTTATGGAAACATTTTTTAATAGGATTCGTTCTCCCCATGACAAATAGCAACATTCTTTTTATATGATTTCCTTTCAATGCTGATGCAGGACTTCATCATTCTCCCTTCTTTTTCCAGTAATACTATGCAACTGTAATATAACCCTGCTTTAGGATAGCCTGCCTCTTAAAAATATCCCTAAACCCAATACAATTTCTCTAACTTTTGCATCTGGTGAGATCAGAGCTTTGTCTTCAGGGCTTGTCATTATTTTAGATAGATTAAAAAAAAAATGTCTTGTCTGTGTGGAAAATTTCTGTTGTAACTGATAGCAAATACGCTAAGTCTAATTTGCATATAGATGTCGAAGCTTGCAACAATATACTCCCCTGAGAGAGCTCTTGTTGTTTAACTGTGTACACAGTCTGGCACTATGCTGCCCAGCACCTAATAAAAGCTAAATTAAAACTTCCTTAAAACACTGAGGCTGTGAATATCTTTAAACTACCAGTTTACATTTGCAGAGAAAGGGCAGAACCATACCAAGCTAAGCCTCATTTAAGTGGAAAAGCAGAGGGTATGGTGGCAAGGGCAAGTGGGAGAAATAACTTTATTTGAGAGTAAACATCAGTCAGATGTACTAATGCTTTAATTCATCAGCCTAGATGAGCTTTATTACAACGCTGGGATCAAGCAATACCAAGGAGATAAAAAGCAGTGCTGTGTAAAGGAGAGAGAGATGAGCTGAAGATTATTAACAGGGCTGAGAGAAAAACAGAGACAGAATGGCTGAATAGCAAGGAGACGATAAAATGGAAGGTGCAAAGAGCAGAAGTACAAGTGGAAGATTAAAGTAAAATCTACCTTTTTTTTCTTTCTGTTATCCTATCCTGTTTTATTTGAATTTTCAGTGTTAACCACAGATTGTGCAGTGGAGGAATAATGTGATATTGTACCAAAGAAAAACCAAAGGCTGTCAGGGAAAGAAAAGTAATAATAAGTCTGGTTTCACAATATCATTAAAATAAACTATCATAATATTTTTAATGGAAGTGTATATGATAATATAAAGGAAAAGTAACATATCCTCAGAACTGGATTTTTCACAAATTTTAAGTCAGACTAAAGAAAATCCATGATTCATCATAGGATCAAAGAATAGTCTGCACTGGAAAGGACCTTAAAGATAGCCTAGTCCAATAACCTACTCTGGGCAGGGACACCTTCCATTATTCCGAGTTGCTCAGAGCCCTATTCAACCTGATCTTGGAGACTTCCAGTGATGGGACATCCACAGCTTCCCGGGACAATCTGTTCCAGTATCTCATCACACTCTGAGTAAAGAATTCCTTCCTAACACCTTACGTAAAGCTCTAAACTTATAGTTTAAAACTGCTCCTCCTTGTTGTATCACTAGTAATTCTTGTAAAAGAGTCACTCTCCCTCTTTCTTCTAAGCCACCTTTAGGTACCAGTGGGCTACTTAAGGTCTCCCTCAAAGCCTTCTCTTCTCCAGGTTGAACAATGCCATCTCTCCCAGCCTGTCGTCACAGGAGAGGTGGTCCAGCCCCCTGATCATCTTCATGGCCCTCTTTTGGACCTACCCCAGGAGGTCTGCATCTCTCGTGCCGAGAACCCCAGAACTGGATCCAGCCCTCGAGGTGGAGTCTCAAAGGTCAGAGCAGATCACCAGAATCATCTCTCTTGACCAGCTGGTCACACTTCTTTTGGTGCAATCCAGCCTGCAGTTTTCATTCTGGGCTGTGAGTGCACACTGTTGGCTCATGTGATGGTTGTAAAAACTCAGTGGGGAATTTAAAACCGCTCAAACCACCCCCTTTTGATAGTGGAGGAGAAACCCAAAAAACCTCAGAGCAATTATTCATTAGTGTGACAAATTACTACAGAAAATAGCAATAACACAGCAATAAAAAGAAAATTATACAAGAGAGAGAAATGGCTTCACCAAAAAAGGCAATGTATTACCTGGGCTCCTCTACAGCAAAGCTAGGATGGCAGAAGGCCCTGCTGCTGGCCCACAAGGGCTGAGAGAGAACAAAAAGAAACAGTGTGACAAAAGAATTCACAGGGTTTGAGGACCTCCCCAGATCAGGTAAACCATGGAGAACAGGGGCAAAGCAAAAACCTGGAAACCTATTTCATTTGAGTCAGGAATTGTGCTGCTGGTACACCGGATTGCCATGGTGGGGAATGCCAGCATCATTGGTGGTGTGGGCATTGCAACACCTCCCCAAAGCAGGGACCCCAGCCCTGCCCCCCATCCTTTCTCCAGTCCTGGCCAAAAGAGAGTCACATCCTTCTGCTTCCAGCCCCTTTGTCTTTCCTGACAAAATCACGCCTCCCCCTTGCCCCATGCAGTGATGTGGATTGTATTGAATATTCAATAATAAAACTCCACTCTCCTCCTTTGTAACAGCTCAGGTCCAGCTTTTCATCCAGAAGGACCCCCAAGTCCTTCTCTGCAGGACCACTCTCAGTGAGGTCTCTTTCCAGTCTGTAGCCATGTCTGGGATTGCCCTGACTCAAGGTGCAGCAAGGTGCAGCATCTTCCTCTTGGACTGGTTGAACTTCATGAGGATCTCATAGATCACCTTTGTGAGCTTGTCCAGGTCCTTGTGGATAGCTTTGCTTTCTTAATACTAAAAGATTTTTATTTCTATGAGGGACAGAAGCAGAACAAAAAAAGGACATAATGGACCACACCATCTGATATCTCTAGACCCAGATTCTGTCAGCAGGATACAAGTCCCATTGATACTGAGCAAATTGCACACATTTCAAGGAATTCTTCTACCCCAAATTTTAATTCAGTTCTCCCGATGCCCGTTAAAATGAATTATGTTCTCTGAACTTCTGTCTGAACAGCAGTGTAGCATCCACTGGGATTTTGAACATGGAGAAATATGATACAGAGCCTGAAGGACAAAAAGAGGACACTACTGAAGGGTGCTTCTACAGCCTTGTCCTAACAGGGAACGAAGAATGGAGACTTTCCTAAATGTATGATTGTCCTTTATCCCATGAATTAACGATCCAGTTAATATAAGCATGTAACCCCATCCTCTCATTGCTTTTAGAGAATATTCTTCCTCTAGTACTGTCTTCCATTTTGTGTCTCCTTATTAGCCAGTGATAGGAACCATCTGGATGAAACTAATATTCATCACTGATCACTTGATTTAATTTGTATTCATACAAATATTGCAAAAGGAATTTCATTTTTATACCTACATAAAAGTGAAATTGTGTTCTTACTATTCCTTTCACTTACCATTCTCATGTTTAAAAAAAGGTATTTACCTCTTAATCTTTTTCACTCAGATTTCCAGTTCTGGTAGCATAATGCTGTCTACCATGCTTCTGCTTCTCTCCATAGCATCTGAATTATTTCCAAAATCAGTGTTTCCTAGCTAGTGTCTATAAGGTTCTCTTAATAATTTCACCAAGCATGTTCACAAATGGTGAAATTAGCATTAATAATAACATATTCTAAGGAAACAAGGAGATCTGCCTACAGCTTGTGCCTAGAGGCCATTTGATAGGAGAGCTATGGTGCTGTCCAGATTTTGCAAGTTGTAGGTGGTGTAGGGAAGGGAAAAAGCTTCTATCAGGAAGTGAGGGCCAGATCTACCTCAATGAATCTCTGTACATGTGCGTGCCTTTCTTTGGTATAAACCTTGGGTACACTTTCGACTCAGATCTCTGGATCACTCAGTGTTCTAGTTCACATCACCAAGCTGTTATAAAGGACATGAACTGGGTTCTTTCAGGCATGGCTAAAACAGAAGTGGTGGTTCAGGAGCGCACCTGATCTGTTCAAGTTTCTGGTGGACAGTGGAAACACTGGACCAGGCAGCAGGGAACTTGAAATAAATTCTCCTGGCATACTTGTTGCAAGGGCATTGAATCATCTTCAGCTGCTGTCCTTTGCTTTAGAACTACTCCTCCAGGACTGCACTATGCACAAATACAGCCATCACATGTATCCATTGAAACAAAGCCGAGCTCTGAACATGACAGCTGCCAAAAACATTGATGGTCCTTGCAGAAAGATCCAAAGTCATTATCTCCCTGGCCTTTTGACAAATAACAGACACAAAGTAATGAATCATTTATTTACTCCTCTAACGCGGTTTTATTTTGACTTTATTTAATCATGTAAAAACTA
The DNA here is from genome assembly GCA_013399915.1 of Illadopsis cleaveri. Lineage (NCBI taxonomy): Eukaryota > Metazoa > Chordata > Aves > Passeriformes > Timaliidae > Illadopsis > Illadopsis cleaveri. The sequence goes on from VXBB01008571.1 coordinate 108,362, forward strand.
AATCTGTTTTTCCCTCCAGTGCATTAGGTATGCAGTCTCCTATAGATTGCATAACGTGCTAATTTGGGATCATATCAGTCAAAGAAGTCTGTATGCTATTATATTTGCAGAGTGTGCTGACCTTGAGGAAATTTATTTTAACCTTGGTGAATTTGTTGGTTTGAGGATAATTCATGGACATCAGAAGGTTCACAGATAAAAATGTTGCTTTGACCTTCAAAGTGCTCATCACTAATATGTCATTATGCAAGTTGCAACTTTTCAATCCCTTCAAAATACATCACCTAAGAACATTCTTTTTGCTTGTCACTCTATATTATTCCTATCTGAATGTCTTTATTATCTCCTCATTTTCCATAGCATCATATGCAAATGTCTCATTTGCACCTTCAATGCCCTTCACAACTATAATCTTTCTGTTTAATCAATTTTTTTTGCTTTTCCCTTCAGGTCTATGGTGGTAAGCCCCTGAGTGACTGAGTTTTCAATGGGGATGAGAACTCTGCGCTTCAGTTCATAATAGTCTCCTTCTCTCTTTCCTGGTATTAGTTCCTGTGGCAAACCACAACAGATCGCATTCTGCCCCTGCAAATATACATCGTAGCTTCATGGTCTGCAAGAAATCAGTCACTAATCTTACTAGGTGAGCTCAGTCCGACAGAGATTAAATTTATTTATGTATTTATTTATTTATTTAAAGAAAATAAACTTATTCAGGCTGTATTAAAACTGTACAGAACTATTCAGATTTGCTCTTGCCACACTTTCTCCCTGATGCCTGCTGTTCACAGTGATAGCTTATGGTGTCTTTGTTCCATATTAGAGTGCATGTTCTTTGAGATTAAGATTTTGTTTATAACAGTTCTCATCAAACAGTACAGAGAGCCTCTCTATGCAGTGCTGTCAATTCAACAGTAAACCATATATTGAACTGTATGAACTCCAGTTCTTGGTTTGTCCAAATAGGTTAATCACACTGGATTGTTGACACATCATTTCCTGAATACAGCATGTAAGCATTTATCTTTGACTGTAATGCTCCAAAAAGTCACAGAACGTTGTATTTGTTTATATCTATGCTCTTTCATCCTGGAAGAAAGTGACATGTTTTTAGGATGCCCAGCCTCTGACAAATGGCACTGGCACAAAAAGTGGGCAGTTAATGATGCTAGAATGGCAGAAGTTTGATTATTTAATAAAGAATGAGGATGTCTGAGAAGAAAAAATTGCATATAGGCACATATTTTTCCTGCCAGCATTCCAGAAAACGTTTCTTAATGCCTTTATATAGAAAACTGAAAATTTTCAGAATGGGTGAAGGGCATCCTCAAACAGCACCTATTTTGTCAAGTTCTTTGTATAGGTTTCTTAAACAGCCCCTTCTTCTGCTAATAATAATTATTTTTTAAAAGCCTATCAAGAAACTGGAATGGAGAAAAAGTTACTAGATAGAAGAAACAGTCGAAATTTGCCCTGTCCTTTGGTATTACATTGGTTTATTGAAAGAATTGGCAGGCTGATGAATTTTGTCCAAAAGGAAAAGTCAGTTTTATGCATTTGCATGTTACGACTTTGCTGGATTACATATGTGGATAAAAGCAAGAATGTACTTTTTTAGGCTAACAAGTTTGCTCTAAAATGAAATACTGCTCTTCTGAAGTGTTATAAAGTTTATCAACATGATTTTTTATAAAATGAATTCTAAGTATTTGCACATTTATCCTTGCATTTTCTTCTGTTGCAATTCTTCGTATTTTAGGTTTTCTGTGTGAGTTCTCAAACACATCCTAGAGTCTACCATTAAAAAAAAAACCAAAGAAAACAAGCTACATAATCAGAGTAATTCCTATTAGCATTAAGACGAGCACCTTCTTTTGGATTTAGTTGCATAACTGTTAGATAAATTGATACTTGATAATTGGTATAAATTGAATTCACTCATTTAAATGAAATGGATTGAAACCATATGTGAACACCTGCATTTGGGAAAACTATATAAAAATTCTTTTATATTAAAAGAATAAGGGTTAATGGACAGCATATGAACCTCTTTTTATGCGCTAATACTGTTGCATTTAGCCCTTTTGCAGTCAATGTATTGAAATAAAAGTAACACCTTTTTCAATTTATTTTAGGAATAGGAAGTTAAGGCAAAGTAAAGAAAGCATTTGACTGGGTCAAGAAGAATGGTTGCTCATTTCTCCTAAAACCAGAAGCCTATGTCAAGGAAAATCCACTAAAGTCTGAATCAGACCATACAGATCTTTCATAATACCAGCACACCATAGCAGCACAGATGAGGAGTTTTTGAAGATCAGGGTCCTTCCTATAGAAAAAAACCCTATTTTTTTCTTCATCTCAGGGATAGTTCAAAAGGAATCGCTAAATTCTTTTCTCAGTCAAATCTTGGGATAAACCTGAACTGTAAATTATATGTAAAAAGAAATGAGGAAGTCAAAATGCCAGAAAGAGTGAGTTAGCTTCATGCAACATCAAATGAGTTACAGAATCATGGAATAATTAGGTCCAAGCTTTGTCCAAACACCACCTTGTCAATTAAATCATAGCACTGGGTGCCATGATGAGTTGTTCCTTGAACACCTCCAGGGATGATGACTCCACCATCTCCCTGGGCTGTCCATTTCAGTGTTTAACAGCCCTTTCCATTAAGACGTTCTGGGTGTCCAACCTGAACCTCCCCTGACCGAGCTTGAGGCTATGTCCTCTTGCGTGGGAGAAGAGACCAACAATCATGTGGTTACATCCTCCTTTCAGGCACCTATAGAGAGTGATAACGTCCTTCCTGAGCCTCCTCTTCTCCAGGCTAAACAGCTCGAGCTCCATCAACCACTTTACATAGGACTTACACTCCAGACGTTTCACAGCTCCTTCTCTGGGCACATTCCAGCACTTCAATGTCTTTCTTGTAGTGAGGG
>VXBB01008572.1:0-25667 GCA_013399915.1 Illadopsis cleaveri
GGCTTGGTTAAAACAATAGCATGGAGTTACAGTTTGGTCACAGGGAAGCTCGGTGCTTTTTAGAAATCATATTAACCCTACCCTATCACGAAGGTATAGAAAGGCCATGAATAATTTGATTAAGGAACTGAATTTAAGTATGGCCTGTTAGCGTGCTGCTGTGAGTATTTGGGATCTGGGTTTTTAATATAGTGGTATGCCAGGCTCTGTGGCAGGTTTTATTTTTTTGCCCCCCTCCAAACTATTGATGGGAGATGTTAGATTTCCTAGGATTTCTGATCAAGATTGCAAGTTTCACTGACTTTCATGAACTCATCAACTTACCTGAAACTAACATAAAACCTTATTGGCACCGTAATGCTCTTTTTGTATTTTGCCACTTAAAAAAGAAATTCCAGTTTTATAATTGCTGTTAAATTAACAACTTAATGGACAGAAGTTAAATTTACATTTCATCATTATGCTGTGATACTCTGAGTGTTTTTTTTTCCTCTTAAAAATATGTAACTAAATTTTTCTTAACTGTATTCAGCTTCATTTCATTACTCAAGTTCTCACAATAGCAGATTTTTCAGGATAAAAGTTCTTCTCTGATATATTACTTAATAGTTTAGTTCTTTATAACCTTTTATACTTTTTACATTTTCAGTCACTGTTTTATTGTGCCTTAAAATGAAAGAAAAGCTTAAACCCCTATGATTTTCAGCCTGAGAGAATATCAAAATGAAAGCGCATATAAGAAGGATCTAATTACAACCTGCAAAAATAGAATGCTGCAAATCCTTCATTTTTAAAGAACTTTGTTTTGGATTGAAATTTAATCAAATTGCACTTGGAGTGTTTGAGTTCAAACAGAGAGGAAGGCTCAGAGTATTAACCCACATCCTCTAAACCCTTTCTCCTGTGATAAGTCCTTCTTCACCTGAGCAGTCTGAGTGATGTCAGTGGCTCCAGCGCTCATCAGCCTCAAGTGGTGGAGCACAATTCCCAAGGAAATGAGCCCTTGCAGCCCTGGCAGACCATATTATGGCCACATAATGTGTCTGCATCAGTCTTCTGCTCTCTACACGACACAGGGAAAAGTTTCCATGGGCAGTGCAATGATTGTGCAGAGTCTGGCAGTCTGGGAGGATTAAAAGCAGTGATTGCTTTGTCTCTGGGGGTGTTCAGGCTGAAAAGGGGTGTGATACTGATTAATACATGGCCAGAGTCTAATGAGCAAGGTGCTAATGTATCACAGAATCACAGAATGTGTAGGTTGGAAGAGACCTCCAAGGTCATCCAGTCCGACCNTGCACAAATGTCTGAGAAATCTCAGACACCCTGCTACAAACCCCCCCAAAAGCCCCTTACTTTCTTTTGTGCTCCTTCCTAAATACTGAATGTTTTCGGAGTAATAACCTGGCTTGCAGCCAATAAAATCATGAAGGAGTTTTGAGTTCCACTCTCAGAGCCCAATCCATCCTCTTGTGCTAGCCCTGAGCCAGTTACAGTGAGAAACCCACAGAACCTTCCAGCTAAACTTCCTGAAATGTCTAGAGGTGAACTGAAATTCTTTTCCTATTTGGAAACACCTGCTGGAGGTGTGGGAAATGCTTTCCTAGACAGGTACAGTGGAAGGATCTGATGAGTCTCACCAGGAATTCGACCACAAAATAGGAATGGGAGTGGTTTGGGGAGCAGCCACTAAGAAAAGCTCACAAACCCAATAAACTAACACCTAGGGGATATGATTCATCCAGCCTTTCACAGTCATTCCAGAGGGACTGGCAGACAGAAAAGGAGAGAAAGAAATGGGGGAAAAAGCAGATGTATGACAGAACAAGTCACAAATGCCAAGTAGGAATAGGCATTTATACTATAAATAGTATAAATAAGGACAGATTTGTTAAGAAGCAGTTATTGGTTCTTCTGCCTTTTCCTTCTGCTTTGACTGATACCTCCTATTCCCTCATACCACACAAGATTATTCACTTCTCATTTTTCTTACAGCAATTTTCCCATTTTCTTTGGTACTTAAGGCATGACCCCTCGGGTTTCAGCACAGCTTCCACTTTTCCTTCAGGAGTGGCTTCTCCTGCCCTGCCTCCAAGTAATTAGCTGACTAAACCTGAGCAAACTGTGTGGAGCAGCAAGGGAACATGGACTGTGAGGTTTATTATTCAGGCATTTATTTATTACTATTTTTTAGTGTTGCCTGCATCCTCAATGCACATTACTATTCAATGTTCTGGACAATGAATGAAAATTCAGACAAATAATCTGGTCGGAGGTTGCTTAACTCTGATGAGAGATGGGGGATAAAAATATGGAGCAAGAAAGCAGTGAAGATTAAAAAAAGAGTAGATTCAGGGAGGAAATTCTAAAAACATGTTTTGTTCTTGTTTCTATTTTTTATTCTTTTGTTGGTATAAGGAAGAAGATACATTAAAACTCACTCTGAAGCTCCTTGTTCTATATGCAGAGGGTGCATCTTGGGGTTGTTTTGCTCTCTTTTAATGTCATTCAATTAAAATACTCTTTTGAAGTGGAGAGCGTAAAGTTCAACCTGAAATGTCTCGAATTTCCTTCCCCGTATGTTCAATGAAATCATTCAGTAATTTTATCTGAATTTAATTTTTTTCAAGCGTCAAATGGTCTTTATATTCAAAAATTATATACGGCATCAAAATACCCAAGTACAGTAAAATGTGTAGTTAGAAAACCCAAATAATTTACAGCTGAGTGCAATCCTGGTGTTCATGCAATATTTCTAGTGTACTAGAACATAGTACAAATGCCTAAATGAGATGAATCACCCTGAAAAAACCGAACTGAAAAATTGCTTTAACCTTTTTGAAACAATGCATTTTGACATTTCCAAAATGAAACAAGAGCCAAGGTTTCATGTAGACTTTTCCCACTGAAGCTGTCATAAAAACCAACAAGTTCTCATGACGCATTTTGAGGGGGAATGCATTATATTTTCAAGTTAGAAAATGGCACTGCAGTTAACCAGTATTTTTGTTACTTGATTTAACTGCTTAAGAGATTTGGGGACTGAGAGCATGGGCCTTGCTTGTCCATTAGTTGGGGGGGTTTTTTGGCATGTATTTTTTGGAACACTTTTTCACCTTTAGGAGTTGAAATTGTGAGGTCCAAATCTACTTCACAGCAAGGACAACGAATCTGAGACAACTTCAGCATGTCCAAACAACCACTATCCCCCCAGAATGCAGTGGTATGATGGTTTTAAAGAGCAATTATACATCAGTCCTGTAAATCTTAAATTTTGTCCATGATATTCCTCTTCTATGAGAAAGCATTTGATGAGCATGGACCAGAGGAGCATTTTTGAGAAGGTGTGAGTGATCAGCCATCAATCTGAAATGTGAATGGATGTGTAGGCACTGGTGCTGCACTTCTGCTCCACAGCTTGTGTCAGACCCCCAGATGACTTTTCATGGAGGGAAATTGAATCTATTTATTTATTTATTTTTAATAGTAAGGGAGCTTGATAACAAATTTTGCTTTTAAGAGATTACTCTTTATGCCATTTGCAACCACGTGCAGATGTTCAATTTACAGTTGATGGTAATTTTCTCTCAACTTCCCTGTAAAAAATGGTGCTGTAGTTGTTTCCCTTTATCTTCCTTTTTTTAAAAATCACAGTGACTTGCTGTTGCAGTCAGATACAAATTTGACAGAACATCACTGGAAATGGTTCTGTTCTCTGCTTTACTTGTCTAAAGCAGAAGTCCTTCCACTGCAACAAATGCAGTCACATCAATGCAAAACTGATCTGCTAAATCCCAGGGTGGGGTTGTACAGGGAGGAGAATGACATGTGGCTTTTCAGAGCTGAACCTGGATAATAAATCTCATATTGGTTCCATCTTGGCAGAGGAATGAATGTGGTTACAATTGAACAGAGTTCCTGCTTTTCACCTCTGAGGAGATCAACTCCTGTTTCACACACATACATTTTATTTCTGGTGACCTTGACAAAAATAATTTAAAGAATGTTTTTTTAAGACTTCCCATTAGATTTCACTATATGAGAGAGACCCAACAACAAGACCAAAATCCCCACCAGCTGGAATAAAGTAGCATACCAAGGAAGTCACTCTGGATCAAACTGAAAGCCCATTTTAATGAATTCTTCTTTTTCCCTTGACTTCTCTTAAGTCTCAGGAGGTCTTACTGAAGAAAGAACTAGAGACCACTTGATATTGTATAGGATTTAAAATATGTAATTTTTTTTCTCATTTCTTGTTAAGTTTTCTAGTTATTTTAAATGGACCTATGACTCTCTTACTGAAAAAAATATGTTGTTGTATGCTGGGAAAGGACAAGGTGGTAAACTTCCAAAAGGCAGATGAATAATGTGAATGATTTTTATGTAGAAACACACTTTTGGAACTGAGAGATGAATGATTTGGTGTGGGAACTATTCATAATAGCCCTCAAACCCTTCCAGATAGGTAATTTTTAGATACAGTGTTCCTGAAGAGGAAATGAAAGGTGGCAAAGTGATTCCCCTGTCTGTCAGTGGTGATTTAGGTCGGAGGAAGGTGAATGACACTGTCACGTTGAGTCCTACTTTATACAGTAATTGTGAACTGCAATGGGAATAGTGGGATAGGAGATCTGTACACAGCAGATTTGAACTTTATTTTGACATGCTGCATCTGCTCCCTGTGTGTGGTGCTGTGAAAGGGTCAGAGAAGCTCGAGTAAGGAGAAGAACCTTTAAAATCACATGATAGAAAATGGAAGTCAGTTGTTAAATTTACTCAGATTTACCAAACAGGTGTCTTGACCCCCTGACCTTGCTTGTGCTGGTGGTTATGAGGGAGCAGCTGGGGCTGCCTGGAACTCTGCTGTGAGATGAGAGCACACAGTGAGCTGCTGATCTTTGACTGCAGTGAGTTTCCCTTACACACTTGCAGGTAGAAAAACCTTCTCCCCCTTTCTGCTTGCATCTTTGCTACTGATCCATTATGCTGCTTCATTTGCTTGTCATGACCATTTACTGCTGCACTGTGTCTTTTTAAATTCAGTTTGTGTGCTGAAAAATTCCCAGACAGGTGCACAAATGTCATCCAGGTACTTCTGTAGGAATTACATTTCTGTCTTTTATGTGCTGTGGTGGAAAATTCTGCCATGAGCAGTTTTACACAGGTATTTAACTTTTTGAAGGGAACAAGAATTGCAATTGTAATAATGATAATTTTCACTGGCATAGATTTGAAAACATTTCCTAAGGGTGTTTTAAACTGGTGACTTCTCTTCTGTCAATAAGGAAAACAAGACATTGGAGAGACTGTAGGAATGGCCTAAGAGCCAACAGGAATCTGCTATTCCAAAGAACCAAAGGAGTTAACATTCAAGGGCCTGGATGATAGAAATTTTTATAACTCTGATGAAGTCATCCGTGTCCATTTCTACTGACTGGAAAGATAATATTGAGCTCCAGAGTATTGATGCAAGCTTCAGTTTGCTCTAGTATTAACTACAATATTAACTGTAACACAGCCCTTTCACACCCTGTCTGTAAAATAACTACCTTTGAAACTGCTCTCAAAGTTTTTTGCTGAGTTCTTTTTTAAAATTTTAACAAAAGTAAGGGCTTCTGACATTTGACATTGTCCTTTAGTTGGAAGCTAAAATTATAGTAACCAAAGGAATAAAAATGTGATTAGGCCTGAAATTTTTGTTTAAATGATCAGCGAAGGAACAAAGTGCAAGGTTTCTTAGCTCCCACTTTCCTCTCCAGGTGTGCTCCAATGTGGAGTCCCTCTGCTGGACCTGTATTTGATTTTGTTTTACAGCAGATGCCCTTGGGTAGTCATAATTTCATTCCAGTGTTCCACTATCAAGTACACTATATACAACAGAAGTGTCCACACGTAGGTCTGACCATGAAAAGCTGGCTTTGTTGGGGGAAAATGGAAGCTGCATGCATTTGGAATTTGTAAATAGCCATAATGGGAATTTGTATATAGCTATTTGTAACTAGCCATAAATAGCTGAGCTGCTGCTCATCCACTCTCAGCACCACTCAGAGAGAATACCTGCTGGATACTAGGAAAGAGTTTTTCACAGAAAGAGTGGTAAAGCACTGGAATGGTTTGCCCAGGGAGGGGGTGGAGTCACCATCCCTGGATGTGTTTAAAGCAGACTGGATGTGGCACTTGGTGCCGTAATCTAGTTGAGGTGTTGGAGCATGGGTTGGACTCGATGATCTTGAAGGTCTCTTCCAACCTAGAAATTCTGTGATTCTGCTTTTTTACACATTTGACATATACAGTGCAAGGAAATCCTCTCCACTTTGCAAACCACCTAGGAAAAATCATCCTTTAATGCTGTGGCTGTGAGATTGATTAAATCTATTCTAGAATCCATATTAATGACTGACTTCTCCCCATGGATGGCTGTGCTGGCAGATGGGAAAGGCTGTCACTCTTCCTGCTTGGCTGGTCCTGTTCTGTTATTGTTTGGTCGTGCCACTCTTTGCCTGGGATGTGGCATCACCTCCCTCTGCTTTGTGGTGCTGAGGCTCCCTAGAGGTGAGATTGAGGAGATTCAGGACAGTATTATGGGTGTTCTAATCCTTTTGTGGAGAGTCTCTGCTCTGCCACTGTCTGCTTCCTGCTGTTAGGAAAATTAATCCACAAACCCCAGAGGTTTATGTCCAAAAAGGAGACAGAGGAGTCCTTTTGCTTTATTCCAATAAAGGGAGAGGCCATGGGGCATTTCCCCTGGGGTCTCTCCAATTTTTGGAGGACACAGCCTCCTATTTATCCCAATTTCCTCTCCTCATTTCCCTCTCTCTTTCCCTACTGCCTGAGGTACTTGAGAGGTGCAGACTTCCCTGAGTGCCCAACACCTAAAATTCCCAATTCATGTATAAACACCCTTTTAATTTTTAATTCTTATGGAATTTATGGGTTTTCCTCATTGCTTCTTTCATCTTTTAATATCCAATTCCATTTATCAGCAAACCTACAGTTTGTTTGTAAAGGCAAATATCTCCTTTTCCATTCATCCATCAGTGGAATCCTTCCCATTGTTTCTTTGATCTCTCAGTGCTGGTTTTATCTACCAGCAGACCCACTGCTTGTGTGTAAAGACAAATCTGTCATTCCTCTCACTGCTCTCACACTTCTTACCCAGTTGGTTGCTCACCTTCTACTTTGGAGTGTTTTCTTAACAGTTATTGCTTTGTGGATGATAATTGATTGTAAATTCTTTCAGGTACCACTACTCCCACAGCAGGCGATGCAGACAGGTGAGCACACCTTGCCTGGGTTTCTCCCATCAGAGAACCACATAGAGAAAATTTCTCTGAGGAAGAAGAAAAATTGAAAACTTTACCTAGGAGAAGGAAAAAAATAATGTCCTGGGATTTTTTTCCTGCTAGAAAACTTGCAGTCTGCTGTGTGAAATGAGTTTTGTTACACCCATCTCTCTCAAACAGCTGAGTGCAGCTGGAGAGAAATCTCAGTGGCCAACCTGCCAGTGAAAATTCTCTTTCAGCTGCTGTCTCTCAGGTCTCCTTTCTTGCTGAAGTTCAAGGTTTATTTAAGGATCTCTGACCCTGAATCTGGGGCCTTTTTCCTCTTTGATAGCATTTAGTTGCCTGGTCTCAGCTGTAAGGAGCTCTTCAGGCAGTTTCTCCCTTTTTAATCTTTTATTAACAACCAGTGGGCCTGACTTTGTCTGACCTTTCTGCTTCTTGCCTTTATTTATCTGCCAAACATCAGCCCAGCTCCCTCAGTGAGCCTTGGATCTGTTCTGAGGAATCCTGGGAAGAGCTGGTTGGGATAACTTTCTCTTTTGCATGCCATCCTTGGAGCTTCTCTTATCTCAAGCCTTCAGAGGAACGCCTCAATACAGCCAAACCCCTTGAAGTTACAAGCTATGCTTAGTGGATTTTGCCTTAATAATTCTGTCCATGGGGCAGGGGGTTTGTCTGTCCCCATTGGCATCCTGCAGTCTACACCTGCTGAAATGTTTGAGGTTTTTTAACTCCCCACTCTGAAATGACACTGTAATAAAATACTGTTCCTCTGGGACTGCTGGGGTGCATTATACCCCAAAGGACAGACTTGATAAAGCTTTGCAAGAACATGAAAGGGTTAAGCTGCAGGTCTGTCCTTGTCTCACTCAGCCCAGCGTTGATCAGCTCGCTCTCAGTAACTCTGAGTACATTTAATTACTTCACAAAGGCTTTGTTTGGACTCAGCTCTTTGCTGGCCTGTTCCCTGCTCAGCAGGGACTTGCTGTGCTGCTGGGAGCAGCCAGTCCCCACTCCTGCATTGCTGGGCCCTGGCCAGAGCTCAGAATGGAAACAGCATCCTCACCTCCCACCTGCAGCACTGTGCTGACCTGATTTGGGTTCTGGAGGCAGGGCTGGCAGTCAGGAATTGCAGCCACCAAGCCCTGCTCGTTGTCTCCCAGTGCCACCTGGTAATGGCTGGAGAATAAATCCATTAGAAGACCTTTTGAAGATGAAAATTATAATTTTGCAAAACAGCAATCACTACAAGCATTACCCTTTAGCTACTGACAGCAGAGTTCAAAAATCTCATCATATGCTGGTTTCGCAGCAGCTGATAAAGGTTAATAAAATGGAGGTTTAAAAGGCAGTGTTTCTAAATTTTCATGCTCAGAAAGGACGATTGTCATTTTATTGGATTGACTTAACCCACACTTCCCATTCACATGGAAACTGCACGACTCTCAAACTCCTTCTTGCCTCACATGGAACCACAAACTCGAGGCCTGGCTGCTGTCACAGCTGGCAGAGAGGAGATTGCACTGTCTGAAACGAGCTGGTGTCTGTAAATATCATGGCAAGATAAGATTTGTGCAGTGGCCTCTGGAGAATGGCACATCTGCTTCACTGAATTATTGATGTTAATTCAGAATTGGATCCTGTACAACATTTCTAGTGAGAACTCTTAATGCAGGGGAGTATTAAGATTTTTTAGTTTACCTTTGTTGTGCTCCCGTGTCTCTGATCATGCTAATCTGTGGTATGAGACAAAGATGTGTTGCAAGAGGAAGAATTTTGGAATTCTTTGATTTAAGTTCGCCCTGCTGTTTAGAGTTAGTGCTAATTCCATGTCAGTTTGAGAGTCCTGTGCCTCCTGTCCCATTTCACATCAGTAACTCATGATGAGACAGGTTTGTGTGCATTTTTACAGCTTGCCTCAAATGTGTACTTTGAGATTATTCTGTGCCTTTTATGCAAAAAGAGAAATGTAAATGTCTTGAGTTTGTGGTAATACACTGAGTTCCACTCATTTAAGGCAAAAATAATGAGTTGTTAAATTGGGCTGGTTATATTTAAAATCTAGTCCCTTTTTGGTTCTGCAGTTGCTAGAGTTGGGCCTGATCTGCATCACTATGCCAGAGGCAGGTTCATAGCTGGTTTATTTTGTTTTTATTGTGGATCATACCTAAGCCCCAAGGATATTTAGGATAACAATACTGAGAACTTTGGTTTGGTTGCTTTGTTCATTGTATTCACAAAGGCTTCACATGTGAGACAAGAGCGTAAATAAAAGGCTTTAAGCTTAAACCAATGATATAATCACAGAGATGATTGTTAATTCTGACTTCAAAGTTGATAAGACACATGAGACCATTTCATTTTTTACATCAAGTTCCACTTGAGATGTCTTGATTAATATTTGTGTTGGAACGGAGTTGAGGCAGCAGTTGGATGGCTCTGGTACCTGTGCAGTTTGTGCACTATAATTATCATGTATTAATTATTCACCTTGCATGGTCCATCCAAATCCATCAGCTTCTCCTAAAGCAATAGCTCAGATCAAAAGTGGCTGATGTTCCCTTTGAGAACCTCCAGGTGTCCTGCCCTTTATTAAAAAACACCCTCTGGCCATCGTGTTGGGATGAGCTGTTTGGCACACTGGGCTGAAATGATCAGGGCACGTCCCAAGAAACAGGATTGGGGTGGGGCTGTGGGCTGGATGAAGGAACTCAGCTTTCACAGGTGGTTTGACTGGCAATTTCAGTTCTCTAGAGCATTCCTAATATCATAGAACACTTTGTTTTGTACATTTTATGGCAAAACAACAACAAGGATTTGCGCTGAATAATGACTTCCATCACACACCTCTTGGAATGCTGAAAATGACTCACTGTAAAGTTATTAACATGCCCCTGTATAAGATGAGTGCAGAGATGGACAGAGACATTAAGCAACTTGCTCAGGGCTGTAAAGTGAATGAAAAGTTCCTAAGAAAGCCCAATGTGCTGATTTTTGACCTGCAGCCTTACCAGTAGGCTTTACTGCTCTGATGTAGCTTTGACAAAAATAAATTATTTTATGTATTCTATTTATTGTATTTTTAGATAAAACATGAGGTACTGACTGAGCTTGACCAACTGGAGAAGTTAAAAAATACAGAAGATTTTTTTTAATATACATAAACGTGATATCTGTCTTGTTAAGATTAAAATAAGCAATAAAATAAATACCTATCAGATGCTGTCATCAGTAGCACATGGGATTTCAGGTAATAGCAGCAAAATGTGATAATAATAACAACAAAATGCAGTCAAAGCATTCTGGCAATGAATGAATGCTCTTGCCTGTAACAATTTTCAAGAAAATTTACATTTTTAAGGCCCCTTCCTTTATTATTTCGGCCTTTTTGCAGTAGCATAGGAGGAGCTGACATTTCAAATAATTGCTGCAGTAACAAACAATGGAGGCATTTATCACAACATGCCAATTAATATTTGGAGGCTATTCAGCACAGTTAATGAAGGCTCAGGATAATCACCCTTGTTGTGTATCCCAATGTCCTCCACATCCCTGCCCCAAATGCTGTTTTGATCTTTCAGCTTCTTTTCCTTTAATGTAACGGGTTTGGTTTTACCAAACTTGGGGACTTTTGAGGCATAAATAAGGTATCTGATGGAGCAGATAGGTTCATGCTTGGAGATAAACGTGCATGCAATAGGCAGGTGCCAAAAGGGGGAAGCTGTTACCACATCATTGTATAATTTGAGTGATTTATGTGTTGGAATGATGGCACCTATGCATGCTGCTTTTCCTGGTGCTGTCGTGTTGAGTGCACAACTTAATGACGTTTGATCCTTTCAATTTATGGTCTCTCATCTGGTTTATGTTTGCTATCAAAAGGATAATTTGTAAAGCAAATGTTCTGTTGACCTGAATTGGCAGAAGCATTTTTCAATCTGCCAATTTTTCCACTTAAATGAAAAAAGAATTAAATTTATTAGCCTATAACTTTCTCTTTCCTTTAATGATGGGTTTATCATTCTATTTAGCATTTGCTCAGACAATGGAGTAACTTTTTAAGACCAGAAGAGTGAAAAATTTGCATCTGCTTTTAACCTGATGTCAACAAAAACTGTAGAGATTGGGTGGGTTTCTTTTGGTTATTGTGGCTATAGGGCACAAAATGAACGACACGCACACAGTCAAGTTGTCAGGGCAAAAATAAAAAAGTTTATTTTTCTACTTCAGTTTACACAGATTTTGGACAATGACCAGGGATTGGAGGATGAGGTTGCCAGCTCTCCAACCACACTGGTCAAACTAGAAGTCCATCAATTGTCTCTCCTCAAGAGGGGAAGGAAAACCAAGAAGGACAGTTTACAATAACTTTACTTTGTTTACATGAAAATCTGTGAGAAACTCCACTACAAAAATGCAAACATCAGAAGGCTGAAAAAGATCAGGACGACAGAGCAAGAATGAGACATGGGTCATGCCACAGCAGGAATTTTTCTCGTTCCAGATATGTGGCAAAGCTCCTGGTGGCTGATCCAAGCAGGAATAGGCTTCAGTGCCTGCTGCAGTGAGGATAAAGGGGAGATGAACACGTCTCTCTCCTGGATGCTGCACAGGAGCTGTCAAGCCTTAACTGTGGTTGTTTATTTAAGCCTGACTTAAGTTATGGCTGGCTGACACCAAGTTCCAGGTGTTCCAGTTTCTTTCCTGTGCCTGGTTTGTAGCCTCTCTACCTCTGTGGTTCCACTGAAGATCTACTGTTCCCCGGAGTGACACTGCCATAGATTTCCTTGTATCAGTGCATTAGCGTTTGTCATGAGGTGTTTGTAGCATAAATGTAACTTTTTCTGGCTCTAGGCGTCTTGATAGCACTGCTACAGCCGTTAAAAAAAAAATAAAATGAAAGTTTGTTGGGAATAAGGCATCTTAATAATATATTTTTGAATTAGTTCCTCAGAGAAGAGCGTATTTTTTAATATTGCAGGATGTACATTGTAATGGTAAATGTAAGTAGTGAAAAGATTCATTTTTCTTGACTTTAATTGCTAATATTATTGAAAGAAAGCCAACAGATGCATCAAAGACTTTATCCAGAACTAAAACTAGTCCTGCACAAAAGTACTTCTATATATGAAGATGCCATCTTTCTTGTTTTAAATGAAATATGAGAGATGTTTTGGGTCATGAATAATAATAATAATTCCGAGGGAAAAAAGCCAATGCCAGAAGCGTTAACATGTAGAAATGAAGAGGTGCTGAGTGCTCCTGAATGATGATAAATTTTTCTGTCTCTTTCTTGCATCAGTATCTGCCTCCCACTGTCCTGACAGCTTATCTGACTTTGCTCATGCAGACTCTAAGCTGAACTCCTTTATTCCCAGAGGAAGCAATCAGTGAAATTGCACACACATTTCTGCTTCTCTTCCCTTCCATCTCCCATGATATTTTCATGGGTTTATGCTTCTGTATTTCTGCTTCAGACTGAGCTGTGATATACTGCTCAGGTTTTTCCAAATGCATTCAGACATTGCAGGTGATCTTTTTCAGTCATGCTTTGCAAGCTCCCACAGTGAGTGAATTCCAGGCAATGTCTGCTTAGCACAGTGTCCAACTGCTGCTGCAAAGTCATCCAACAAGGGTTCCTGTGTCACTGACTGGGTAAATGTTTCTGCCACTTCCCTGAAAACTTTCTTTTTCTCCTTTCCAGTGATTTTCCTCCCTTCTGACTTTCTGCAATGTACAAATGATAAGCAAACATTATAATATCAGGCTTTGTTTGCATGTACTTAAATTAGAATTAACCTATGGATTCTGAGGCATTGAATTAAACTCAGCTCTGTTGGAAATGGTTGTCATTCTAATGAAGGAAATTTAAATTGTGGCTGTATTTATTTCATGTGCTCCTGACAGAAGCCTGAATTTGATATGATAGCCAACCCAAACATGAATGACTGGCACTGAGGGTGCAAATACAAGACAGAAGCAGGTCTGGTACAGATCCCTCTGGCTGTGACAGGGCTACACCCACAATGCTGGTTTTTGTCACCAGAAGATGGATGAGACACGCAGATGTTAATAAAACAACAACAGAACATCTGCAGACTGCAAAGAAGTGCAAACTTCAATTTTCAAAAGCAATGTTTGAAACTGTTTTTAAAAGGACAAGAAAGGTGTAAATTTCAAAGTGGAATATGAGGTCTTGCTGAAATGTGACTGTGGGTAACTGCAAACACCTATAGGTAAAATGAATAAATCTGCAGTAGAAGCAGGTTACACATTTCAGGTTTGTGGTATAACTCAAACAAGAACCTGTTTTATGTTAGAAAGGCTAAGAGAGGACAGGTCCCTGTTTAAATTTTATTCTGATGAATCTGAAACTCTCTGGAATACACTGATCCAGAAAGTCTGGCATTTAAACCCATAAATCCATGGAGTTCTTTCAGAGAGGTTGCCTGACAACCAGGAGGTGCCCACAGGGGCTGTAAGAGAAGATTCTGTGCTGGCTCAGCTCCCTTCTCAGTGCCAGTGTTTAGATAAATAAAAACATTTATAGCCAGAAACATTATCACCCTAAAGAGACCCACAGTCAAATGCTGTGACTACAGCAATAACATGACAAAAAAGTACCAGAAGTTGCAGTTTTCTGGTAAAATACTGGTTTGTAGTCACTTTCTGCAGAAGATTCTGTTTTAAAGATTGATATATGCATTTCTAGGAAATCATGCCTTGAATCAAACACTCAGAATTTTTTCATTTATTTAGACTAACCCTTCCCAAGATTAGAAACAAAATATTAATATCTTTGTATTTAACAGTCAGTGTGGAAATAGCAAAGATTTCTGAAATAGGTTACATTCAAGAAACAAGATACTGTTACAGAGCTGGCAGGTTTACTCTGTTCTCCTGTGTTCTGTGCTTTAGGCTCAGCCATGGAGAAATTTTCACTTCTCATCACTCCAATCATTAATAGCATAAATTCAGCATTATTTGTTTTCAAAACATGGCTATATGAATGAACTATTATTAAATACATTTCATGTTTGGAATAAAAAAGAGCCTAGTTTTTTTTGCTTTTATTTTTGTTACATATGGGAGCCTGTCTCCTCTTGTTCAGGTAGATGTGTGATCTCCCAAAGTAGTTTCTGGAGCTGCTTTTCATGAAATGTGGGTGTAAAAGTCTATCAGATCTTAAGTCTTAAGGTTGGAGATGAAAGCTGTCCATAATTTAATCATTATTTATTTAACCTCTCTGCCTAGTCCTCCAAATTTGGGCTGAGCCATTCATTTGAAACTGATTTTAAAACATAAAAATAAAGGCTTCCCTTGAAGCAGAGCAATATATAACTGAATGTTTTTATATAAAAATCTCTTTTAATGTACTTTTCTCTGTCCCCAGGAGAAGAACATTAGAATTTTGGGTTTTTGAAAACCTTTGTGCATCGATGCCCAGGGTCTCAATTAATTTGACCATATAACCATATCAAGAAATGAATAGGAAAAAATATCCTTAAAAAGCATCAGTAGAAGGCAACACAGTGAGAAAAGGCTCTGTTCTAATGATTTCTGATGGGATCTGGACAGCTTCCTCTAAATGCCTGTTTCCCTCACGTGAGGCACAGAAGAATGTTCCTGACTCAAGGAGGTGCACAAACCCCACAGGGAGGATCTGGGTCTTTGCCCTCCTTTCTTTTAGGGCTCTGTGGCAAAATATTGGCTCATTTCTCCTGTCATTGGGGATGCAGGGTCAGTAAAAGTGATACATGTGTGCCTTGAAATTTCATTCCATTCCCCTATTTGCTGCCATCATTGAGAGAACACTCAGATGCCATTCCCTCCTCCCTCAGGCTGCTCCATTCATTCATCCTGGAACACGATTTTTTTTTCCCCCTGTTCCTGTTTGGTTATCAGCCTGAACTCCCAGCCTGCGGTAATGAAAAGTTATGGGGAGAAAAAGATGTGCACGAAGAAGTGTAGGACTGGAGATTAAACTCCTTATTGTAATTCATGTTATGCTAATGAGGCACATAAGATCATTCAGAGCAGAGTAATGCAGTGATAATACCAAGAAACTGACATAATTTACTGTGGGGAGCCTTTACTTAATACATCATATTTCAGCAAGAAACTTAATAAAAGGGAGCTTAACACATAAACACCACCAAGAAGCGTAGAAGATAATGCAGCATTTGATCAGACTAATACACAAACACTACTGTGAAACCTAATTTCCAACAAGTTACCCAGGAATCAAAACATACATATTGCTTATTGTTGCTGCTGAAGCAGTAGCTTAATAACTGAGGATACCAGAAGAGGCACAATAAGCATTTCCTATTATTTATATTCCCCAGTTGCCTGTAATGACCATATAACTTAATATTTGATTGAATGGTCTGGATATGGAAGCTATTTCCCTTGCAAATGACTCCTGGCACTCAGCTGCAGTACAGCAAGAAGTGTTACCATGGTACTGTCATGAGCCTTATCCCACGGCATTTCCCCCCCAGTTTTATCTATACTTCCTTTTTAAAGCCATTCAGTTTCATTGGCTAATAAATATATATTGTGCCATAACGTGTTTTGACTTCTATTCCATCAAGGGTCAAAAATCCATCCGTGTTGGCTTGTTATTTGTTATTATTAGCATTATGAGAGTGTTTAACACCTCTTTGAAAACCTGCAATGTCCGTTTGAATGAGATTGCATCATATTGGCAGGGTGCCTGAAGAAGTGTCTTTCAAATCCCTGGCAGAGAAAGGGTGGGAAGAGAAAGTGAAAAGCCTCAATGAGATGATAGCGACATGATTTAAGAGTTCTGACTCACTGGCTGGGGTCCATGTTTCTCTTCTGCCTTATGTCTGGAAAGTTGTGACTTTGCATGTGGAAAGAACATTGATCTGGAGGTGTCACCTGTGTAAATTGTTGCAGGGAACTGCCAGAATTGATTGATCTTTTCTTTTTTCTTTTTTTTTTTTTTCTCCTCTAAATGTTTTTATTTTGGTGAACATCCAAAACCAAAGTGAAATTAAGATTGAAGAGCTTGCCAGGTTGTTTTCTGCCTCACAGCTGAGACTCCTGACTTCTGAAGCTGATGGACTCACCCAGTCCTGGTGGGCACAATGTCTCCCAGCTAAAGACAGGAGGGGTCTCTAACAAATCTTGGCTTTGCAGCAGCTTACCCTGCAAACTCTTAGAACCTGATTGTAATTCAAGGATCACAGTGATTTTGATTTTGCTGAAGATCTGGAAACTTCTGGGAGCCTTGGTTTGGGATTTCTTACATCCATACAGAGACTTGATGTGATCAGCTCATGCTCTGGGGCTCTTGATTCAGCCATTGCTTCCAAAGCTTGTGCATCTTCAAATCCAACCAAAACCAGATCTGGTCTGACAGGGAGCCAGAGCACACAGCTTCTAGTGCTGTCCTGGGGTCAGATGAACCTCAGTCTGTGTCTTAAAACTTTCTAACCATCCTAAGATCATTTATTCCAACGAAATCAGTGTGCCCTATCAGAAATCCCCTATTTTCAGGAACATTTTCCAGAATAGGTGATCAGGACTCAAGTGGGCTGAAACCAAGATCCTGCACGAAGGGAGCTGGAGAGGCTGGGAAGGAGGTGTAACACTGAATTCATGCTGTGTGTACCATCAAGTATTTCAGAATGAACCTGAGCTGGTGATTTTTAACTTCTCCACGTGTCTCTGGAGTTGGTGGAGTGCTGTCTGTTCATCTCACAGCTGCTCTTCTGACACACTGAGATTTCAGTCTAGCCTCCAATCTGCCCACAGGTTTTAGAGGGGAGATCCAGGGGACTCCTGATGAGGCCAGCATTGGACTGGCTCAAGGTGAGCATGTCAATAATGTAATTTTTGTCTTGCCTTCATTAAATGACATTCCAGATGAAGGCATGCATTCATTCACACATTATCTAGACTTTTAAAAAATAATTTAGGGATTTTTTTTTTTTTGCCAGATTTTCAGTCAGTTGTGGAAAACTAAAACCAGCTGGTCAATATTCAATATTCAAATGTGATTATTTATGTCAGCTTATTTCCCAGTATCAGTAAAACACTAATAATATAATCCTTAATCCATTTCTAGTCCCCTGTGTGAGAAATGTAATACCTCATGACTTTTTTCAAGCATCCCTATTTTTCCATGGCATGTAAGTACCAGGCATTTAGTAATATCCCCTTTAATTAGTTCTGTATGTTTGGTTCTGCTTCAGTTTTCACTTTGCCACGGGTTTTCTTCCTTCTTCCTGTACATTTCTACTTGATCTTAACACATGATTCCTTTTTGCTTTTCACTGTTTCCCCTTGACACACTAATCAGGCTGCCAGGCCACTGTCTCAGCATCCTTTTAGCTGCACTCCAAGGCTTTGCCCAGTGTCTGTCCCAGTGTTCTTTAGAGGTTTTGCTTTGACTTTGTGTTGCACCACCTTCAAGAAACCTGTCTGACTATGGAGAAAAAGGCATGCAAGGAGGCATCAGTAAAGGGACAAAGAGCAGGTACCCTGAGGAGGTGGAACATCAATAAAAAAGAAAGAATGAGTGCCTCTGAGGAAGATAAAGCAGCATGATTCACAGCTCTGGAGAATGCTAGACAGGCATGAAATGTTTGTAAGGTAAATAATAGCCTGAGATCAAAAAAAACCCAAAAAAACAAACAAAAGCAGATGAAGCACAGTATCAAACAAAATTTAAATAAATGATTAGCAGAAACACTTATTTCTTGAACCATGTGACACTAAACAGCATTTAATTAAAAATGTGTGTTTGATCTTCTCATGTGATTAGTTTTGCATTGCCCTGCCATTTATTTTGGTGATATTGAGGCCAAAGGGGCTGGTGTCCTGGGCTGAACAAGATTTAAATAACAGAACTTGTGCTGAGGTTAGTGAAAAAACTTTGACTTACTTCAGTGGAACCATCAACTTGTCTATTTTTAGATCCAGAAAGCAATTTTTACTTGACACCTGCTGTTTTATCTCACTTTCTCCCTCACTTAATGTTGTAGCTGGCCAACACAGGGACTGGAGCTGTGCCTAATGCCCTGCTGGGGAAATCCTTGACCCCTTTTGTAGGCAGGGCTGCCTTTGGATGGACAGAGAAAATCTGTGCAAAAAGAAGTTAGAGGAAACCTTGGTCATCTTTCTTCAGGCTTCATAAGGAGCAAACTTAAAGTAGCTCATATTGGTGTACAGCTGGAGAAATAACAGCTCAGTAGCTTTTGATCTTTTCAGTAAGATGTGATTTTTTTAAAAATAGAAGTATCTACAGTGATTCTTTTGCATTTGCTCTTCAGCTTACAACTGAAACGGGCAGTATTAAGTAGGCCAAAGATCTTTACAGAAGTCATTGTTTGCCCACATTAAAACAGAAGACTCTCCACGTCATATTACACACAGGATGCTCCTCATTTGTATCATCAAAACATTCAGGTGATTCCTTAGGTAAGAACTGCAGGAATTGCTCTTTATGTAGCAAATGTTTTACAAATATTGATAGTGTTTTACCCCTAGGGCTTAGCCAGCACGCTGTAGATGAGAACAAAAAAAGCAAGTAAAAGGAAAAATGTACTAATCTTTATTCCAGAAAGTCAAAGAAGTGATTTAGTGATTGGTAAAACCCCTATAAATCACTGCAGACTGTGATTTTTCAGCAAGCTCCTGCAAATGATTCTCCTCTCCTGTTTAACACAGCCAGGCCTGCCCAGAGCACTGGCCTGACATAAATCAGCTCTGTTATACCCTGACTGCTGGGAAATGCAAGTTCTGATTCTCTGATTGCCAGATCCCTTCCCTTAGGGAAGACAGCTGAGTGCTGTGGAGAAGATATTCCAAAAAAGCAGAGCAGGTCTGGTTTGTAAAACCCTTGCAGGAGAGAGCAGATCTATCATCAGTCTTTCTGTGTGTTATGCAGCACACTTGGTGCTGATGATATCATAAAAAAGGTGGTGTTAGGTCCTAGAGGAGCGATGGGGGTGTTTTTATGAGGATTTTTTATTAATTTAGTACATTATTTAAAAAAAAAAAGGCAAAAAAGAAAGTCTATAGGTAGATAAACCACTGAATAAGCAACTGGAATTCTTGAAACAGAAGATACAAATTGCATTTTTATGACACAGCTCTCATATTTTCATTTTTTTGTGGGTTTGTAAATCAGAGGCTTTGTCCCAGCAAGGAGTGCCAGGAGGTGAAGGCCAGAAAGCTCAAGTTGCTTTCTGATTAGTAAAATCAGTCTGGGTGTGACAGCAGTGCAATGCTACCTGACAGGCAATATTCCCTCACATTAAATACCATTTTTGTAACTGTGACCAAGTATCTCTTTCTCAGTCTCTCTAACACTTGCTCGAGGTACATTACCCATATAATTAAGCACGATTAAATGATAATTGCAGTCTTTTTGCAAAGTAATTCCATGGCTGTTTATGCTTTGGAGAAAGTACATGGCACTTATTTTGCATGTGTCAAGGAAAAAAACTCTAAATTTTAAAGAAGTTGCTAAGGAAAAATTGCCATAAATTTACAAAGGAATTACTAGGTAGTATATGCCCGAGACTGAATAGAGTGCTGCACAAATTTCTGTCAAGATGGCATTCCTTTTGTATTATTTCTGGGGGGAAAAAAAAATAAAAAGAAAAAAAAGAAAAAAAAAAAGAAGTCATGGTAAATGGAAACATCTCTATCTGGTTATGGGTGATAAATTATTTTAGTAAGCTACCATGTTCTTTTATTTATAAAAGCCCTTCTGCCAGTGCTACAGAAGCCCTTTTTCACACCTAAATCTGGAGACACACAAAGGACACACCAAGGTTCTTTTGCTTTGATATTTCTTCTTTTGGGCAAGGATAATTCAGTAAGCAAAGAGTAAGAAGGTCTGTACCAGAGTGTCACTTTTTATGTCAGAAAAAATCCTCATAAACACTGGCTTCATCTGCATTAACTTCTTAGTTTGGATGCAGTTTGGATCTACCTGTGATGTAAATTTTCCCAGCTGCTGCAGTGGAACCTCCTGGCCTCTCTTGATGTGAGGTTTGGAGTGAGACTCTGTGCTGGTGCTTCCTAAAATCTCATTCCTTTCTGGAGGGCGTTTCAAAGGAAAACATATTTCTTTTGCATCTGAGGGAAACAATCACAAAGTAATCTTAGAAGCAGAATTTCTTTGAAATAGACTTGGATATCTATCATTGTGATTTATATTTTCTTTGGGATAATGGCTTTTTTTTTGGGTAAAGGATTGTTTGCTTCCTCTTTGGGAACACCCTGCTTTCTGAAAGCAGTTTGTATTTAGGGACTCCTTGTACCTTATTTCACAAATATTTAAATGTAGGCTTGATTAGACTGATAATTTGTGTTAATTCTATTAATTGTGAATAGTTTTGGTCACAGAGCATCTCAGCATAAGGCTGAGACCTGGGGTTGTTTGGCCTGGAGAATCTCAGTGTGGTTCCCATCAATGTTGATATCTATTGATATTGATATCTATTAGATATCTATTATTATTATCTCTAGATACCTATAGTTGATATCTATTTCATGGGGGCTGTGAGGAGGAAGGGCTCAGGTTCCTCTCACAGCTGCCCACTGACAGGACAGGAGGCAATGGGCACAGACTGAAACACATGAAATTCTTTGTGAATCTGAGAAAATAATTCTTTTATTGTGAGGGAAGTCGAGCACAGCAATGACTTGGCAAGGGAGGCTTCAGTTTCTGTCCTCACACCAGCTGTGCTTTGGGGTGTCTTGTTGCAAAATCTTACTGCAAAAATGGTGCAGAATGCACAGGTTGGTGCCCTCCTCTTCTGCAGATTGCTTTTCAGGTTGCTTTTGCAATGAAGGAGGTTTATGATCTTTCTTCTCTCGTGCTTCTGTCTACTGAAACGACTTTTTCCTGTAAGATTTGTTTGCTTGGAAGGGGTGTCTAAAAAATTTACAGGAACCAAGATGAGTATTAAATGCTAAAAGTCTCTGGAGGTGGGATATGCTGTGCGCATCCTGCCCCAGCCAAATGAAACATTGCCACTCAGGTGCCTAAATCAACTAATTAATCCATACTGCATTAATTATGATGATGAAAAGCTAATCATAGCTTATTGGCCTAAAAACAAATGCAAGTGAATGAGATAGATTTTCAAGGCTGGCTGGTGGCCCCAATCTGAGACACTCCAAAAATCTGCTGAAGGTACAAGCAGTGCTCACCTGAGTGGTGACTGCAGGTAAGAACAAATCCATTAATTTTTGGGGCCATTTTCAAAGGCAGTGAAAAAATTGGCAGCATTCTCTTGGTAACTAAAGGTTGTGCTAGTCTTCATGAAACACTTATACAAGATTTTCACCATTTTTATCTTTGTGTGACATTTATGAGTTCCTCAAATGTTCTTACAAAGCTGTACTTTCATAAACAAATTTCATAGAAGAAAAATTACAGTATTGGACAATGCACATTTGCCTGCAATATTTACAGATTTCAGTCTCTGGTGAACTGCATGTTTATAGCTGTAGACAAGACTGACAGTGATTAAGTGAGATTTCTGTGTTGATTTTGATTACTGTGGCAGCAAAGCATATCTGCAAGTGACAGAGTCAAACGTGTCTGAGCCAGAACAGAAGGGATGTTAAATCTGGGATGCCCTTGTTGGTTTGCCTTTCCTTCTTTCTGTTTATCTCAGCAAATTATAGTCCTGCAGAGACTAGTTTGGATCTGAAGCTTAACCTACATTCCCTTAACATCTGTTCCTGAGGAGTAAAAACATATGAATTTGTACATGCTGATTCATTTTCAAAGGGAGACACTTCCCATGAAGAGCATTTGCACTGAAACATAATCCAAACACTCCCTAAAAGACAAAAATGAATGTTATAACCAGGCTGAGAAAAAAAAAGAAAAAGAAGAAGTGGTGCAGGGATTTTCACAGCAATTTTTCTTTACAAAGCCAGTGCAGGTAAATAAACACAAAGGTAACCAACATAATGCATGA
Organism: Illadopsis cleaveri; assembly: GCA_013399915.1. Taxonomy (NCBI): domain Eukaryota; kingdom Metazoa; phylum Chordata; class Aves; order Passeriformes; family Timaliidae; genus Illadopsis; species Illadopsis cleaveri. Next base: position 22,262 of record VXBB01008572.1, read on the forward strand.
AACAGGAACAAAGGAAATTGTTGAAAATAAAACTCAGGTGGGAGAAGAAACTGAGTAGAGAAGCATAGGATTTGTCTTGTCACAATCAAAAATAATAAACCAGGAAGGGAATAATGGCAAAAATTCAAATTCTGGAAGTTAAAGGAACTCTGTAGGAAGAGAGTATTGGCATGGTAGGAAGTAATCAGCCTAAGGGCATCAGAAAATCATCCTTGACTTAAATCAAATTTATAAATAATATGACATACTTCATATAGGTAGTGACAAGGCTAGATAGATTTACAGAGAAGCAAATTTGTCTAGGATAATACAAACAAAAGCATTATGACAAATTTTCATCTTGGGACAATTTCAACTCTTGTGCTGCAGGGCATCAGAGCAATACCCCAGTGGTAGAGAATCCAGCCTAGGAACAAAATAGACACACTAATAAATGCAAAACTGGATATTCTGCACCATTACTGGTTATATCTTTGTTGCCACCATAATGTAGAAGCAAATGGCAAATATTTGTACTTTTGTTTGTTTGAATTTTCATCCAAAACCTTTGTGCACAGAGGAGATCATCTGACGTCACTGGGGAGTTGGGGACTCACTCTCTGTTTCATCTGGGGCTTTGGCTCCTGCTTTTGAGAGCTGCATTTTCCCTCACATCTGCTGTCTTTGTGTTTGAGTTTTTCTGGTGGCTGGGAAGAGCTCTATCCCCACGTCACAGCTGGAGAGAGAAGGAGAGAGAGACAGTGTTCAAAGCTGCTTTCTTCCTTTTGAATGTGAAAAGAAAGCGATCTCTCCCTGCCAAGAGGGAGGTGGAGAGCAGGCTGCGGGAGGGGCTGTGTTACTGCTGCTGCACTTAACACTTTTTAAAGAGCCTCCAGATGCAGGGGAGCAGTGCTGGCTATTGCACAGACCCCTCAAGTGCCACACACTCCAGACATGGGCATAATGTGCTGCTGTTTTCAGGAGATCCATTAATGCTGGCTATTTCCAAGTTTTCTTAGACTTTCCTAGCCTGGGAAGAAAGAAGGGATGGAGAGAAGGTGTTGTAACATCTGCTTTTATTTGTTATCCTGCTCTGATTTGACTGGCAATAAACTAATTTCCCCCCCCAGTTTTACCCATGGTGGTGATTGCTGAGTGATGTCTCCCTGTCCTTATGTCAGCTCACTTTAATTGTATTTTCTCTGTCCCCATCCATCTGAGGGGAGATGGAGAGGCTCAGTGGGCACTTGGCATCCAGCCTTGGCCAACCCACTGGACTTTTTTTTTAGTGGGAAAATGACTTCCCTGATTTCCTGAGATGTCTTTCAACCAGAATTGTTCTGTGATTCTAAAACTGAAATCACTTTAAGGAAAGGAAGTCTTAAATCTATGAAAATTTAAGATATCTCTGTTTTTAACTGCTGGGCCACAGACTTGAGTTCACTGGCTTTGTAGAAATGTAACTGCTTTAAACATCTTATTGCAAAACTGATGTCACAGAATGGACAGCCTGGCATCTTTTCCAAACTTTTGGTTTGTCTCCAGGTCACTGAAGATGCAGAACTAAAATGCACAATATTATGCACAATTATACCTGTGCAGGCAGCCTGAGTCTATGCAGGATTTTCTGTTTCCTGGAGTATTTCAGTTTCTTAAGGGCAGCTGATGGTTCTGGCAATGCATCTCACCTGCCCTGGATGCTGACACAGACAGAACTGGAATGTTTGCTGAGAGCAGCCAGAAACATTATCTCAGCTCAAGTGAATTTCTCCTTGGCTTCCTTGTGATTCCCAGTCAATATTTTTATTGGCAAGTTACTTTATTTACTGTATATGTATTTAATACTTCACCTTGTTTATGGAGGTATTTTTCAATGCCTTTTGATAAAGCTCAACTTTTTCTTAAATGAGTGTAATTCCTCTTAAATTCCCACTTCTATGATAAAATGAAATTTTTATTATGAAGGAGGGTTCTTATTCTTCTACATAACCTTGAGCAAATCTGTGGGAGAGGTTCTTCCCTCATAAAATGAGAATATAATCCCATTCTTCCTGAAAGTAATTCAGGTTTTGTGGATGAGAAAGAGGCAGCGTTTGTTATCAGAGTTCACGTGAGGGAAGATGTCTGTCCCCTCTGCAGCACCAGGGCAGTCTGCTGATGCCACTCATTTCTCTGATCTGTAAATGTGCTTCTGTTGGCTGGACCTTNTGAGCACCACACGAGAAAGAGGCAGAGTTTGTTATCAGAGCTCATGTGAGGGAAGATGTCTGTCCCCTCTGCAGCACCAGGGCAGTCTGCTGATGCCACTCATTTCTCTGATCTGTAAATGTGCTTCTGTTGGCTGGACCTTTCTCCAACAGTAGTGATGCAGACTGGAAATAGGACTGGAAACTCCTTGTTGAGCTCGTCCCTCACAGTTCTGTTATCTCTTTCATTCATGTTGCTACAGCAAGTGAATACAGCCTTGCATGTCTTCTCTAGCAGACACAGAATCAGAGAATCACAGAATTTGTAGGTTGGAAGAGACCTTCAAGATCATCGAGTCCAACCCATGCCCCAACACCTCAACTAGATTACGGCACCAAGTGCCACATCCAGTCTTTTTTTAAACACATCCAGGGATGGTGACTCCACCACCTCCCTGGGCAAACCATTCCAGTACTTTACCCCTCTTTCTGTGAAAAACTTTTTCCTGATATCCAGCCTATATTTCCCTTGGTGCGGCCTGAGACTGTGTCCTCTTGTTCTGTCCGTTGCTGCCTGGAGGAAGAGACCAACACCCACCTGAGCACAGCCACCCTTCAGGAAGTTATAGAGAATGAAAAGATAGTAGGATTTTTCACTCTTTTGTAGAGAAAAAGCATACCCATGGAATTTGAAATTTTATTTATTTTTCTATTGTCCCTTTCTTCCTTTAAAATGTACCGAGTAATTCCTTTTCTGCCCTTTCACTTTTTTGCTAAGCATTGAATATCCTGAACATGACTATCCAAAGACATGAATATCCTGATGTTGCACATTAATTTATCCTGACATGTAGTTATTGCTCTAATAGAATCCACTGAAAGCTCAGATATTATCTGTATTTGTACCTAGTGTGATGCTATATTGGATGTCCAGTGAATTTATCCTGGTAGCTGCAAGTAGTGTGGTTCTTTGTCAAGCTTCTGTCTCCTTCAATAAAAAAAATAATGAGCATGAAGATTCCTTCATTGTCTGGGAACTTATTTCTGTTCATAGAACTGCTTTTTGCAGTGAAATTAAGTTCCCTTCATTGTCTGGGAACTTATTTCTGCTCATGGAACTGCTTTTTACAGTGAAATTAATGGAATATTAATGGTTCCTCCAACTTCATGGCACATCAGTTGAATGAGCTAGCACATACTTATTAGGATTATCTTGATATTTTACAAGCCATTTCATGCCT
>VXBB01008572.1:30031-46483 GCA_013399915.1 Illadopsis cleaveri
CACTGAGATTTTTTTTTTTTTTTAATTTTTTTTTTTACAAATATCCATGGGATTTAGCTGTATAAAATCCATTAGTATTGATAGTAATTGGAGGCTGTGTGGCTGGAACCCTTAATTATCTTTGACTTAATTTAAGCATAGAACCATAGAATATCCAGAGCTGGAGGGGGTGTTACTCTCCCCTCTTCTGATGCAAATAATTACTTGGGAAAAAGAAGTAATAAACAAAAGATAACAGGCTCTCTATAGTGATGAGTGCAGCAGGTGGTAGTATCTTGTCATAATGGCCTGTTCAGGTTTCATATCCATAAACAGATCTTTAAATTACCAAACAAAATTTCATAACAGAGGAAGGCTATCAACACCCACATTCAAATCATTAATTAAGTAGGGCTTGCTTTTCTTTACCTCTCCTGGCAGCATTCTTGCAAAGAATATGCACCAAAAGGGGAAAAAAAAAGGAAATAAAAGGTATAAGCAAACAACGTACAGTTACTATGGTTATCACAGTTTTAATGGAACTATTTGAAGGGATATTTATCCTTGACATTTTGAAAGTGAAGTTCAGTCAATTGTGCAGAAGGGAATACAAATGTATGCATTCATCCTGACTCAAAAGAATAATCCTCTGCTTCATTTTTTTTTTTAACTATGCATAGCCATGAATTCCAGTCTTGGGGTTTTTAAAGAATTTATTTACCCATCCATGCTGCTTTTCAAAATAAACATGAAATTCATCATCAGAAAAAGCTATTTTGTTGCATGAGTTTGTATTGCTGATGATGAGAAAGAAAGAAAGAATCCCCAAAGAACTCTAGAGAAGACAATTTCTCTAGCTCTGCCTTTCATTTAATGCTTCTTTAATAGGATGTAAGTTTTACAAAACGGGTTGTTTTTTTACTGGTGACAAATCATCTTGGAAGTTCACAACCACTTATCCAAACTGCTTTTAAGCTTCCTTCAATGCAGCTGCAAACCAAGAGCATCTGTATTTCATAAATGTTGTTTACAGACTCTTCTATGAGAGCTCCCTGTTGTAATACACTACATGCTGATCAGGCAGATGTTGCAGTATCAAATACTTAGTTTATCAGAAGTCAGACTCAATTTCTGCAGACCTGGAGAACCCCTGCAGCAATTATTGCAATTGCTGCATCAGTGTGGCACTAATTGTAATGATTTAATACATCACAGCACTGAAACTTGATGTGTTTTGGGGTTTGTGTGGCAAGATTTTGGTAACTTTGGGGAGCTGCTTGGGGTGGCTTTTGTGAGAAGGTGGCAGAGGTAATCCCCGTGTCCTACAGCTCCAGGATGGACCTTTCCTGGCCAAGGCTGAGCCCCAGTGCTGGCAGCTCCTTGTTTTAGTTTTAAAGTTTAAGTGTTTAGGGAGGAAGAACAGTCACTGCATAATGGCAGCTGCAGCCAGAGAAGAGAGAAGTGAGAATATGTGAGAGGAGCAGCCCTGCAGAGTAGACTGCCCAGAGAGTAGATCTGGGGGAAGAACTAACTTCCCCAGAAGTTAGTTTTCTTTTGTTTTTTTTCCTTTAAATGTTCAAAGTCCCTTCTTAGCATTAACTAAAACCACCATTAGTTTATAAGGATGACTTGGCTTTGTGTTTGCAACCTGTGGGCCCCTTCACAAATGGACTGAAAACCAAAGTTCTTGCAGTGCTGGCCACAAAATTCTTTTGCAGAAACTCATCCTCTGGCCCACAAACAGCAGTGCAGACACGTGAAGAACTTGGGAAGGAGAAGGGATTTCAGAAGTCCTGCAGAAAATCCTGAAGATCTGCCCACAGTTAATTTAGTCTGTTTTCTCCTACCTTTGGCATGCCTCAGGCACCATGGTGGGAGAAACTGGTGTGCTGCTCTAAGAGAAATGAAATCCTGGTTTGTGGGTTTTTTCCAGTTACCTCGTATTCCTGTCTGCTGGCCACATGTAGGAGTTCCAGTGTCTTGTTTTAGTCAGCATCAGTGGGGTGGCTGAAGTTGGGTGAGCTCTCAGGTTTCTCCAAACAGCTGTACCAGCACAAGTGCTGGGGCTCTGCAAACCTTCAACTGCTTGAGGGTTGCAGTGAGTTTGGCATATACCAAAAATATTTAATGTTCTTAGATGTTTGACTGATTTAAACCCTGAAAAGAAAATCAAAAGCAATTTATATCTTTCATAAAAAACCTGTTGGATGGTTAAAAGTCTGTCATTAGCTTATTAATTATTATATCCAGTAACAGGTTCTGCTGTGTTGAGGGAGATGCAGCCGTGTGGTCTTTGTCTGCTTTGCTAAATGCTTCATTATTCCTCCCAGCTGGAGTTTTACTGTGCATGTGTTTGTTTCCTGTACTGCATTATAAAAAGAATATGCTGCTGTGGGGTTATGGCAGCGAGTGGGCAGCACACATGCTTTATGTGTGAGTCATTTTTGTCCAGAGAAAAAATGTGTGGACAACAGATCCAGACTGAATATATAATCTTCATTAACTTTTATTTGTAATAGATTATGCTCGTGGTTCGTTGCAACAGCAGAAGGTGCATACATCAGAGTGGCATAAACCAGCTCCAAAATGAGCATTGCATTCATCTGTGCTCACCTGTGGCACATAACTCATGCAGTGTCTTGACAGGGGTATAAAAATCCATGATTTCACCACCTGTGTGTAAGGACTGTCTGCAGGATGGAAGGGGTGGGGATTTGGGCCTGAGAGTTGTTTTTCAAAAGCTTTTGGGAAGCAAAGGTTACAAGTAGATACTGAGTTTTTCAAGCAGATCTGAAAAGGCTACATGAATACCCTCCTGTCATTTCCCAGAAAACACAATGTGATCTCCACTAGTGTTTCTGTAGGACCAGCACTGCCTTTGTCCAAGGATGCTTGAATTCTTTATGAAGGATGTGCCGTGGTAGTTAATGTGAAAATTCTACCCTCTCTCTGAAAATAAATGCTGATGGCCTTGATCTTCAATTACTGCAGAAATTTCTGGAGTCAGAGAGACCTAAATAATGTTACTCAGTTGTTTTTTCCCTTGTTTACCTGTTATAGAGCTCTCTTGCTTCTCTTTAAGGCTTCTCTTCATTGCTGAAGCGAAATTAATTATGCAATATCCTACAGTCACAAAGTTTAATTCACACAAGTGTTTGTGTGCAGTCATCTTGTGTTTGTAGCTAATATGGCTCCAAGGTATTCAAAGCTGGCTCTCAAGTATTTCAGTTTGGACCAGATAAAATATGCTGAAATATGGAGCAAAGTGGGAACAGCAGAACAGGCAGAGCCTTCACAGGTTGTGTGTGTGACAATTACATTGGCCAGTTTAGAATGACAGCTTTGCTTGTGAGTGAAGGTGAGAAGGAGATGAAATCTCAGAGCACAGTTGGTGGCACATCCATGTGTGGAATGGTGTCAGTGCAGTTTGGTGTAAGAGCCCCAGGATTCAGGGTGCCCCTCTGGAGAGCTCCAGGTGGTTTTGTGTTACTGAGCCAGGAACAAACTCCTCTAAGGATGTCTGCACTCAGCTGTGGGAAACCTGAGGTGGAGCAGGTAAGGAAAATTTACAGCATTGACCCTGATCTCAGTTATTTCTGAGACTTTTAGTGCTGTGCTGCAGTACAGGACTGAGCATCCTAAGCTCCAGGTTTAATTGGCTCCAGGTGGGAAAAGACACTATATATTTAATATATATTTTGCAATAGATACACGTTTCACCCAATAAATCATTAAGGGAGTCTAAGCTAAGAATAGCACTGTCTACATTATTTCTGGTTTCTTGTACTTATCTAGCAGATATGAGGAGCTGTGACTTTAAGCAGTCAGTGTTGCTGTTGTGAAAGAATCCTTTTTAACAAAGGGCCAACTATTATCCTAGCCATGATTTGACTGTCATGCTTGGTATAATTATATGTATCAGCAAATCAGTGTAGCTAATATTTTGCCTTCTATTTAAAAGAAGTATTTTTCATGAAGTACAAATTACACCCAGGCTATTCTAGATGTAAATTTGTTTTGCTGGAACGTGCACAAAGGATGACATTCGCTCTCAGATCTGTGGTTCCCTGATGGCTCACTGTATGTAGAAATTAATACTAATAAAGGCCACAGTGACTATTTTAGCCAAAACACCCTCTGGGGTGGAAATCCCCTCCCACAGAGGGTATGGTCCTGATCTCGGAAACTGCAGCATTTTGGTAACTTTTTATCTGACTCCAGCACAGATGTGGCAAAACAAATTGTAATTTCTCAGAAGCAAGAATTTCTGTGGTGATCATAACAAACAGGCTGGAGAGATGTGCCTTCTCTTTCAATAGAGTTCGTGGCTGAAATGAATTTCAGAAATCCCAGGAAATGGAATACCCACTTAAAAGTTTTTATAACTTTTTTTATGTATGTATAAAACTTCTGAATTGGCATCCACAAGGCCTCTATTTTATTTCAGCCTTTTTGTGAAACCACACTAAATTTCTTATTAAAGCGGAATCAAAGCTTGATTTTTATTCTAAATTATATCCACACTAGGTAAACTGACACAGCAAGTGCTTGTGAATTGAAAAGCTTAACAAAAAAATATCACCAGCATGTCATTTGGCTTCTCCCTGAGTGCATCTTGCTAGAAGCAGACAGAGAGGAGACAGAAGAGAAAAAGAAGCTTGAGGCTTCCTGAGGAAATACAGCCTTTAGTTTGGTATAGGTTGCTGTAAATATTACATTAGAAGTATTAGGGACTCTAAGAGTAGTCTAGATTGCTAGAAGCCCTAGGCTTGAAATAAAGGCATAAGATGTGAAACTGTTTGGTATATGAATAATTTTTATTGCAGAATCCAAGAAAGAGATGGCAATGTCTGATGCCTCCAGTCATTCTCCAGTGCATTCATTTATTCCTATTCCTGCAAGGAAGCTGGGGTGGAAGGCAGCAGGTCTACAGTGCAGGATGCACAGATGAGGAGCCCTGCTGCTGCAGAGGATTTCCAATGCCACTGCAATGAATTGCCTGTGCTGCCTGCACTGCAGCATCTCTTTCAATCAGCAGTGCTGGGATCAGACTTCAATAAAACCCACTTATGCAAAGAGCTGGAGGTTTAACTTCCTGCCTCTTAGGGAGATGGAGGGTGCAGGAAGTTTGTGACCCTTTTGTTAAAGGAGGAACTCACTCAATCGTTCCTCAGGGTAAGAAATTCCCTGTTGGAGGGAGGCTGCATTAAAAAGCACCTACTGTGTGAGTACTGAATGTGTCACTCCCAGCTCCTGCTGAGGGTGTTTACACAACCTCATGTCTAGGAAAGCAGCTTCAAGCACCTTTTCACTCCTCTCTTCCTGGGCCTTAAAGTCTGCTCCCTCATGGACAGTATCTTTGAGGGACCCCTAAAGCAGCAGAGAAATGTGGGCACCCAAGCAGTGGCTTAGTCACCCTCCTGACACTCATATTTCTTGAGTTACTAGAAAAGAAACTGCAGTTAAGCTCAGAGGCTTCTACAGGGTGGTCTGACCCAAACCAGCACCTTGGTTATGGAAGATTTTCTCAAAACTGCAAGAAGCAAGCAAAGTGTGCAAGTTTTCTTCCCCTGGAGGAGAATGTCTCCTGATAGTTGATGAAGAGAATTTTCCTTTAAGGTGAAAATGAACTAAGTGGGGAAAAAAAGCTTACAGAACTTAAAGGGGAAAACATATTACTCATTCTTTCTAATTTTCTGCAGTAACCTGGCTGCTTTTAATAAAAGTTTCTGAAACCATAATTCATCATAGGCTGGCTTNATGGTGGTGTTCACCATCCAGGTTGAAGAGGTAGTGACCTAAATGACCAATCTCTTGCCTTTGTACAAACTGTATATATGGAATTGGATTGTTGATAGATATGGAAAAGAGAATGTAGAAAAAGATTGTAAAATAAAGCATCATTAGCTTTCCCTTCATATGCTGCTGCCTGCCTGGTTCCTTCTGCGGGTCCAATCCTCCTACATATCGTGACCCTGTGTGGCATCCTGCTACAGAACTCACTCAATCATTCCTCAGGGGAAGAAATTCCCTGTTGGAGGGAGGCTGCATTAAAAAGCACCTACTGTGTGAGTACTGAATGTGTCACTCAGCTCCTGCTGAGGGGGTTTACACAACCTCATGTCTAGGAAAGCAGCTTCAAGCACCTTTTCATTCCTCTCTTCCTGGGCCTTAAAGTCTGCTCCCTCATGGACAGTATCTTTGAGGGACCCCTAAAGCAGCAGAGAAATGTGGGCACCCAAGCAGTGGCTTAGTCACCCTCCTGACACTCATATTTCTTGAGTTACTAGAAAAGAAACTGCAGTTAAGCTCAGAGGCTTCTACAGGGTGGTCTAACCCAAACCAGCACCTTGGTTATGGATGATTTTCTCAAAACTGTAAGAAGCAAGCAAAGTATGCAAGTTTTCTTCCCCTGGAGGAGAATGTCTCCTGATAGTTGATGAAGAGAATTTTCCTTTAAGGTGAAAATGAACTAAGTGGGGAAAAAAAGCTTACAGAACTTAAAGGGGAAAACATATTACTCATTCTTTCTAATTTTCTGCAGTAACCTGGCTGCTTTTAATAAAAGTTTCTGAAACCATAATTCATCATAGGCTGGCTTATGTTGCTACCCTTGGTAGAGTGAACCTGATTTTTCTAGGAGTGTGATTAATAATTTTACATCTTCTTCCTATTTAGGGTTTAGCATGAGGTCAATCAATTCCTTAGCTTTGTCCTCTAAGTTCAGACTATACTGTACTAAAGATGTAAATTTGCAATCACTCATAATCCTTACATTTTAAATCTCTGGTATAATATGTGTTTGGGCTCTTGTTCAAATGAAATCACTTGCAAGACCTGGAAATGTTTTAATAATTTAAAATTAGCTAGTCCTGCAGTCGTTAAAAATTCTGATCACATCAAATTTGGGCACCTTATGAAAAATGCAACAGCATGGCAATTGTACTTTGTGTCCTGGTGGCTGACCTTCCTTTGCTGGTGCCTTTGTTAAACACAAATTAACTTCGCCTGTAGGCAGTAAAAGTTCAGAAATGCAACAGGTGCAAATCATCTGGTTTTTATTATGGGAAGGATTCAAGTGCAGAAGGGAGTTCTGTGTGCAGCCACAGAGTCTGCTGTTCCTTAACATGTGCTTGGGGAATTCCAGCACTGTTCCCAATCTGCCAATTTCTGTCCTGTCAGTTTGCTCTGATCATCTCTTTACCCCCTTATTTGGCACTTCCATGGCAGTTTTGGCTAAATCCCACCAGAATTCACCAGTCTTACCTGGAATATTGGAACTCCCTTTGCAGGCAATCTTTCAGTCACAAAGTGGCTTTAATTCACACAAGCCTTTGTGTGCAGCCATCTCGTGTGTGGAGCTAATATGGCTCTAAAGTATTTAAAGCTGGCTCTAAAGTATTTAAGTTTGGACTGGGTCAAATATGGAACAGAGTGGAAACTGCAGAACAGGCAGAGCCTTTACAGGTTGTGCGTGTGACAATAACATTGGTCAGTTTAGAACAACAAGAGAGAAGGAGATGAAATCTCAGAGCACAGTTGGTAGCACATCCGTGTGTGTAATGGTGTCAGTGTAGTTGGGTGATGAGATTTCCACTCTGCCTTTTTTTCAAAATAAGGAAAAGAAAAAAACTGTGCACATATTCTTTTTTATTTTATTTATGAAAGATGCTCTTGATGGAAATTGCAGGAGCTTTAGTGATCTCTGTCTCTCATCAGCATCACCACAGTGTATAATGTAATAACATTTTTAAGGCTCAATCATTTTTCCTATTTTTTCTTGCCTCAATAAGGTCCATATCACCTCTCCTGCCCACACTCTGAACATCTCAGTGCCTGAATGAATAGGAAAATGGGAGTTATTAGTCATGGCAAAATAAAACCACCTGTAGTCCTTGCTTGAAGAAGCAATTACAATAATCTATTTCTATTGTCATAGTTTTGCTGGAAACATGAAAACAAATGGGGCTACTTGAAATTGAATAATGTTCTTAGTAATTTATGGCGACAGTTATTGTTATTACAAAGCCAATGCAGAGTAAGAAAAAATATATCAGCTAGAGATGGAATGGGTGTTTTGCAAATAATTTATACAATATGAAAGTGACAGTTTTCACTGGTTTTGATCACCACAAATGTTTTTCCCTACATTCTATTTTGCTCCTAAGTACTGTGGAAATCTCAGATTAACCATGTTGTTTATGCCATTGAAGATAATTTTATATATGTATGATATGTGTCTAGATATATGTGCAGCCATATGTTAAAAGCCCCATTTATTTCAACAGATTATTGTCTTTAATCAGTAAATCATCCCAGTGTTTTGCAGGGCTGTGCAGCCTGAATATATTTTCAACACAGTGTTGATTTGCATTAAACTCCAGAATCCATTTCATGGAGATTAAAATTGTAAAAGTGAGCTGTACATTTCTCTGAATGCAGCTTCACTGTAGAATGCCCTTTAAAAATAATTTTCCCAACTTGTCATGTATTCAAATGCTTTACTGACTTGTTTTACATCACATTGCTTAGAATAATGGTTTCTAAAAGTAAATTTTTACTTTTTTTTTGAAGAGGGCTATACTTCTACATATGAGGGGAATGTAAGAGGAAGGTTTGCTTAAAAGCTCCATCAAAACCTAACAGATATTGCCAGCTGCATCCTTTGGTATTTCTGTTAGAAGTGTGGTGTTTTCAACATTTTTTTTTAATGCAAAACAATTGGAAAACATTGCTCCTCAGGTAGCATTTGTGTTTCTGACAATGCATGATTTGCTGCATTCCCTTCTTGCTCAAATACAGTTTATGATGTCATGGTGAGCAATTTTCAAAACTGAAAATCTGATGGCTGCTTGTCCTTGATGCCAGATGTGACGTTTCAGATAAATTAAAGGCCAGACAAAAATGACTGCACTGTTTTCATGGCTTCAGCACAAGAATTTTAACTTTAAGGATATACTCAACACTTCAAAACCATTTGCATGTTTTTTTGGCCAGAGGACTGAGGATGTGGAGGAGTTGGATTAGTGTAATAAACCATTGTGCTCCAAATTTGCCCTCAACAGTAAATTGTTTCTATAAAAAATGAAGAGCAGTAGAAGAATGTTCAAGGGAAGTGTGTTTCAAGAGATTCTGCTCCAGAGTCTTTAGAAGAGATTAAAGGACTCTGCTCTCTGTGCTTTAAGGAGGAGAAGTGTGTTTATGAATACTGAACAGAGCTCTGGGTCTGTACCTGGCTGCTCCTTATGTCCCACGCCTGCTGCTCAGCCAACAGAAATGCAGTTTGAACCATTCTGCTTTTTCTAGAGGCTGTAGCAGAGGTGATGGTGCTTGTGAGACCTGCTGTTTGCTTGAGGCTGCAGTGACGCTGTTTTACACCACGACACAGACTCTGAGATTCAGAAGGCTGAAAATGACTCCTTTATTTTTGGGATGTGTCTCCCTTTTATACTCTTCTACACAGACCATTTTGATTGGTGACACAAAGACAAACCTCTTCACTCACATTGCTCAGAGCAGAGGGACATCAAGAAGAAGTCCCTCCTAGGGAAAAGGAATGAATAACAAAGTCACAAAAACACTTCTGTTTACAGAAAATTCTCTGGGAAAAAAATTTCAGGAAACTAAAACACCTCAGGCACGGAACCAGGGCTACACTGCAGCAGTGCAGGATGACACCTCAGGCACTGCAGGCAGAGAAAAGGGGCTCCTGCAGGTGGCTGGGGAGTCAAGTCTTATTTCAGAGTCCTGTGTGCTGCCTGTCCACTCAGCTGAGGAGGCTCACAAGTGTAAGGTGACAACTCCTTGCAACACCAAAACCTTGCCGTGGTGTTTCAGCTGCTCTAGAGCTGCTCCTGGATGTGTGGCAGCAGGGAAAGAACCAGCTGATGCCTGAATCTGGCCCCAGCATTGTCCCACAGCTGTGCAGATGTTGCTGCTGTGCCCAATTCCAATATTGTTTCATAAGAGTCCTTAAGAAGAGAAGGGAATAGCTGTGGGAGAGTGAAATATTCTTTCTCAAAATTGCACGAAATTACTGAAAGGAAACATGCTGCCCCTGCAGTTTTGCTGCTCTGTCATTAAATTCAGCTTATTGCTTCCACATCATGGCACTGGGAAATCAGATCCCACATTTGGTGAAGAACAAGCCATGGGCTGTAACAGCCCAGGGAGGAGACACTGAGAACAGTTCTCTCAATAGGCAATTTTCTTTCATATGTGTTGCATCTACAGAGGCTTTCATTAACAAAACCCATTTCCTTATGGTTTCACAGCCATCTCTGATATTTTTAGCACTGAGTGGTTGGTAAAAGGTCCATAAAGGCTCTTTTAGACTCCTGAAACTTGCAGGGCTGTGCATCTGATGTTTGTGAGGTAATGGCAAAGCATTCTAACATATCTGATGATTTCTCCTTTGGGTTTTGACTGTTTTTATGATATGATAACTAAGCAATAATGTCTGTAATCCCTGGACATTGTTCCTTCAGCAGTGAATTGCAGCACAGAACACAACTGAGAGGAGCTGTGGGCAAATACATGAGGCACTGAAGAAAGCAGTCACATGAAAAGGTTTAGTGAAAGGCAATTCCTAATGCCCTCTAATACGGGGGCAAAGTATAAAAGTGCCTAAGCTGCATTTACTCATTCCTGATTTAACGGGTTAATTCCATTGTGTTTGCTAACAAATGGGATTGTGGATATTCAAAACACCAGCAGCAATTTTGACAGCTATTAATTTTGGGGCTCTGGAATAAAATTGCAAAGGATCTAAGAATCATGACCTGAGGATATACCTTTCTTTTCTGATTTGCTTTCACATGAACATTTATTACTAGCAACCAAACATTTACTTTTAAATTAGTCTTACAAGGAATTTCACATGGTATTTGCTGTGGGAAGGTGTCATTACTACATTGACTGCAGTGTCAGTTATTTAATTCCATGATGGGAGTTGCTTAATTTTGTTTCCATTTGGTTTCTATGGAGTGCTTTGCCTTACACTAAGTGCACCTTGGCTTGTGTAAGCATTAAGTCAGAAAAATGAACATTACATTCATTTGGTGTATTTATTCATTCCCTTTAAGTGCCTTTCCATCAGCTCACACCTAATAAAGGCAATGAAGTTGGTTTAGATGGGCAACAGCATTCTGTTCAAAGCACTGACATTTCTGATTCAAACCTTGTTTTTAGGAAACTTGCTGCATAGTGATCACCTGAACACGAGTTTGGTGCCTTGTTGAGTTTGGTTTATGTTGATGCACAGTATTCCTTGTGATTTCCTAAAATCATATAGTGTAGTTTTTTCTTATCTGAGGACAGTGCAGCCTTCCTTCCCTCACTACAATGCCTGATGTTGAACAGAGCAGGCTCTTGTGCAAGCAGAGAGAAAACTCTGGGATTTTTGTTGTTGCAGCTGGAGTTTTTTGTTCCCCTGGTCAAATGTTTTTGCAGAGCAGATGTAACAACCAGCCTCTTGCTGCTTGGTTACCAGCACAGCCACCCCTGCAAGTCTCTAATCAGACAGGTTATAATATTAATATGCATTTATGGACCTTTTTGTCACCAGGCTTGTGTTATTCTGTAAATGAAAAGCTGCTCCTTCTTGGCTTTGCTGCTGCTGTGGATCCCAAAGCTTCCTCTTTTATTTAGCCACTAATATATGCAAATTTAACAGATCCAGAGGGATTATGATATAATCCTTGTGGGTTCTTCCTTCTCCTAGGGAATAAATAAACTCATGAAGGTTCACACTAAATAAACAAAAATGTTACAGATTTCAGATTGCTGAGCTGGCACAAGTCCTGTTGGATTAGTATGTTAAACACTGTGTGCCTGAAGTGGTGAAATAAATTAATATTGGTGCATTAATGGAAAAAATTCAGTTGTTCTGATGTCATGAAGTGTTTCATCCCTGAAACCTGAGTGGAATTTGGAAATATCTGATCTTTTGAGAATGCAAGTGCAAGGATTTAAATATGTAAAAATAGGATGTTGGGATAAGCATCAGGCTTTGAAAAAGGTGCCTTGGATGCAACTTCCAAGGAAGAGTTTGCTCCTGTGTTTATGAGTTTTATCACATAAAGATAAAACTTTTCAGTGCTGTAAAGATAAAAACTCTGCCAGTTTGGGAGGCACGACAGCTCACCACTCCTTGCTTCTCAAAACATTTGCTTGGATATAGAAGATGGTGTAAGCTGCTTTAGTCACAGCATTGGAAAGCCTCAGAAAATCACCACTTTTCTTGCCTGCCCCTCTTTACTGTGGGTATGGAAGGTCCAGCCAGACTACTGCCAGGAACTACTAGAATTACACAGATCTTCGAAACTCTAACTGAAGGCTTGTCTTGGAAAACCAACTCTTCTGCTTTTTTAAATAAATTATGAGCTTATTTGTTTATTTATTCACAGCGTTACCTCTTTTTAACAGTGTAATAGCTCCTAGGAGTAACTTTGATCTTAGTAGTTATCTGATTGCAAGATCTTACTTTTTTTTTAATACTGAGAATACACCACAGATACAAGAAAATTAGATATACAGTGAGTCTACTTAGTAAGAAATTATTCAACTCTAATGAAAGTGAAATGTTAGCTAGCTTTGATGAACTACTACTGCATATTGCATGTTGTTTTGCTTCATAAATAAATCCTTTTGCATTCATAGTTGTAAGTGAAAATTTCTGAAATACATATTCAGATAATTAACAATTAAAGATTTCCTTTTCCCTTTCTTCTCCTCAACAAAATTTTAAACAGGAAGCCCTTGGCAAAAAGAGAGAAACATCAGTGCTCTGAGCCCGTAAAAACTCGTGAACTTTCAGTTTTATCTGCTATGAAAGAAAACAAGCCAAGGTAAGGATTAATAAAGGGCTTGGTCCAAATCCCATTGAGGTCCCTAGAAACACCTTTACAGAGAGCAGTGGATTTGAATCAAATCTCTGCACATCTGCATTAAAGTTTTAGTCTTTATCCTGCCAGCATGGTATTCCCATGTATTCCAAACAATATCTGCACTGGCAGTGAAATGACCTCCAAAGCTATTCTGTTCTCATAAATCTGTTTTTTACTCAAGATAATCCTATGGCCTTCAAAAAGATGAATGTTGGGTGCATGCACAAATTTTGTGGAAGACCATTCCACTCTTAAATTCCCTCAAACCAAATTTGTTTCATAATCTTCTCATAGTCTCATATATGGGTTTTACTTTGGGCTCAAAGATGTGTTTTTCCATTTATTTGCTCTAAGGTCAACATATGACCATGTGATTCTATCATAATTTTTTCCTTTTTTTGCTTCTTCCTTGAAATATTGCACACGGGATATAAGATTCCTGTAGAATTTGTGGGAATTCCTGCATCCCTGTCATGGCACAGGTCACAGCTCTCTCATCAAACAATTTAATTTATTTCATTAAACAAGATGGGATGATCAGTGTGTGGTAGTGGAACATTCTTGTATTTGGTAAACAGTGATATATCAGATTGCCATAGGCTTTTCTAAAAATGGTTGTGAAGATGCTGTAATATTGGTAATTCACCTTTTGAGATTCATTTTGTGCCAATTAGTTGTAATTATTTTTTATCTAATGTGTTGGTGCAGTGCTTCCTCTATATGGATTTGAGCTGATGTCCTAAACACAGAAAATGAGAAACAGGGGGAGAGAGCTGGTGTTACTGCTTCAATTTCATCGACATATCTGGAAATGTTTCAAACTTTGTGAGGAAAAATGGATTAATTAAGTGGTTGTTTTTACCACACAGCATGTGATCTTTTGCATTAGGGCATTATTCAAAGTAAATATAAGGATAATGTAAGGATAACTAATGTAAGGATAACTAACATAAGGGTATTTCAAGAAGTAGAATTTTAAGACCAGATTGGAAGGGCTGGATGATTCTGGATGTTCTGTTGCACTTGTCATGAACCAGATCTGGTTTTCTTACACTGTTATCAGTGTGCTGATATCAGTGTACCTTGAAATGCTCTGATAGAATCCAGGTGTAAAGTTCTGTGCAGAACTTGGACAAGACTCAGCAGAGAAATGTTTTTACAGCAGTAGGTGTCCAACAGCAGCTCTGGGACATCTTTGCATGTCAGTGCCTGCTTCTCCCAGCCTGTCAAAGGTTAATATGTGGAATATGAGGATGATGGGCCCAGTGAACTACACCCTGTTTGAAGCCGTGTAAGGAAGCCTAACAGGGAGATTAGTTTAACTTTGCAGAGGTCCAACAAGGAACACAAAATTTCCGAGGTCTCACTACTTTGGCTGGCTGAGAAAGCAAAACTAAAGGGGTTAAAATCCTGCAGGGCCGTGTAAGAAGTGCAGATTCTGCCTGACAAAGTAAAGGAGTCAGAAACCCTCCTGAGCAGCCTTTAGTTCTGTTCAGAGCCACAGCTCCTGAACCTCAATCTACAGCATGAAGGTTGGTGCAAATCCTTGGTGTGCATGTTGATATATTTGACTGATAACAGGCACTTTCAGAGTGTGCCAGTCTTTTATTTCCATTCCACATCCTTTCTGTTTGTCTGTTGTCCTTTGTAAATATCTTTTGCTGTCCTGAGAAGCAGGATGCCTGTTCTCCTGTTGCAAACTGAGTTGACTTGACTAAACTGAAGTACTACTGCACTTCCTACAATATTAGCCATTATTTTGTCTCCTCTGCTGCCTTCTCTTCTCGCGTATAATTAGTATTTTTTCTAGATTAATCAAGCAGTTATATTTTGCTGTGGAGCTGTTGAGAGGAGGCTTTTGATGTGAACGAGCTGTGTGTATGAATTATTGAGGAGGATTTCACTTGTTTCCTTTGCCAGCGTGATTTGTCATGATGCTGCCTTTAAGAGGGGTTTCACTTTTGCTACCTGAGTTAGTTTTGCTGTGCTTTAATCAATGCAAACTGAGCAATAAAGGCAGAATGTCATACCTTATTTCAAAGTCCTTAATAAAAGCTCTGTGAATCTTCCAGCTATCAAGAGCATTTGAACTCCCAGTTTCGTGTTTTCTTAAGTAGTCAAAACAAATTTGGCTTCTACTTTCTTTTTTTCTTGGGAATAATATTTGGTAAGTACTAAAAATGGTGCCTATGAGATTAATTTTATCCTGTGAGAAAAGGAAATTCTCCTTTTTAGAGGGATATTGTCAAATTGAATTTATATTCTGCCTCTAAATATTTTCAATATGAAAAGCAAGTTAGGAATGTAACACCACTGTGAATCCAGAGTAGGCCTCTACCTCTTTTAGAGTCATCCTGAAAAGGGGTAAACAATATGTGAGAGTCTGAGAACTCAAAATGGAGCTTCCAGACCCTTTACCTTTTGGAAATTGTTTTTCACCTGGATAGGGTGAGTAAATACATGTCAGAGGTTTTGGAGTGTGTTGTGACTGGAAAGCCACAGGGCTCAAGCTTCAGCTTAGCTCTGAATGTTGAGGGGGTTTAGATGTCTCTATTATTTAGCAAGACAAAAGAAGATCTGAGTAAATACCATGTACTTGAGGAGACAAAAGCCAGAGCTATCCTGAGATACGTTCTGAAAATATATTGAGATACCGAGCTCCGTCTCTGACCCGTCTTTCAAAAGTCTTAAACATCATTTTGCACCATAGTTCTTTAAACATTCCCTTAAAAGCAAATCAAATGAGATGCTGAAAGGAGCTGATTGTGGTCAGATTATCATTTTGTTGGTCCTTTGATTGTCCTTCATATCAGTGTTACATCTTTCAGTAGTAATTTATCTCTTGTTTTTCTACTTAGTCTGTCAGGATTGTTCTGCTGTTTCATATAATGGCACAGGAACTTTGGGCTCTGGACTTACTTTTGCCTGGAGAGAAGAAATTTAAGGGTGACATTTTACCAAGACTAAAATTGCACCCAGTAACGAAGCCCAACTGAAATGTGACTCAGCTCCTGACTGATTTACACCTGCAGCTCAATGCTGTTTAATTAGAGGCATGAGTGTCTGGAGCTGCACCTGTGTGTGAATTACAGCTGCAGATACGTGTTTTCCTGCAGAAGAGGAGGGAAATTGGTGAAATTACACCATTAGAGCTCTGAGGCACAGATAGTGATGATATCTGGAGGATGTTTGGATTCCTCTTCCCAGTTCTCAAAGCAAAATATTGTACATTTATCAGCTTTATGTGCTTCAAACTGGATTAAGATCCTGAATGGATACTTGTCCTTTGGAAAATTTGAGCAACACTTTCACTTTTTCATTGTGCAGAGCAGGATAGGCAGCAGTGCCTTGTCTCCAGCTGCTGCTGTGTCCCCCTTTGCACGTGTTCAGCAAACAAGGACAGAATGCAGATGATTTACACAGGATCAGCTCAGCCCATGAATGCTCCTATGTGGTCTCATAGTCCAAAAACTCTCCTTTTTCATTAATATCATACATCTGTCTTTTAGCTTTTCTGTCACTGTTTTACCTTTTTTTTAAATCTTGGTATATTTTTTTCAGCTTGTGTTACATGCAGATCCTTCCC
>VXBB01008572.1:48414-62999 GCA_013399915.1 Illadopsis cleaveri
AAAAAAAAAGAAAAAGGGCTTTGATCAGACAAGAAGACAAAGAAAAATCCTCAGGAATCTAAAAAATCTGCCTTGAAACTGGGACCTCCAGTGCAGCACAGAACCACCTTCCCTTCATCAAACTCTTCCCAGCAGTCACAGTACTGAGGGAGTGTGCAGCCACCAGCACAGCTTTTCTGTGGGCAAACAAGTTTCTTTTTGCCAGTAGCAACATATAACCCCACACTTACTCATCCCAAGATTCTGTTTGACTTCAGTTTTAATAAGACAGGAAAAATGTGCAGACAACATGTTCTAATCACTTCTACTTCATTATGGCTTTTGTTGAACGACAAAGATAACTCATTTAATATGTTTTACTCTCAAAAGAAAGTGTACTGTAATGAATATTTCAGATGTTTCAAACTTAGGAGAGCTGTGATTCTTGTTTAGAAAACATGAGGCATTATTGGAGAAATTAAATTAAATTGCTCAGCGATTTAGCTTTTTTATAATGGCAGCAGAACAACTCAGGCTTTAAAAGGTTCCATAAAGAGTGCTATGTTTTTCCAGCACGATTATAATTAAGGTTGATGGATTGCTAGGGAGGAAAACAATAGTGAATTTTCTGCCTAATTTTTAGAGTTTGGATAGAAACTGAAAAACATTTAATCACCTGCTCATGGACAAAGCAGGCCAGGCAGCTCTTTTTCCACTACATAAATCCTTCTTGAGCTTTGAAAATAAATAAATAAAAAATCTTCTAAACATTTTTTATGTTACTTTTCTCTGAACTTGAGATTGAGCTATCCATTTGCTTCAGCACACCTGTGACCTCTGGTATTGTCACTTGCTCGGGTGGGCTGTGTTTGAGATTGTCTTTGGTTACAATGCAAGATGTAACCAGAGGTTTGTATTCTATCACCTGCTGTTCAAACCAGCTGGGGCAGTGTTCTTTGTCCCTTCCACATTAACATATCTTCTGTTCATGGGCCATCCAGGCTCACTNCCTGAATCCTCACTGCTGGCTGGCAAGGGAAACCTCCTGAGCTGTTGTCATGGAGAGACCTGGCCTTGGAGAACTAGAAGTAGGCCTCCATTTATGCTTCCCACCATATTTTTATTGGAAATTTTCCTAGTCAGGGGTAATTTTCAAGTGTGATCCCTCCCCTGATGTTTCACAGTTATAAAGGAAGAGAGAGTCAAAAGAACATGCTCCAAAACATTGCCTAGATATAGGCCAGCTTTTATAGTGCCACAAATTTCCTCAAAATTTGTGTGGATTTAGGTCAATTCCATGGGATTCTCAAACATTCTTAGAAGATAAATATTTGGTCTCTGAACCTGCACAAGGCAGGGAGAATTACTGCAGACACACATTCAGCAGTGTGTTTTCTGCTTGAGTCTTAGTTCTGCTTTGAGTATTTTTGGCTGGAACAAAACTACTTCTGCTGTGTACTTTGTGTGCATTTTAAAGCATTTTGCTCTAGTTCCTGACGAGTCCTCAAGAGCAAATACTCTGACATCTGTGATATTTAGCACATCCTGGAAGTTCTTTGTTTCCCCAGCTGATTTTCAGCTTGTTCTGAGGTGTTAGCCACACATTCCTAGCCAGGGCTATCTTTGAAGAAGGGGAAACCACAAATTGTTCTCTTTATAAAGTGCATTTTCTTTTTCTCTCTTAATTTTTTTAGTAGCAAAACTGCTGTTGTATAAGGCTTTAGAGCTAGATTTGTAGGGAGAGACATTTATGTGATCTGATGTGTCTTTAGTGCTAGTACAGGACTCTGAAGAGGGATATAAATAAAATATGCATAAACCTGCAGCATTTTAGTTTTTATGAATTATTCTATTCCATTGTGCTTAGCCTTGTGAGGAATATTCCAGATGAGAGAACAACAGAAGTGCATGACTAAAAGTACCTAAAAATGGTGTATGACCGTGTATGGAAATAGAAACTTCTCATGGACATTTCTACTCAGCAGGCAGGAACTCAAGGCAGATATTGATGACTCTGTGGAACTACCAGGGATTTTCACCACTCTCTCTCCAAAGATCAAGTCAGTTGTGGCTTTCCAAGAATGTAGATCCGTGCATTGATTGTCACGTTCCACAATTAAACCTGCTGAGAATGGAAAGAGCTACAAAGTGGAAGAATTTATTCAATACCTATTTCCTGCACTACTGCTATGTTTTAGCAATGTGTTTTAATTCTTATGAGATGAGAGTGCTCTTCCATTTTGAAAAAAATCATAAATCAAATCATGTGCATCTTAAACAACTTTTCACAGCATTGACATCAGTGCAATTCATCAGCTGCGAGTTCCACATGTGCCAATTCATCAAAACAACAATCTTGTCAGGTGCTGTCCTAATAAATAATTATTTCTGCATCCAGCCCTTCTGAAGGGCTGGTGAGGTGCCCTGATGATTCATTAGTGCTAATGTTGGGTTAAACCTTTTGTGATCTTCAACAGAATTGTAGCTCATTGGGTCATTTCTATTTTTTTTAACCTTCATCAGAGCAAAATTTGCACATTTTGTTTCATTTATCGATGGAAGGGAATTACTTGTAGGATCATCTTGTGAGCAACTTGTATTGATAAATGTCACGCTCTTTATCTGTGAATTCCTTTCTCTATAATAATAGTAAATATTTCATAGGAATTTTTTGGAAACATAGTTAAAATTTTTTCTTACATTCCTGGGTCAGCAGCATGGGATTTAGGAAATGGAGTTTCAAGTCCTACTGTCACTTTGAGACAGACACTTAAAATCCTGGGTAAATAAACCCTCTTAACCCAAACCATTCTATGATAATAAAGGACCTAAAATATCATCTAATTCCAACCCTGTTGGAAAGGGGGTTTAATATGCTGACACTCCTTCTCCTGAAATATCATTCTTCCAGAGGAAAAAGTACTAAGCCACTCTGATCACCTCTGCATAACAAGCTTGATAATGTGGTTTGGGAAAGGCATGTAAATAAATAAAATATGAAAGAGATACTTAGCTCCTAGTGAATTGGAATTAATTGGGCAAGCTAAATATTTTCTACTAGTTGGTGCTTCAATAAATTGAAGCATGGGGATATGAAATGTGCTTGAGAGTACTCATCAAACTGCAAGAGGTACCTTCAACCCCTAAAAAGCTGTGTGAGAGTGAACCATGTTCATCTAACATATAGAACTACTCCAACAACAGCTTTTTCTTTTTGTTATTTTGTATTCTTAAAAAATAATTGCAGTTATCTGAGTATTTAAAAGAAATAGAGTACCTGGCTTTGCTCTTCTGAGTAAAATAAAAATGTTTCCTTTCTATTCCAAATATTTTAAGGCTTATTTATTCTACAAGAGCACTAAAAGGAAATTCAGATAGGAAAGTCCTGCTTCATTTCATAAAACAAATATTTTATTTTTGAAGTATGGGAAAAGATTCCTGTGGCTCCTTTTGTTTCTAAACTTTGTGAATGTGACTGGAATGCCTGAAAGATGTTAATGTAGCCGAAAATGCATTTCTCTGAGTCAAACAGAGAGGAATCCCTGCCTAGCCTTCGTGCACTGTCACTGCTGGTGGCACTGAACCAGATCTTGGGTTGGTCCTTCACAAACTCACTTTGTGCATCAGGCCTGATTCTGTCAATGGTGTTACACCTCTAGGTTGAACAATTAGCAATTAATTAACTCTTTTGGCACAGGGCAGCCATTAAACAGCTTTAACTTGTTGTGGTGGAGCCTGGGTGTGTTCAGGGGCTGGGAAGGGGCAGCTCCCCTCAGCCTCACAGCTCCTTCTCCTCTATCCTCCCCCTGGTCATCCCTGGTCATCTCTGGCTATCCCTGGCCATCCCTGGCTATCCCTGGCCATCCCTGGCNCATCCTCCCCCTGGTCATCCCTGGCTATCCCGGGTCATCCCTGTCCTTCCCTGGCCATCCCTGCTTATCCCTGGCTATCCCTGGTCATCTCTGGTCATCTCTGGTCACCCCTGGTTATCCCTGGCTATCCCTGGTCATCCCTGGCTATCCCTGGCAATCCCTGGCCATCCCTGGCCATCCCTGCTTATCCCTGGTCATCCCTGGCCATCCCTGCTTATCCCTGGTCATCCCTGGTCATCCCTGGCCATCCCTGCTTATTCCTGGTCATCTCTGGCCATCCCTGGTCATCCCTGGCCCTCCCTGGCCATCCCTGGTCATCCCTGGCCCTCCCTGGCCATCCCTGGTCATCCCTGTCCATCCCTGGCTATCCCTGGTCATCCCTGGCTATCCCTGGCCCTCCTTGGCCCTCCCTGGCCATCCCTGCTTATCTCTGGCCATCCCTGGCCATCCCTGCTTATCCCTGGCCATCCCTGGTCATCCCTGGCCCTCCCTGGCCATCCCTGGTCATCCCTGGTTCTGCACTTGTGAGCAAAATCAGATTTCCTGCAGCAATTGAGCAAGCTCTGCAGCATGCAGGGTGGCACACAGGCAATTAAAACCATCTCCATCCGATTGCAGGTGACATTTTCCTGAGCTCAGCAGCTTCTGGGCTTTGATTAGAAAATAACTACTGGAAAAAAAAAAGGTCATGTCATCTCACAGTTCTCCCGCAGGTGTGGCACTTAATGTGCTTTTTAAAAAATTTTTAAGCCTGCCTTAGTAATCATATGGCAGCTTACAAAGTTTTGTCATTATTTGGGTGAGTGGTTGGGTCCTTCTAATGGCATCCAAGGAAGATTTTGTTGTGGGGCTGTCTAGAATAAATAAATTCGTGAATATAGATTTCAATGGACACTACATAAAATGGACATTATAGAAAGTATTTACATGGAAAAAAAAACCCTAAAATTTTGTATTTGTAATTCCTACCTCTGTTCAAAAGACAGTTTTACTGAACTTTAATTGCATGTAAAGCACAGCAAATCTCGAATATAAGAACAATATAAACATAAGTAAGTTGAGACAAGTACATGAGGATCATTTCTCTGTAGCTTTGTGTGCATTTATTAAAATCAGGCTTGGGAATCACCCATCACATTGATCAATAATGTGGAAGGGTGATGTTTTCATTAGTTGCAGCTTTATAAAACTGGAGGATTTTCCTGCCTCTTCCTCATCCAGATTCTGATTTAAGATTTGCCACGAGCAGCTCACAGGAACGGTCTGTTCCAGAGTTCTGAGCACCAGAGCATTGTCTCATTACCCCTCCCAGTTCAGGAATATTCCATCTCAAAGCCCTCTGCAACTGCTAATTAATGCAGCACATCTCTGGGAAGCAGTTTAGCAGTGATCCCAATTTCCATCTCTCGACTCTGAGCAGCTCAGCAGGAATTCCAGCCAGATCCTGAGTGACTCTTCCCACCTCAGGGGGGGCAGCTGCTGTCCTGCCTCCCAAAGGAGAAATCCAGTCAGGATAGCCAGTTGAACTCTGGGCTCCTGCAAATGCTGATTTTGTTCTGCAGCTCCTTGGCTATTCTGGTCTGGCACACGCTCCTAGAGGGTACTCTAATTCAAATAAATAATTAAATATTAATTAGAGCAGAGGCAGGCAGCCACAGCCGAGCTGTTTGGTGTGAATAAACCCACGTTTTCTTGTCTAGAAAATGTATTCCAAGTAGGCAGCTTTCTGCTGAATTAAAAAGCAGCCTGATTACCTAAATATAAATTTAAACCTATATGAAATCTCTGCAAAAAAACTCAGGGACAAATAAAACAAGAGGAAAAGAGTATTTGCAGTTCATTTCTGATCAGCTGTAAAGCACCTGTCGCTCTGTTTTCAAGGTTCTGTGTTCCTGATGTAAATTTACAAAATCAAGGAGAAAGCAGTTTGAGGAGCAGCAAAACTCATGACAACCCACTGAGAAGGGAACCAGGTGAGGAGCAATATTGCAGGAATAATTTGTGACTTTTCTGTAGCCCTTGTATGGTCTTTGAGCAAATTCTCTTGACTGCTTTAGGGAGCTGACAGCTTGAAGAAAAGGTAAATGAGAAAACAGACTTCTAGAAAAAAAGGAACTAGAAACTATTTCTATAAAACAAATTACTTCTTTAATCAAACAAATCCCTTTTGATGTCTTTTGCTTGGATTTTTTGCTTTATTATTTCCTAGTTGTGTTCCAAAAAGACCCGAGCTGTTCTGCAGTGCTGAGCTTTGCAGGGAGCAGGAGGTTTTGTGTAGAAATAAATCTGGAAATCCAGAGAACATCCCAGCCCAGGCTCCGTCTCTGCCAGCTGAATTCTCTCTGAGCAGGAGGGTGCTGAGAGCTCCCAGAGCTCCTGGCTGAGTAGCAGGGGAGGGATTTTTGGTGATGTTCTGCCATTTACCCCTTGTAAAAACCATCGTGTTCATGGAGAAAAGTAAATCTGATCAATTTTCCATTTGGCAAATGCTTTTAGAGCTGTCACCCCCTTCTGTTTCCATGTCTTGGAAATTGAAGAGTTTTAGGATTTTGCTTGAAACTGGTTAAGGTAATTCTTATTTTAAAAATACAGAGGAATATCATTAATGAACACAAAATATCGTACCCAAACCATCCACTTGAGTCATCATAGATTTTTTTTCCCCCCTAATTTCAGCCCATGAATTTTTTTTAATATTTAATATTTTCTTTCCCCTCTTAGACGGGGAGTGAGGGGGACAAAAAACTTAAAACTTTCCAAAGTTTCCAAGNAAGTGATTAATCATGTAGCACACACCTTGCAAAAAGCCAATTTAATAATATACACTTATAACAGGGCCATTTCACTGGCACTGGGCTTCTTAGTTGATCTGCAGCACAAATGAGAGACTGCAGTTGTTCTACACTTTGGTTTTTTTTGCTCATTAATCCTGGGTACNCCCTCTTAGACGGGGAGTGAGGGGGACAAAAAACTTAAAACTTTCCAAAGTTTCCAAGAAACTTAAAACTTCCTAATAACCTTCAGCTTATTTCAGAAGGGTAAGAGCTCCTTATTTGCTGATTAATTCAGCAGTGGGAACAGCCCAGGGTTCATCTCCTGTAACTTTGAACCGAGTTGTCCATTTGAAGTACTTAGAGAGAGAGTTTTGGGACACTCAGCAGTGATTTGCAGCCTTGCTGGAGTGTTTGAGGTCAGATGGGGCTGCTGCAGACTCTCCTTGTCCTCGTGCCCAGCCAGGCACGGCGCTGGGGATGGAGGCAGCACTTTCAACCTCTGTGGTACCAAACTGCCAAGGATGGCACATCAAGGCAGAGCTGAACTTGCTGTGGGAATGAGGAGCTTGGGCTGTGAAAAAAGGAGTTCACTTTCCTGGTAAATTTTAAGAAATAGGTTTAATAATAAAAAAATAAGACAATTAGGAAACAGATTAAGCAAAAAAGGAAGTAGGGCTGGGCTGGGTGACTTGGCATTCAGCCAAGCCCACAACTTGTTATTTTGGGGGCATTCTTTAAATACCCTTTCTATTGCATCAATCTGTTGAATATTCATATTTTTCTATAAACTAGTTTCCATATTCTAGGAACTGTTTTGCATGGCCCCTCCTTGGCTCTGCCTTTTTAGAGCACGTGTGTTTCTTCGCTGTGTCTTCATTATCACCTCCAGCTCGGGCCTTGGTCCCTACTTTCCTCAGATGGCAGATGCTGATAGTTGGGATATCAATAGCAGGGTCTTCTTTACATGTTCACTGGATGTTATCCCAGCCAAACAGCAACTACTAGATCAACTACTACCACTATGCCTAATTTTCTTTACTAATAGCAGAAATAAAAGACTTATATCTTTACCACAGAGTGATTAATCATATAGCACACACCTTGTGAAAAGCCAATTTTATAATATACACTTACAACAGGGCCATTTCACTGTCACTGGGCTTCTCAGTTGATCTGCAGCACAAAGGAGAGACTGTAGTTGTTCTACACTTGGGTTTTTTCTTTTTGCTCATTAATCCTGGGTACTTATAAGTTTACTTAAACTTCTGTGCCTGTCACAAAGTGTTTCTCCAAAATACTGCATGTGCTTAAAGCAGATGGGGTCTCAGACCCTTCATACCACGGTGCCAGAGCAGTGCTTCATTTACATGCTAAGCTAACTGAAAATGGAAATAATTCTCCATGAGGCTGGCTCAACAGTCCCAAGTTGTTTTACACCCCGTTCAAAAAAGACAAAGAAGATTATTGACTACTGAAGTTGCAGAAATCTCAGAAAAGATGCTTTTGTGAGAAAAGTGTAACTTATCACAAAGGCTGCATATTTCTCCTCCTTGAATGCGAACACACATTCATGTTCTTCTGTGTCTCATTGCTGCACAACTTTTAAAATGCCAGATATTGTGTTGTTTATTTTCCAACATGGCATTAAGCATTTCCATTAGAGCTGGGCAAGCAGGAAAAACAGTGGTACTTTGTAGATTAATTTAACACTGAATTTTAAAAGTCCTGAATATTTACCTGGCTGATACCAAGAAGACGAATTTGGAATGGTTTATGGAAACAAATAGTGATAATATGGGTGTTTATAAAGTCCTTTCTGGAGATGATGAAATTTCAGTTACTGCTTTGGTTGTAGGTTCATTTTGCAAACTTTAACTTTTCTCATACCTGTTGTCTCTTTCACACAGGCAGCAATTCTTTTTACTCCTTACTTCCTGTAAATAAAACCCCATTACCCCACTTCCCACCCAAAAACCAACTTCAAAGTGCTTGTTTCTGGCCAAATCTGTATTTTCCCCAGGATCTGGCAAAAGGTTTTGTCTCTTTTTACAGCTTCTGTGGTGAAGGTCTCAGCATCTCTGGTTCAGCTCATAGTCCTCTTTGAATAAATTTTGTCAGGCAGTCTGGCCATTTCAGCTTTAGAGTAGAGTAGGTTTGGGTGTCATACTTTACCCTGGTACTGTAAAATAAGCAAAAATAATGAGGTGTAATCCTGCAGCAGACAAACCTAACTTGGAAAGCAGCTTGGAGGTAGTCCAGAGGCAAACAGTGAAATATGGGCCTGCTCTTTCCAGGACTGGTTTGTTTGTAAGCTCCTTGGTGCAATTTTGATCGTCCATGGACATGGTAACTGCTAATTTGTGGGGTTTATCCCAGAAAATGGGTGGTTTGGTTGTTGTTCCCCCTCTGTCTGTGCAAGAGGATGTCATAATTTCATTGGTTTAATACACCAAGTGTTCAGCTCGCTCCCCTGAGTGTGATCTACTGATCCACCAAGACAAAGAGGGATGTTCACCTCTGGGCAAATGCTCCATCATTAATCCTGTGGTGCCAGTCTCTCTGCAGTGATAGAATCATTTAATAGCTGCTGTCCTCAAGCAGGTAGGCTTTTAACAGTCCATGGGTTGCTGGCATGAGTTTGGCATTTCTATTTCATTTATAGTTTCATCCTCCATGATTGCTCTTATCAACCCCTTGTCCTGTGGAGAGAAGAGAAATCTCTTCAGCTGAAGCTTTGATGGTCTTATTTGTCCAAATTTGCACTTCTGTTAGACTCTTGGCTGCAGCTCCATATTTCATATGTGAGGCTGTTATGATCCATTTAAATGCCTGTGGGGATCTCAACAAGCTTTTTGAGAAGATTAATGACTTAGCTGTGGTTTTTATGACAGTGTTTCCAGAGAAATGCCTGCATACCTAATAAGGTTATTTCTACAAGCCATAATTTGCATTGCACGCCATAAAAGACAAATAGATAGAGTTTAACTACAAAACATCTGAAGGTTTACTGTCCATTTTTATCTTCTGGAGATCACTTTCACAGAAGAAAAGGTAGAGAAGGAAGGGAAAAAGGAAATGAGAAATGCTACAGCTTTAAAATGACAGAAGGGTGTGAGAAATTCTGTGTTTTTGAATCTTGAACCATATGGATGTACCTTTGTAAGGCTGTTATTGCCAACAGTCATGTTTTTATTTGGACGTGACTCTTAATAGGAGTAATTTGAATTAGTCTTGGAGCTTGCATAACATTTATTCAAGATTTATGTGAGTGGTTATAAAAAGATTAACTGAATCATTAGCTAAATTGCATTTCCTAATGAAATCACCACAGAGCAGGCTGGAAGGAGAGGTTATGTTTGTGCTGTTGTTAGACCCTTGACCCAGCAAAGTACAAGTCATAAAGTGCATTTGAAACTTCTGTGTTAAACCATTTAATGAGTGTTTGTTAAACATTTATCAACCACCAGGAATCATCCAGATGCCACAAGTGTTTTTGGCTAAAATTTGACTAATATCTGTTGTGCTTTTCAAAGTGTGAAGGGTTTGCCTGACATAAATCAGCTTCATTTATTGTGAAGTCGAGTGACTGAGTGTGACAACACCTTCATTTATGAGTGGTGCTCTGTTAATAAGATCAGACTTCTGGTCCTTACCTTCTCTAGATTTGTCTCTTTTTTATTACATATTAGGAGAGCAAATAATTTAAATGAGATATTTTTTCTTTTCAAATTGTGGTGAGTAAGCCTAATAGGTGATTTCTATTCTAGCACTTCTTTTAATCCATTCTACAAGTGTATTTCTGTAGGACTCATAGACAAACCTGAAATTAGGAAATTGAAAATTTAACATAAAAGGAAACTTACAAGGGAAAATAATAATTTTAGACACTGTCATCACGTATTGCCATCGCCTTAAGTCTATGTAAATGCTAGTAAAATCTCTCCTCCTAAATGAATATGTGTTAGAAAATAAATGCAGGAGAATGCAAATAAATGCAGGAGAAGCAATCTTGCTTGTTCAGATATAAAACAGAGCGGAACAGATGCAGGATTCTGTGGCATATATTGCTTTTATTTCTAAACAGACATTTCTTTTTATAAAATATATGGTGGCTTTTACTGTAATTCCCTTGCTGCTTCCTAAGAAAAATTGAGAAATGATAATATTAGCTAGGGAGGACATCTTCCAATATTTGCAGAGCAAATCTGTTTGGAACACAACACGTTGTTTGACTGGAGATGCTGCACATCTGTTGTTTGATTTGCTGTTAGGAACATTCGATGGTTCAGAGAAGAGAACGGTGGTAATGGGCCTCTGGTGATGCTGCAAACCACTTTGCACAAATGCTGACTGTGCCTGGGTTCAGTTTTTCAGGGGATGAACCAACAGCAAGGCAGCTCTGCCTTTTGTGGGGTGCTGTTTAACCTGCTCCAGTTCGTGGGCAGAAAACATCTGTGTTAAACCATTTACTGAGTGTTTGCTAAACATTCATCAACCACTAGGGATCATCCACAGGCTGTAGCCCTGGTTCAATGCCTGAGGTGTTTTGGTTTTCTGAAATTCTTTTCCCAGGGAATTTTCTGTAAACAAGAGACATGTTTTTGTAAACTGTACTATGTTTTCATTCTTTCTCTAGGAGGGATTTCTTCTTGATGTCCCTCTGCTCTGACCAATGTGAGTGAAGAGGTTTGTCTTTGTGTCACCAATCCAATTGGTCTGTGTAGAATAGTGTAAAAAGGAGACACATCCCAAAAATAAAGGAGTCATTTTCAGCCTTCTGAGGTCAGAGTCTGTGTCGTTGTGGTGTAAAACAGAGTCAACGTGCCACAACTGTTTTTGGCTAAAATTTGACTAATATCTTTTCTGCTCTTTAAAATGTGAAGGAGAGGATCTGTACAGTTTGCAGTTTTCCCAGGGCACCCTCCTGCAAGGCCAGAGTGTGTGGAATTCCATTTGGGGTGGGAGCCATGGCAGAGACTCCTGGGATCCCTTGGAGTGCCACAGGTGTCACAGCTGCCTGGCACAGGGGCACTGCAGACCTGGGCACCCTGTGCTTCAGGGCTGGCATTCTTCTCTGCACCAGGCAGGAGCTTGTTTATCCTGCTCTCAAAGACCTGAAGACACCTACAGCAACCTTACAGCTCCAGGCTGGAATTTACTCTTCCTGTTTTGACTTCTTCTCTGAATATAACTCTTGATTTAACTTAATAAGCACATATATCATTAATACCAATCATTTGTATCAAATTAGAGTGTATAATGTAGTTCTTCCAGCACCCTTGTTACCCCAAAACAAATTAGAACATCATATTTTAATTTTACTCTCAAGTTAACTATGGGGTTTGTAGATTCGTGGAGTTCTTTATTTCATTGTTGAAAAATTAATTGCATATATTCCTCTTAAGCAAAAGTGGAAAGATATTATCTTTTGGTCTCCTTCCTAGGTTTGTTTGTTTGTGGCAGATGCAGTTAATGGATATTTCTAATGCTTTTTATGCAGTAAGTAGATTACCTAATGTCAGCTATTTCATTTCCAGTATCTCACATTTTCTTAGTTGGGCTCATCAACATATTTTTACATTAATTATTTAACTGCCATTTTCAGTCTTTTCAGCCAGCCACACTTGTGCCTACTCAGGGCACAATTAGTCACTGCATTATTATAGAATTAAACCAGTTTAAGAGAATGAAAAGAAATTTGCACATTTGGAACACAGCTACATTTTGTTCTGCATATTTTTAGCCTGAAGATTGGCTTTTAATTTCACATTAGGATATTTTCTTGTTTCAAAAATGGGATAGTCAAGGCTTCTGCAGTTGTTTTCTTATTTTAGGTCCTGAATTCCTTTTACCTACTAACTTCCACTTGACTACTGATCCCCCTTCTC
Source organism: Illadopsis cleaveri (assembly GCA_013399915.1). Lineage (NCBI taxonomy): Eukaryota > Metazoa > Chordata > Aves > Passeriformes > Timaliidae > Illadopsis > Illadopsis cleaveri. The sequence continues at coordinate 60,928 of VXBB01008572.1, forward strand.
ATCCACCAAGAGCAAAAAGACAATAGAGCAAATAAAACAGTTCTGAAGTGCTGTTAAGGAATGGAATAAATCAATTAATATATAGAAATACAATGTATCCACTGCCTTTGTTCCTGTTGCAAGCACAAAATACATAACTAATGCTTTTTTCCATAAATGCCAATTCATATCTACAACCACCACTGAGCCAAATATATTTTTTTTTCAATTTCAAATAGTGTTTATGGATATTTGATTCAATACTTAGCACTGATAATTTTGGAAAGAACTGTGTATCAGAGGCTGAGGGGGTGGAAGGCTTAAGCTCTGCGTTTGAAGCACAATTAAAGTTTTATTCCATGTTCTTGTGTCCTGGGTATTGCTGCAATACCAATCATAACAGAGGGTAAATTTATAAACAGTAAAATATCTTGTAGCAACTTGAAAATTAAAAATAAAATATGGCCATGCGATTTTCTAAGTATTTTTGAGACCAGGAGCACACTAAAGAAAATCAACATGCAAGGACAATATTTTAATCTTGGGGAAGAGCAGTGCCTCATCAGGAAACAGGTCAACTCTCCTTTTCAACTTTTAATAGGATTGTGGAATTAAAGGGGGCTTATTTCATTACCCTTGTTCATCTTTCTTATCTGCATTTCTTTTTGCTCTTTTGCAAAGCAAGCTTTGACTCTTTTGGGATATTAACCTTGATTATGCAGCAAGAGATCTCTTTCGCATTCTTAATTAACCATCAGGTGTGCACTCGGATCAGAAATGTTAATAAACAAGTTAGAAATACTACAGGATTTCTAATGTGTTCCTTAGGAAGGTTTATTTTATTATAAAGCTTTCCCTAAATGTGAGAATGAAAGGCTTGATAATCGACATGAAAAAAAGTTACCCTAAAACTTGTGAAGATTTACCTTTTCATTCCCAGGTGGTTGAGTCCTGCTTTGAGTAATGGCACAAAGAAATAAAACCATCATTGGAAAAAGTTTATTTCCAATTTGTTATGCTTAAATTATCAATGTGAGACTTTCACAAGTACATATTTCTCTTAGTTTGTTGGGTAAATCTTCCTTGATGAGGGCATATTCCTTTTATTGCTGCAGTCCTAGAGAGCTGCTCCTTGGCTTTCCACCCACCTTCTTCCTGCTTTTGCACAGAGGATGGCTCTGACTTCCCTTCTGATTGCAGGATCTGCTTGCTTCTTTTGAAATTTAAAATTGCTCACTCTCAACCAAAAACTTGACCTTGCAAAACTTTACTGACACAAACAGTCTCGATCATTAAAACAAGGCTGTTTGTGTGTATAATTGTAGCTCATGTGAGTGAAAATATGCAAGACTGACCTTTAAAACAGGTTCTCTTGGCTATCATAATGAAGAAAAAAAAAAAGTTTTCTCATTTAATTTAGGTGGTAATCAAATCAAATAATTTACAGTGTGAATGAATTGCTTTTCCTTTTCTGAAAAACCAAACTTAATTGTCATAACTGGAAAACACATTCTTCTGAATAGAAAGTGGTTTTTTTTCATGAAAAGTTTAGTAGGGCTATTTAAAGCTGTGAGAGCACTCACTGTGTGTCAGCAGCACCCACATTAACCCAGCAGACTGAAACTGCTCCATCCATTGACTCAATGGGCTGTGAAATCCATTCTCCCCATAAGCCTTGACACTCTGGACCTCAGTCTAGTGGCTCCTCAGTGGGTTGAGGCTCTGTGATGAGTTACCTGGTGAATGATGCCTTAATAAGATCTTTTTTAGGCCCTGACATGACAGATTTAGAATATCAAAAGAAGTGAATGAACTCATTTTTCAAGGTTCTCCAGTTTAATGTATATTTGATAGTTAAAGTAGTTATATTTAGGGGTCATTTCAATGCTGTCCCAGCTTCACGTGAAAATTTCCAAAGTGCTTTGTTTTTTCAATTTTTTTTTTTCAACTTTTGAAGCTAGATTGAATTTTCAGTGGACATTTGGGGGACAGACATCCCTGTTGCTCATTGCCAATGGCTAGAGCAGATTTTACATCCCCCACCCTTCTGTCAGCAGCTCCTGTCTCTGCAGGGCTGGTGTACAGCCATTGGA
>VXBB01008572.1:70153-82535 GCA_013399915.1 Illadopsis cleaveri
TTTTTTTTTTTTTTTTTTTTTTCAGTTTTGCAGATTATATAGATTCTTTTTCTTTTTCACATTTGTTTTAATTTGGTTTTTTTTTGGTGGGGGGGCTTTTCTGCAGGAATTCCAGAGGCTTTTCTGCAGGAATTTCTGTTGGGCACTGGAATAGTCTGCCCAGGGAGGCGATGGAGTCACCATCCCTGGATGTGTTTAAAGAAAGATTGGATGTGGCACTTGGTGCCAGGGTTTAGTTGAGGTTAGGACTGGGTTGGACTTGATGATCTCAGAGGTGTCTTCCAACCCAATGATGATTCTAATTCTGATTCTTTCTTACCCATCAGCCCAGTTTTCAGTATCAATGTACAATGGGCACAAGAGAGAGGGACTCGGGACCCCAGGGGGGGATGACAGTGCCATTGGAGTGTGAAATTCAGGCAGCACAGGTGTGAAATGCTTTAGGATCTCAAACCAAGGGATTTGATTTTAAGTGTAAACCTGCCAAACAGGAGGTGGGAAGTGCACTATAAGTCCATGCAGGTCAATATTTAAGCCCTCTTAGTGAAGAAATCCATCTGCACCCTCTGGGAGGGTCTGTGTGCAGCACCCCCTGCACAGACCCCCTGACCATCATCCCCCTGGCTGTCAGGGGCTGTGGCCAGTGTGAACTTTGGTGGCCTAAAGGGACAGCCCTTGATGTCCAAGCTGCATTTCCAGTGGGATGGCAGAACGCAGCCTGGGTTTCCAAATCTTAATTAAATGCCCAATGAACTAGAACAACAAAACAGCAGCTGAAGATGATGCAGGCTTATTCTCTTTTTTTTTTTTTAGCTATCTAAATGACAGATAGGAGCTGCAGTTCTCTAAGGGCATGTGATAACTGAATGACAACATGAGACTTCCTTCTGTTTCAGAGCAGTTGTCTGCAAAAATTCACCCACGATTTCACTGATTGTTTTGGAGAGCTGTATGAGCACATTAATAACACTGAAATCATAGTTTGAACCCTTTATGACTCACTGAGTTTAACCACCGAGTGTTGCATTCATGCCCTAGCAATTTATTTAACAATGTTTTCCCACCTTGAAACTTATTGTATCATCCCAAATCATCTGTTTGATAAGGTTGTTTCGATTGCTCAGCTGGCTCTTTGCTAGTGTAATTTAACACTTTCATTAGATCAGTAAAAGAAAGAATTTGAGGACTTTTCTGTTTCAAAGGCATGATGTGTGTCATGGTGGGAATCAGGTAGGAATTACTATTGTTTAATGAATACTTTATGGATTCTGTAAAGCAATTACACAGTGTAATTAAATTATTTGAAATTCAGTTTCTAACTTTGTTTCCTGAATAGAGACTTAATTTGATCTTTGGGTAGGGAATAAGTTTCCTTCAGTTAAGCCCTCTGTAGGCAGAATAGAGAATATGTCATTTGCACATAGGTGGCTTGGGACTTCATGGCAAAGGAAACCAAAGAGCTTCCTTGTTTTGATCTATTCTCTGTTTGATGGCTTGTGCTCAGCAAGGGGAAGCTACAATAACTGCCATCAACAACTCACTGAATTAGCTTATTTGAAATCTTTCCCAATAATTTATTCTGCAGCTGTTAGCAGTAGGCTTGTAGGTGAGACAGTGCTTGTGCTCAGTTTCACTGCAGGAGTTTCTGTTTGCCAGAGTCACGCAAGGAAGTGCTCCTACAGACAATTCTGCACGTATGGGGGTGCAAACATAAGCTAAATATTTGCAGAGGCTGATCAATTAACTCTTACTGAGGCAAACTGACATAGAGCTCAGTGACCACTTGTGCTTTGGCCGTTTCTGGCCCTTTTCCCACCCTCTTTTTGGGAGAATTCAAGGTGGGACTTCAAGAATTCAAAGATTATCAATCTTTTTGTTAATTTTCCTGGATAAAAAAAGTAAATGATTTTTATCTTGGATTACATCTGAGTTTTTCCTGTTGGCTAGTAGGCCTCAAGGGCATCAATATTTTCTTGCAGCAATTTCATTACAGTTCCTTAGAGGAGCCTGTTCTGCCACAGTCCACAGCCCATGGCCCAGCAGGTCACACAGACCTCTGGACCTCTGCACTGGTTCTGTGGCTTAAATGGTCATGGAAATTACCCAGCTCTGTATTTACTATCTTTTAGGGTAAAAGAGAACTTAATTCAGGAAACCCAGAATAGAAGTTTAGGAAATTACATAATTGAAAGCCCCTAGTCACTGAATTAAAGCATGGGCACAGGTTTGGAGATTGAATTAAACATATGTTCCAGTGTTTTAGAATTTCCCTCTTTTCCTGCATGGAATTACGGGTCAGCTCTGAGTGCTCACTGTGCAAAACACCTGAACCTGAAGTCTTGGTTCAGGTCCATCCTCTCACTGTGCTTAGAAGTAAATAATAAAAAAAGTTTTCATGACTTATTGAAAGAGTTAGGAGGCCTGAGCCAGTAGTTGAAGAGTCAAGGTCTGAGTATATCACAAAATGTCAGAGAGTGAACTGCATTTCTGAAGGATGGAACCAGCAGCAGAGTGTGTGCACTCTCTGAGGAGCTGACCAGTTATTTACTGCAAAGCCTGCACCTTCACTTCTAGAAAAAGGAGTGCATTTAAAACACTCCAGTACAAACAGCCCAGATTTTTCATGGAAAATTAAATAATCATGCTTTAAGGGAAGATGGCTTCTTTCATTTTTATTTTTTTTAACCTTTTTTATTTTTTTCTCTAAGAGTTTTAAGTAGGCAGCCCAAATGAATATGTTCTCTAATGCAAGTCTTAAAAATGAGACTGTGCTCAAGATGGACCATAAGAGAATGCAACCTGCCAGCTTAATTAAGTTTCTGGAAAGCTTCTGGGCAAAATTAATATATGTGGATGAAAGCCAAAACCAGCCTGATGGAACAGATTTTAGCTAGCACACCACAACTCTGAGAAACACAGGGACCTTAAAGTATGCAGCCTAGCAATATTAATTACAGTGGTTAGAGAACTGTCCATCCTTTTTGTGGATGCCAATCTGCATTTATTGTTGTTTATGTCCAAGCCAATATGGTTCTCAGAACAATCTTAGAGGTAAATTAAAAAATTAGAAAATGATTTGCCATCATTTTCTGCTTCAAACTCTTATTAAGCAGCAGTTGATGAAAATAGAAAGCTAGATTTACTCAAATAGCCTGAGTGTGAAACTGAATTAGTTCGTAATGCAATAAAGGCCTGTGATATTAATGTGCTTTATGAACATGAACTCCTAACTTGGCCTTTATCTTTCACTAGGAAAGGATCTCTGCATTAAACACTTTCTTAGTCTGTCAGCAGACACTGTTCCAGAACATTTGGAGCCTTCAGCAGTGCTTGGCGTGGGCTGCATTCACTTGCCACAAAGAGAAGAAAAACCACAAAATTCTCTGCTCTTTGATCCCCTAATTCTTCATGGCCGTGCTTTGCCATGGTGATAACTCCCCTGCAGTCCTGTGTACCCCACTGCTTTAATTTGCAGCACTGCAGTGGAGGTAAATGTGGCAAAGACAGGTCACAGAACCCCAGAATCAGCTGAGCAGGAAGGGACCCACAAGGATCATCTAGTCCAACCCCTGGCCCTGCACAGGACAGCCCCAAGACTCACACCCTGTGCCTGACAGCATTGTCCAAGTGCTTTTTGAGCTGTGCCAGGCTGGGTGCTGTGAGCAGTGCCCTGGGCAGCCTGTGCTTTAGCTCAGCTGAATCAGAGAGCTGATCCTGATGTCTGTGCTGGAGCACAACCCACTGCCTGCAGAGGGAAGCTCACCCCAGGAGGAAGGTCAGCACCAGAACACGTTTTTGTCTGTTGCATATTTCCAACATGTCCTTGAGCAGCTCATGGTGAGCAGCCATGGGAAATGCACACACTGGAAACACAGGACTGCACTGCATTATGTGCACACGGTGCTAATTCAAGAGAAAGTGATTAACTTGTGTCAATGCAGAACAGAGACATGCTGGTGTTTTAATGCCCCCCCTGAAGAAAGGTAAACACTGCCAATGTCTCTCCTGTTCTATAAAATGTTCCTTTTCTGTGGAAAGGGCTTTCACAAGAGCTCTGCTCCTCCGTGTACAGTGGCCTAGGAATGGGAAAGTCTCTTGCATGCACAGCAGAGAGAAGGGTTCTCCACAGCCAGCTGGGATTGCCCATCTTTCTTACCCATCAGGCCAATTTTCAGTATAAAAGCACAAATGGTCACAAGAGAGGGGGACTTGGGACCCCAGGAGGGGATGGCACTGTCAGCATTTCCTGTTCTGAAATGCTGCCATGCTGGGACTGCTTTCACCAAGCCTCTCCTGGAAAGGTGAAGAGGGCTTTGAGTGACACCCCCATGGCTCTTCTCCAGAGTATTTTTGATGATGAAAGTCACTTAGAAAACTTCTTTGAGAACATCTCGGTACCAGAAATTACATTTTCTTCTGCTTTTCCTTTGAATTGTGGCTACCAGGAGAGAACCTGGCATTCATCAAGTTGAAAACAGCAGCAGATTCCCCCAGCTTTCCCCTGTCATCAGCAGGCTGTAATGCTTGAAAGGTAACCACCCATGAATGGCCTGCTCCTGACAATTCTGCTGTACCGAATTTTCTTGGGAATGAACTGCCCAGACCTGATTTACCCCAGCTGAGGCCTGACCTGAGGCCTCAAGCCTTTGACGCAGTTAAAATTACTTAGTGAAGTTGTGGCACAGTTAGAAATTAGATGTTAAGGTGTCTGAGCAAGATAATAAGGTTTCTGAAGGTCACTGTATAGAGTTGTTAGTAAGCATGTGTTAGCTACCTTAAAAGTAAGTTCAACAATGTGTATTTGCATTCTTCTCTCTGCTGTGTGCCAATAAAAAAGCTACTGATTTTGTAAACTATATAGAAATGTATATAAGCTGCCATTTTAGATGAAATAAAAGAGAAACGTAGTAGTGACCATAGGGGTTGGATCTGCGTTTGCTTCGACCCAACTCTCTTTTATAAATAGGGCAACCCTGGCTTTATTCTGCCCTGTCACCCAGCAGTGGCACAGCCTTGCCCACCTGAACCAGGTGGTTTCAAAACAGTAGAAAACTGGGAGCTGCTTTCCCATCTGATATAGTGCCTGCCTGGATTTTCTAACATCTTAGTAATGGGCTCTTAAGCACTCACTGTCTGACAAATGAACACAATAGAATCACAAAAATTTCCTTTCCTCACAACATTATGCTGAAAGTATGGGCCCAATTGACCACTCTGACAGTTCAGCAGATTTAGTGGGGCCGGATTGTTCTGCAACTGGCACAGAGAAACTCTGCTCAGATTTATAGCTGAACACTAAAAAGGCTTCAAATAGGTTTTGAAGCAACAAAGATATATTTTCCTCTCAATGCCTTGTATCACCTTCTGGAGTACAAAGGTAATACTTGCACATCATGTCAGATCCCTCTCACTTTTTCTGGGCATTTAGTGTATCAATTGTTATGAATAATATAAGAAAGGTGCCTGTTTCCAAAGAAGTCTGTAACAAAACTCCTGCTGATTTCAAAAATAAAGTCCTCTCCCTTGGCTCAGATCAACCAGCCATGGCAGTACCCTCCCTACAGAATTTACTAATACATTTACAAATGTAGATGCACAATTACCAAACCCATGGCATTATATAATAATGTTAAAAAGTATTTTTATCTCATAATTTCTAATTAAATTGTATTAAGATTAATGGCATTTCATTTTCCTCGTGTTCATGTCACACTTGGTTTTAAATCACGTCTGTTACATAGTCTGACAATTTTTCACGCAATTATCTTCCAGGAATTACTATAACTGAGCAGTAAACTATTAGCAAAACAGGTGTTGATCTATATGGAATTAAATGTAAAAATATGCTCTAAATCTGGTTATTTAGACAGTTTGCTTCTGATTTGAGATTATGTTAAAACCAGAAAAAATTTTGAACTTGGACTCTGTATGCCGAATTTCAAGGGGTTTTTTTGATTAGTGAAGGTGATTATTTGATTATTTGATTATTAAATTATTATTATATTATTACTATTGCTATTATTATTAGTGGAGTTTCATAAAAGCATACATAAAATCACGTAACCTCAAGACATAAGAACAAATTAATTTAGACAAAATGGACTAATGTCTCCCTGAGGTAAGTTGGTGGCAGTAAGCCAGTCACTGGTTTGGACCATCATGTTTTGTATTGTTTATTATTGGTTTTTGGAAGTGGTTTCCCTTTGGAGCTGCCCCACTCCAGGCTGGCTGTGTGGAAGTGCCTTTGGGAGAACTGCTCTTCTCTCTGCAGATTTTGAGGCTCGTGGTCCATAATTCAGCCCCAGCAATGTTCAGGATTACAGCTTTTGCACGGGAGATTTTACTAACTGGTTGAGACAGCTCCACTGTTCCTAATCCTTGTGAATATAAATGGATATAAATATTGGGGAATACATTCTGCTTCAGGCACAGCAGTCACAGTTATAAAGTATTAGCAGTGTTCATAAGAGAAATGTTTCTCATTTTTTACGTGCACTATTTGTGTGCTCCCTCTTCCTTTGAAGTCGATTTTGCCCTTTATTTAAATGGGAACTCTATGGGACACAGACAATTTTAGTCAACATTTTTTCACATGTCCTTGCTTCATGCTAACAACCCAGAGGTTGGATCAGGGGCTTTGAGCAAGCCCTGTAACTTTTCTGCCTCTCTCCATCTCTTGGAAACTCCATCAATGCTCAGTGGCTTATGTGTAGTTGGATGCACACTTGTCCTTGTAGGACATGAAAGAAAGACTCCAAATATTTCAGAAGGCAAAGAGCATAGAAAAAAGCCTTTATTGGCTAATTCTTACTGCCTTTTATAAGGTGTTCCCATACAGACTGAACATGGGTGGTGAATAGGGACGACACCTCTCTGATCCCATGGGTTAAACCAGAGAAACAGCAAAACACCACCTGGAGAAAGATTGTTCTGAGAAAGGAGAGTTGTTTGCCCAGATTGTTTTGAGAAGAAGCTTTCTTGAGAAATTCTTCCTTGGGAAAAAGTTAGCAGCTGCCAGCAGGTTAAAAATCTCTCCGACCCAGAAATATCAGGCCCACACACACCTTTAACGGTCCGTGTCTGAAAGTTCTGAATTTTGGACAAAGTTTAGATTCCTGCCATGTTTTTAGCCCCAGGTAACTGACATGCTGAAATTCAGAGTAGCCAGACATTATTCTAAATGCACTTCTGAGGTGATGATAGAGCTCATATTGTTTCTCTGGAAAGCACTGATGTTTCTACTTAGGAAAGATTAAATATTGCCTAATAGTTGTAAAGTTCTTTGAAGGTGAAATGTGCTATACAAATGATACATTATTTAGAATACTACTACAATATGCCTCAAGAAATAATCATGGAACTTAATAAGAAATTAATTTTCCCTAGATTTTTTTTTTCAACATCCCATAAAAGTTAATAGAAAATTACAGTCGAGCAGTCAGAGTCTAACCTAATGATTCTAAAGACCTATAGGAAGGACATATTGCTCCCTTTAGAGAATCTTATATTAAACTTCCTATAGAATCTTACAAGTTTCATCTCTGTTAAAGTTTGTAGGGTTTAGGTTGGTGTTTTGGTTTTTTTTTTTTTGGTGGCTCTTGTTTATTTATTTATCTTTTTCAATACATAAAATGAGAGTTTATTACTTCAGGAATCTGTTTTTCATGTCCTTTCTGGAATTGCCAAACCAAAATTTTAAAGGATTCTTATGCTCTACAGAAAAGCAGTATTTGCAATCAGACTTCTACAGAGAAAAGAGAAATTTCATTTTACCTGTCATTCCTGGCACATCAAGAGCTGTTACAATGTGTGTAAAATGCATTTACATGGGGTTAGTTAACATAAATTCTTTGTAGAACCTTTGATGCCAGTGTTGCTAAGTGGCATTTTGCTAGTCAGCATTAGTCTCACACATTTTCACAAAGCATAAAAGCAAATATATCAATTTTATTTGTTTTGTTATAATCTCTTTTTTCTATGTCTTCTCTTTTTGTATATATTTCTATTTTATGATTCCTTGACTGTTTTCCTCCACTTCTCCTACTCGTTAATATGAACTTATTTTATTAACAAGACGCAATATTGCAAAAACTTTTTATTATATTTGTAAAAAGTATCCAAGGCAGTAAAATATCACATTGAAGACACTGTTTTAGAAAAGTTTCATCTTCAGGACTGCCTTTATGTTGATTTGCTCTGACAGAGCTTGCTCCTTTAACCAAAACAATCCCGAATTACACTTGAAATTCAAAGAGCCGGCTGAGTAGAATTAGGAGGAACTACTTTACATTTCTTACAGAGTTGAGGGACTATTAAGCAGTACTTCATTAATTTCAGTTCTTTGTGAAAAGTCATCAGCCTTGAGACTCTTGTCACAGCAAAGAATTTGAGAAGTCCAAACACTCAGAATGCCCTGTGGAGAGTTTCTGTGCTTTGGTTTTATGGATCTGTCAACACTTCTTTTGCTCAGCTTCAAATAATCGAACTTTACCCTCAGTAACCCCTGCCCAGAGCTGTGGTGCAACCACCAGCTCCCAAAGGCCTGAGAGGCGAGAAAAGGGAAAACAGACACAGCCAAAGCAGCTTTCATTCAGATAAGAACGAGCTTTTGGAAGTAAGGAATGTGTTGTGGAGTTGACAGATTAACTAATCCCAGAGTTTTCCAGTCAGTACAAAGAACCCCGTCTCCAAAGGGGAGGAATGAGCCTGTCACCAGGCATTTCCAAAGGAGTCTGGACACGCAGGGCTGTGGGAGCAGGGATCTGGGGTAAAGCTGTGCCCAGCTCCTCGTGCAAGGCAGGCTCTGCCTGTGGCAGGAGGAGGCTGTGGGGGCACTGCAGTGAGAAAAAAGGATTTTGCTCTGTTGTAGAGATGGTCACGACACACAAAGTGACAGGGTATCAAGTTTTCAGAAGGCTCAGAAGGCTCTTTATTATGGCCACATGCTGTCAGTTTTTACAAATCTCGAGGGCAACTTCTAATTGGTTAATAGCTTTCTTGTTAATTATTCTGTTGGTTAGTAAAAGACATTTCACTTGTCTGTCAAATCTATCTATTCTCGGATTGTTTACACATTTTCTTTACTGATTCTCATGGGACAGATCCCTTGTTATTACAGGTGCACTTATCTCTCACCCTCAGAACAGATCGTTGTGTTAAAGGAACTTCTCATTCTCAAAATGGCTTCATATGGGAACTTACAGATTGCTCGTTAGCAGCACTTAGAAGAAATGACAGGCCAGCTTTTTACCCTGTTCCTACAGGATGAGGCTCTGGGGGCACAGGAGTGAGCAAAAAGATTTTTTCTCTATCATTGTAGAGATGGTTAGGACACACAAAGTGACAGGGTATCAAGTTTTAAGAAGGGTCTCTTCATTATGGCCCCATGCTGTCTTTTATACAGTTTTTGCAAACCTCGAAGACAACTTTTAATTGGTTAATAGCTTCCTTGTTAATTATTCTATTGGTTAGTAAAAGGCATTCTGCTTGTCCATCAAATCTATCCTCAGATTGTTTACATATTTTCTTTACTGATTCTCATGGGGCAAATCCCTTGTTATTACAGGTGCATTTGTTTTTCACCCTCAGGATAAATTGTTATGTTAAATGAACTTCTCATTCTCAAAACAGCTTCATGTTGGTAACTTATAAATTGCTTGTTGGCTTATGGGAACTTGCAAATTTCTTGTTAGCTGCACTTAGAAGAAATGACAGGCCAGAAATGGCTCTGTCCTCAAATGTCTGCATCCTCCTCTGGGCCTTGTCTGGAGCTTGGGACACCAAGGCCACCAGGCTGGAGGGCACAGGATCCTCGTGGGCTCAGCAGGGGCTCACAGGAGATCAGAAAGGGGCAGAAGTGATGCAGGAAGATTTGGAAGGAGCTGCTGGAGCAGCCTATGGGAAGCTCCTCACACCCTGCTTTGTCCCCTCTCTGTGAGGAGGAGCATGGAGGAAAGAGATGGCTTTCCTCTGGCTGCTGAGCAAAGCCACACTGTTAAATATCTTAATAAAGACAAGATTTTCCAAGATATTTGCGTTTTGACCAGTCAAAATTGTTATGTTCCATGATCTTTCCCTGCTTCAGCCTCGTGGGCAGCTGAAATTTCTCCACAGATTTTAAACTCAAGGAAACAAAATGATTTTTTCTTTAGAGAAACAGCTCTTAGGCCCGTGCTTCCTTTTTTTCTTTTACTTTATGATTTTGCTTATAGCATATTCTTACAATTCCTCCACTTTTATTTAATCTCTCGTGTGTAATTTAGGAAAATCTCTCACATGCAAACAATGTAACAAGTGCAAGACAAAACTTGACTTCTGCCATTACTGAAAGGCCTTTCCAGTCAAGAATTCTTGTGGGTTTTTTTTCTGAAAGAGCTGCACTACAACAACAATTTTGTAATTTTCAACAGGGAGAGATTTTTCTTTACAGAAGCAGCTGGGAAACCAGATGGAATGTCTGTGTTTCCTATTTTTTTTTTTTGTCTTCTTGCTTTAACTAAGTTCTCTGCCATTAGAGCTGGTTCCTTTCCTTGGGAAAAAAAACTGTGGCTGTTATATTCTCAGCATGAGATTTGAACATTTCCTCCCCTTTTAGAAATTCCTGTTGAGTTGCAGAGCTTCTGGGTCAATGCTGAGTTTGTTCACCTCTTGGAACAAATGCACATATTGTTCCATGTGATACCAGCTGGTCACAAAGGATGTGTGTAGGAAACGTGTAGGAAACAAACGGGAGTCAAATTCTGACTGGAGAACACTCTAAATTGACCTTTTTTTTTAGAATGGGCTTGAGTAAAGGAGCATGTCCCAAGCCTTTACGTGAAATGAAACAATTTCTCTCTTCTAGACATTTTGTGGATTAGAAGATGTGATCAGACTTGCTCCACTTGGTTCCTTCAGCTCCATAACAACAGAGGGAACTGCACTTCAAGAGTATGCTCTCATTCAAGTAGATTCCACGTTTACCATCTTCAGAACTAGCACACCACTCTCAGTCTGAGCCACAATTTAAAGTTTGTTTTTCTTTTGGTGGTACCAGTTGAGTCCTAAGCCTTTTGTCTTCCCCCCTTTGATATGTGTCAGTGACAATTTGGAAAACAAAAGCCCAGCTATGGCTAGCTCACTGGCCAGGCCAGGCCGCTGGACTTCCACAGGGCAGTGCCACAGGTGGGACAAACCTGGATCATTTGGGAGGTGTCAGTGTTCTGCATTTGCACACAGAAATGGATGTGAGGGGCAGCAGGCTTTGAGCAGGGGCTGTCCTGCAGCTCCTGGGACACCCCAGGGATGGTTTCTGTTGGACCCATCCCTCATTGTCTTTGACCATTAATTCCTTAGCAGAAAATAATGCAAGAACTCATTCTGTGCCATCGAGGGCCACCCTATCCAGAGCTGGAGCATGATGATTTTTCTTGAACTTGACAGAACTAAATCAAAAACTGCTCATTCACTGTTGGTTAATCTTAAAACCTTTCCCACTTTTTTCCTCTGCCCTTTCACCAAGGCCATCAATGTTTTAGCTGCCTGAAAATATGCCAGGCTGCATTAGCTTTTTTTTCTCTTTAAATTTTTTTAAAATTTATTTTGCTGTGGAAGGCGCTGACGGCAGGGTATTTATTTACCTTGACTGATGTAGAGAGGGTGCAACATAGGACACAGGGCTTTCAGTTTTGCTGTTTCAAAGGGAGGGAGCAAAACAGCAGAGACGCTGTTCTGCCCGTCAAGGCAGCTTACCAAACACCACCCGAAGATGAAAGGATCGCTGACATATCCGAGCAGAACAATATGTCTTGGCATTGCTCCTTGCCCCTTGTTTAAGAGCCAGATGGTAAATGTTCCCTTGCCAGGGTCGTATGTAGGAAACAGGCGAGTTATTTTGCTAAGGAAGTGGCAGGCGTGTCAGAATCAATCGCCTTGGAGAGCTCTCGGTGCGTGCCTGCTCCTGACAGAGCGCAGGAGGGCGAGCCGGAGCGGGGCACTCACAGCCAGGGGTGATTTTGTTCTGCCAGCACAGGGCAATTTCCTACAGACATGCTACACGCTCCTGCCTTCTGCTCACTGCTCAGGAGGAGCTGCGGGAGAGTTGACCACAGCACTCCCCACGTCTGTGGGGTGCCTGCCGGTTCAGGTGGCAGCTTGGCACTGCTGGTACCTGCCTGTGGGGATGCAGTGCAGCCTTTCCCTGGGGCTGCTGCTCCCTACAGAGCTGCTGCTTGGTCCCATTATTGTCACCTGCCTGTGGGGATGCAGTGCAGCCTGTTCAGGGGGCTTCTCCTCCCTACAGAGCAGCTGGTTGTTCCCATTGCTCACACCTGGCTGTGGGGATGCAGTGCAGCCTATTCTGGGGCTGCTGCTCCCTGCAGAGCTGCTGGTTGTTCCCATTATT
>VXBB01008580.1:5716-45987 GCA_013399915.1 Illadopsis cleaveri
TTTTTTTTTCTCCCCACTGACTTTAGTGGAAGCTGGATCAGATCCAGGGGGTAACACTTCCGCTCATTGTTTTCCTGGGGTGGGAAAGAGGCAGCCGGTCTAATAACCGTACACACCACGCTCCGTTCTCTTCTCATGTGTTTCAGATGACAGGCATAGTTACTCTGAGACATTTTTGCTGGCTGCTTGTAAAATACTTGTTTAAGTCAAGAGTCAAAGACCAGTTCCTGTGACTGGATTTACAGTGGAAAATGACAAATGGCTTTCTATGAGCCTTTAAAGAATGAACCTCCCTTGAATTTTCAGTGAGCAGAAAATAAGGACATTAGGATCAACTCTGATGTTGTTTACATTGTTATAAAGCTACATTTTCTTCCCTGTGTTCAACAGATCTTCTCTGGATTTACAGTGATGTAAACAGCAGTGGCATCCACACTGCAGGAACAAGGTAGTTTCTGATTAATGGGATTCCACCAAGCTAAATTGGTCTTCTTACCTCCTCTTCTCACATGGATATAGACCTTTGTGGCACAGTGAAACAAAAGACCTCTAAAGTTAATGTTCCATAGCTATATCAACTCTCAGTTGCTCCCAGCATCTGCAAACGATCTTTATTTGGGAACTCAGGGTGTAAAATCAAGCATTTAATTTACAAAAAATCTGATGGAACCGAACTCTGAAAAATATGCTTATTCTCCCAAGCCAAAAATGTTAATTAAAACTTAAAATTTCTTACTAGGAAAAGTAGCAAAAGTTCTGTGGGGTTGTTTTTTTCTTCCTTGTAAAATCTTTTGTCAAGAAATGAAAAATATTCTAATCAGATCTATCAGATACCAAATTCCATGTTATATTACATCCTCTCATTTTAATGATTGCCTTGGTATTGAACCTCTGAAGTTATTATTGCTTGAAGCAAAGTTAGGATTTAGTGCTGCAAGGTGATGATATTTCCTGTGAGGTAAATACCCTGGCCTCACACTGAAAATTGAGATGGTTCTCAAAAGCTTTGCTTCTGGCCTCCCCTGAAGAAAATACCCACGTGCTCCAACCTGGCTTTCCAAAACAGGACTGCTCCAATGCTTGGCCTCAAGGCAACCTGTCCAGCTCCCTGGTGGTTTTATGGTGTGCAGCACTCTCTGTAAGGGATTAGGGGAGACCGCACAGATTGCTGCCTTTCATGGCCTGTTGCAGGTTTGGAACTGGTTTTTCAGGAGTGAAAGTTGCATAAGCAAAGGCATCCTGCAACTTCATGTTTGAGGGCTCTGATCTCGTTTCCATTTGTGATGCTGAACACGCTACAGCAGCAAAAGCTGTAGCTGTGAAACCCTCAGAAAAGAAAACAGAGTAAAACTTTATGAATAGCTGGTATTTCCCAGCCCTGGCTGTGGGTTGGATCTATCTGGACACAGATTACGTGCAGCCCAATCTGAATTCTGTTCCTAGCCATGAACTCTCATTTGCTTCCTGGGAGTGGGATCCTATCCAGGGCATTGCACAGCTAATGTGTAATGGGACATCTCTTCAAGTAATGTCATTACTCCCGTCCCCAGCAGAGCTACATGACAATCCAAAGAAGAGTCTGAGGTAAATACACGCTGGCACATTTGTCTGTCCTAAGCAACAACTCATATGTTTAACTGGAGAACTTCAGTGTAACTACAGACTTCATGGATTTTGGCCACCATCCATTTCATGTTCCTGTGAAAGGTACCAGGTTTCTCGAGCAGTTCAACACCTTTTTCCCCCTGGAAAGATGGAGAATGGATTGCTGAGGAGAAGGAAATCTTCGTACGGGTGTGTGGCTTTGATATCTACGCCAGGATATCATACCTTTCTTTACTACAATTTTATGCAAGCCAGAGCTCTTTTAAGGTTAAGACACCACCAGTTTTGTTTCTAATTTAAAAACTCAGACAGAGAGGAATGATCCAGCAACGCCAGTAGAAGATAATTGATTCGTGTGAGGAGGAAGAGGCTGATCACAACAAACCATCTTTTATGCATTATATTAATGATCCATTTAGATCAGTTCTTGGCTTCAGCAAGTTTCAGCAACAAATATTTCGGATTTTTTTCATGTTTTTTCAATGATGCACTGGCAGCATTAGAAACAGTTGCAAGACAAATGTGCTTCCAAAACACAAATGGATGCTCCTGGATTACTAGCAGCCATTCTGAAATGCTAACAGAGGGAAAATGGTAATTCCACTGGCAAAACTGGCATAATACACAGAAACTTTATTTTAGGGCTACCTGATGCCTGAAAATTTGACATCATCTGCAGGCCACAACACGTATTTTGGTCCTTTTTTTTTTTTTTGGTGGTGAGGAGTCAACACTGCAGATCCAATTAAATATGAAAGTATAGATCAGGGAATATAAATATGTACACAACTCTTGGCATTGATCTGATTTTTAACAAGTTTACTAAATGACAGTCACTGGTTTGACAATACTGAATGAAAAATACTGATTTTACAGATTTTACAGGAAGGTTACGGTATGCTGCCGACAAGCAGTGTCACAAACATAGTCTAACAAAACCCCAGAGTTGGCCACGGCAGAGGCACACACCCTTTGCTCTTGTTTATTGAGAGAGAAAGCTTATATACTGTAGATTTGCTGAAGTTTAATAAATAAGGTCAACTTATAATATATATAAAACAATATAAACATTTATATGCTACATGCATATCATATAATTTAAAGTAATAATTTATATAGCAAAGAGATGCAGGTCTTATGTTCTTCCTATTTTCCTGGACAAGGCGCACACGCAGGAGGTGTCTATCCTTATCCACCTCCAGCCCACCAGTTTGTTGTTTTCTGAAGTCAGTGCTCTGACATAAGTTTGGGATGTCTTGCATTGGGAGTTCCAGTGCTTGTCGTCAATGCCGCGGCAGCCGTTTTTCACGGGCTTGGCCTCTTTACACCTCGTCTCATAAAAGTATTGCTTAACCGGAGAGTTGCCCGTCTTAATTTCTCCCAGAACAGTCACCTGGTGTCCCCTGATGTCGATGGCTGAGGATTTGTCCGTGACCCACAAACTTTCGCTGTCGCAAACGGAGTATTCCCCCCGGTGGCCCCGGTGCTCCGCGTACCTCTTCCGCCGGGAGGTTCTGTTCACCACCACGGAATTCCCGATGTAATCCTCCATGAGGTACAGCGGCGGTGGCTCCAGAGGCGTGTTGTCACTCAGGAGGACTCGGGGCGAGTTGTAGCGTCTCTGCTGCCTCAAGAGATCTGTATCCACTGAGATAACTGGCTGGAAGTCTGATTTCACATTTTCCTCCCCGTCTATGTCTTGCTGAGTGTCTGTTTTCTGCACTGTGTTTTGATAATTTTCCTTAATGTCTACCATCTGCTTAGAAAGCTTGTTTTTTAAAATGTCTGCCTGGATGAGTTTAATAATAAGAGAATTTATCGAATCTTCCGGCAAACTCCTTTGATCCATGTTGGAAGACTGGATGCCACGAAGGTAAGCGAGAAATATCACATAAAACAAGATGGACATCACCTTGTTCACCTGTAAGATCTGCAAAGAAACAGAGAGTCAATGTTAAAACAGTCCAAGAGGGAGGTTTGCTAGAGGCTGTAAACATGAAAATTGGGACTATTTTAGTAACACCTATGCCTTTAAAGATGCATATATATTATGTGTGTATATACACATATACATCTATATTCTATAGAGATATAGAAACATAAGCTGTGTGTTACCTTGAAGATGCTATTTTTTATACTTACGAATGAATGCAACTCTCTTCTGAATTTATTTTTTTCAATATTTCATCTATATTTTAGGCCTTGCTTTTCCCCTTTCCATGCATAGTGGCATATATGTCAGTTAAGCCCTTTCTCTGCAGAGGCAGGTAGTTCTTAGGATGGTATGGCCAGGGCTTGGTAGAGAGACAGGCCAAGTCAATTCCACAGAGTTTATTCCACGGAGAAGTTCAGTTTCAAAATTGCAGGACCATGCAGAGTAGAAAACTGTCTCACTGTTTAAGATGAAAAAGTTCTGACTTTGCTAACTGTTATCAGGTTTTGTGTGCTGAGATCTCTCAGATCCATCAAATTCATCCCTATCAAATGTCTGCTGTTTAATGTTACCATAAAAATGAAATAAATCCTGTGTTTCAATAGTGCTTTCATTCTCTTTCTCTCTCTGGTGAGGGAAAGAGTTCTTGAAGGAAAATGATGCAGTCAAGTCAGAGAGTGGTGATCAGGCCTCTATAGTACAAGTGGAGAATTCAGATGGACCCACAGACCATTTTATAGGGGTTGTTTTCAGAGGATTGGTTTTTTGGTGGTTTTTAAACAAGTTTCTTCATTACATTTATATAAGGTGAAACAAAACTGACATCAATTCGAAATATTCTAGGACAGATTGAGGACATCCCTCTCCCAATCATCTCCTAAAATGCAAAAATCTTGTTCAAAGATTCAGTATTTAAAAACCATTCCTAAAAGTATGCTGCTTCTTTGTATTTTGCCATGCACTGCTCTATATGGCTTCCTGTGGTCTCCTTCGAATTCTACCTTCTGTCCACATTCTAGAAGCCATTTGTCACTTCTTTTTAAGCCTTTTTTGTCATCTTGTTTGTGTAGCTGAGAGCCATGAACAAATGTCCAGGGAGGTGGCTTTTCTCCTTGTATATTTGGACACCTGTATATTTGGACACCTGTATATTTGGTTTTTGCATTCATATTTAAATGAAATCAATTTTCAACATAAAATAATAAGTCATGGTTGTGAACTATTCACTTTCAGAGCACACCTGTTTATAAATTTGCTGCACAGGTAGTAGACTGAAGGAGAAAATACAAAACTCATCTTAGACCACCCTCATAGTCTGTGATAAACCCTGACTGTGGTACTGCTTCAAGTGACTCAGGAAAGCCTTGAATTTGATTTTCCTGTTCTGCAAACACATCCACCACATGTCAGAGACCTCTGGCACTCAGGGATGAAGGCACAGAGTCACAGACTGTGGGACAGATGGAGTTGGAAGGATTCTCAGGACATCATCTAGGCACAGGAGTATCAGCCAGGACAGATTGCAGAGACCAGTGCCTACTCAAGTTTGGAATATCTCCATGGATGGAGACTCCACAACCCTCTAGACAACCCATTCCAGTGTTTCACCACCCTTAAACTTAAAAAAAATACATTTCATGTGTCAGCAGTCTTTCCTATATCTCAATTTTTTCCCATTGCCTCTTGTCCTTTCATGGACACACCTGCGTAGAGCCTGGCTTCATTTTCATTAATCCATCCTGTGAGGTGTTTCTACACTTCAGTGAAATCCCCCTGGGACTTGTCTTCTGCAGCATGAACAGCCCCAGCTCTCTCACCTCTCCTCCTGGTACAGTTGTCCTAATCCTTAATAATTTTCATGGATTTTCTCCTGTACTAAGGAGCCCAGAACTGGACATGGCACACCAGATGTGCCTCACCAGTGCTGAGATGAGGGGAAAGATCCCCTCGCTCCTGAACAGAAAATTTTCCACTTAAAAAAAAAATTAAGAAAAAAAAAAAATAAAAAAGTCACCATTTTCTGTTTAAGAAGGTGAACCATTTTCTGTTTCAGAAGGCAAAGGAAAAAAAGAAAAAAAAAATCTTTTACTGTACAACCTTCTATCCACTCTAAACAAAACTCCTTTTTGCAAGATTGAGTCCCCACTTCACAGTTTGGAACTGCAGCAAAATCAGAGCAACCCTCTGTGGATGTGTGAGCTGCCCTTTTATGGACAAGAAATGTGTTTTCTCCATTCTCAGTTTGTCACAGTATGAGTTCACCTAAATCTAGACTGTTGCTTGCAGCAATGTTTTGCTTTTGGGGGTTGGGGGGGAAATTGAAGATGTTCAGTTGCCATACAATTACTGTCATACCTGAAAAAATACTAACTTAATGTAGATGGATCTCAGAACCCAGACCTTTCTGGATAAAAAATTGCCATGCAATTTCGCCTTCCCTCAGCATAGGATTTGCTTTCAAAACAGTAAAAAAATATTATTAAACAGATGTCATTGAGCAGATTTCTCACAGCACTCGGAATCCACACGCAGGGAGACACACGAGCCCACGGGATGGTGAGCAAAGCTCTGACAAGGCTCAGCCCAAAAGCCAGAAGTATTATTCATGCCAACATGCAGCTGCATGCACTCACTGCTCTGCTCAGTCTCAAAACTTAAGTGGCACTAGCAAAATACACAAGCTGGAGTAGGTGATGAGGTGGGAAAAGTAAGGCTGGAGTTCCTGCAGGCTCTCTTTAATGTCACACAGAAAGGAAGGGCTGGGGACCTGAGAGCTGGAGAAGCTAAAATGAGCTATTTTTCTTCTCTGTGGAGGATGTCCATTAATGGGAAAAATGTTAAAAAGTATTTTCCTGAACTTCATGTGAGATGTCTTATGGATTTGGTGGGAAAGGTGCTAACTTTGAAATTCAGCCTGTAGTTTGATTTGTGCTTGGCAAATTACTCGCTGCAAAATTAAAAAAAAAGGTTTCAGAACAAATCTTTATATTTTTATGGGCGCAGAACTTTGACAGAAAACACAAAGATTGGTGAGATTACAGTTTTCAGGGAGTTCCTCCAACCTAGGAAGTTCATAAATGCTGTTTAGAATTTCCAGTCCATGACTAAAGATTTTCAGGTTGTCCATAAAGTCCAGCACCTCAGAGTATATCTAAAGCACTATTCTAGAGAGCAGAAATGTGTGTTATTAGAAAACTGCAGCTGGTTTATGGCCATGGCTGTAATCTGTGTATAAGACACATTAAAAGTATATTTGTTTGCAGGTCTGGGGCGTATTGCATTGATGAACGGCTCTTTGCCCAAAATGGAGCATTGTGCCTGTCTGAACTGCAGATAATTTGAAATGTATTTGGCACATGTGTTGTTAAATCCATAAAAAGGAGAGGAAAATGTAAATAATTAAAACGTTTATCTTTTCATATTTTCAAAGCAAATAATTCTGGTGTTTCTGGCCACGCCTCCAGAAGTTCCACAATGCAATTCACAAAGCAGAACAAGTTCTTACTCAGTGCAGACCAGTGAGGAAATTATCTGTAGAGGGGACTTAGATTGGAGGCAAGATTTCAGCATATGTGTCCTGTCTGTGAGAATACTGACTCAAATTCCAGGTTCCTGGGGGGCACAGGATTCTATGGACCTCAGTAGAAGCTACTTCAGCACAAGCAGCTTTTTCTTTGACATTTTGGAGAATGGTATAAAAATCTCACAAGAATTCAATCCTTCACATGATTTTTTTCTATTCTTTCATTGTTCTTTTCCTTTTTTTTTTCTTTTTTTCTTCAGGTTATTCATTTCAAGTGGAAAGATTTTGCCCAAGTTAAATTTTTCTTGGTTAGCGGATGTTAGTGAGATATTTTTGTTGTTCTTCACGGTTCTTCTTAGAATTTTCCACATGTAAATTCCTGATAAAAGTTCATTTTGGCTATGTTTGTGGCCGGTTTGCACTAAGCAAATTTGACTTGCTGGCATTTGTAGCTCAGAGGAGAAAAGCAAACAGCACAGAAAAGAAAAGCTCATGCATTGCAAAGCTGGTTGATCTCCCAGCTGTGGCTTATCTTTACTCTGTTTTAATGGTTTGTATTCCTGCCTATCACTGCAGTTCTAGCAGGGTATTAATGCTGTCTGAGCTAGGTGGCTCAGGGAAGGTCTAAATTTAGGAGACGTAAATAAGCTTATCTCTTCCTTCCATTGATCAATTCAATCCCTAATAAACTCTGGAAAACCACTTTCTGCTCTTTTCAGACTCACTACTTTAGGTAGCAGTGAAACATTTAGTTTAGCTTTGTTTGTGGTGTTTTGTGTGTGTGTATAGCTTTATCCTGGTCAGTTTCTGAACATTCCACACAGGGAAAGAATGAAACATCGTTTAAAATGTTCTGCAGAAAGCATGAAATCCTAGCACTGTGAGAGACTGCCCAAGTATTTACTTGCAAGTAATTGCTAAGAGGAACTGGAATAGAAGGAAAAGTGACTGGTGAGTTTTACATTCAGCATTGTAATACCCCACGTGATTTATGTAAGCCAGCTTGAAGTGTTTGGCACTTTCTAAAAAAAATCAGGAGCAGCTTCTGTTCTTCAGACTGAGCAACTAATGATCCTTTGTGGTGGCTGACAGCTTTTCCAGGCTTTTACCAAAGAGGAAAGTGTAATTATTGTCATTGTTTGCTGAGCACTGCTTCCACAACCTCCCAAGTCATGGATTGCCCCGTTGATTCCCTCTTCCTAATAACTATGTTGGGAAGGAATGCACCCCTCCTCCTCTGGGCTTTGGGGCATATGGGAAAGGTAAAGAACAAGCAAAGCATTCTGAACGTTCAGAAAGGTGTGAATGTGAAATAACTGTGTCTGGAAGTTTGCACTGTATTTCAGAATAGTAATCAACTGTTTGTACAATATGGATTTATGAAGGTAGAGTGCTGAATGTCCCTGCAGGCACTGTGACCCTCCTGAATACTTCCACTTCTCAGGATATGGAAATTTCAACACATACAGATTGAAGCTAAAGCCTTCACAAGAGCCAGGCCCTCTAACAAGCCGAAGAATTCAGAGACAAAATCAAGTGATGGCAGCCCAAAGTGCTAACCCTCCCATCCTGAGGGGCAACCCACCAAAGTTTCTTCATCTCTGCAGCAGCTCAGAGGTGTATTAATTAATTTACTCAAGGCCATTTATAAAAGAAAAGACATATCTGAGCACTGAGCCCCAGTAACCTCCAGTGAATGGAATATACCTAATTTTTTGTGGAAATAGAGTTCAGCCCACAGAGTCACTGACATTTCCTTTTCTTCTTCAAAGGACTGGCTGAGCAAAGCACGCCAGGACATCTGCTCACCCAAGTATGTAAAACTCCTCTGCACTTTGAACCAACCCAGAATGTTGTGGGGGTGACCAGGACCCTACTGGTCGCTAGGGAAAGTTTTCCCAACTGGTGACATCTTCCTGAGGGCCAGTTTTGGGATAACACCTCTGCTGCAGGGAGCAGTCTGTGCCCTGAACTGTCCGATGAGCTGTGTAGAGTCACACAGGTGATTGCATTGGCAGGTGTGTGCCTACATTTGATCCTTCCACAGATATATCTGCCTTTTTTTTTGGAGATCAAGAGGATGTTGCTGTACACATACCTGCCTAATTCCAAGAGAAAGGTCAGGAGCAGTTCCTCTGTGCTTACCTCACTCTTTGGAACAGCTGCTGCTCCTCACACCTTGTGCACAGTTAATTCTTGCCAGGTTTTGGCCCTGCACCTCCCTCCCCTGCCACCGACACCAGGGCACTTGAGAGCTCCCTGGAGGCATTTGGCACTCCCCAGCATCCTCTCACAATCCCACTGGGGGACTGGACTATTAATAATGTCTGGTGTGGTGTCAGCCATCTCAGCCACATCCCCAGGTCTGTAATCAGCTGTAGGAGGAGGCAGCCTTTTCTCAGTCACAATGAGGTCCTTTTCCATTCCAATGCCATCCNCTCCCTCCCCTGCCACCGACACCAGGGCACTGGAGGCATTTGGCACTCCCCAGCATCTTCTCACAATCCCACTGGGGGACTGGACTATTAATAATGTCTGGTGTGGTGTCAGCCATCTCAGCCACATCCCCAGGTCTGTAATCAGCTGTAGGAGGAGGCAGCCTTTTCTCAATCACAACAAAGTCCTTTTTCGTTCCAATTCCATCCCTCACTGACACTTTTGTGACATATTTACATGTTTACACCTGTCTGTCTGTGCCCCCACTGCCGTGGTACCATTTTGCATTAAGCAGCTGACTGATTAATCTGTGTACCAAGGAGGTCAGAACGAGGGCTTTGAAGGCTGGGAACCCAATTTCCCTGGTGTGTTGGGAGAGTTTTGTCAAGTCAAAATGTCTGTTTGTTACTTTCTATATCTGTAAAGGAAGGAACTCTATGGAATGATTGTAGTGTTTTATTGCTCTAGGTATATACCCTGACATCCTTTGGGTTCTCCCTCAAAGAGTTGGCTGATTTTCCCCTACTGAGAGAGCAAAGGCTGGAAAAATTGGGATTGTTCAGCCTGGAGAAGAAAATGTTTTGGGATGACCTCACTGTGGCCTTGCAGAGCCTGAAGGGAACCCACAGGAAAGATGGAGAGAGACTCTTGACAAGGGCCTGGAGTGACAGGACAAGGGGCAGTGGCTTCACACTGACAGAGCGCAGGGTTAGATTGGATATTGGGAAGAAATTGTTCCCTGTGAGGGTGGTGAGGCCCTGGCACAGGTTTCCCAGAGCAGCTGTGGCTGCCCCCTCCCTGGAGGTGTCCAAGGCCAGGCTGGATGGGGCTCTGAGCAACCTGGGCTAGTGGAAGGTGTCCCTGCCCATGGCAGGGGGTAGGACAAAGCGACCTTTAAGGCCTTTTCCATCCCAGGCCATTCTGTGATCCTCACATCACTGATATTGGAGCAATCCATTAGTATTTCTCTTGGTTACTACTGACAAAGTAGCAGTACTGGCATTGTTCCCTTTTTAAAAGAGCACAAACTGGAATACACAGAAATCAGCTGAGGTTTGCAAGGTCAGACGGGTTGGGGTTTTCATGTTGCACTGGCTGGATCAGGGAAGTCCACCTGTAATGTTGTTTGAAAGTTTTATCCATCAAGGAAAAGCATGAATTACACAGAAATAAAAACAATACCATCCTAGAGATAAAGCTGTAGTGGGGTAAATAATTTCCACAAAAGCTGAAGTATTTCTTAATAGTATTCACTGTGTAACTCTGAAAAATGCCCAAAGTACAAAGAAATCTAAAGGTCATGTCCATAGCTCAATAAATAGCTTGACTTGACTGGACCTGTGCTGATTTTGCAAAAAGCAGATGATTTTCCCAGATCTTTGCACTTGCACATTTTTTTTTTCCTCAGAAGTAATTTATAAACAGAAGAATAGAAAGCTCCAGAAGTAAAACATGGTAGTGGATAATTTAAGCTGATAAACTGTGTGTTAGTTAATCTTTTCATTACTGTTTGTTAATAGCAGTAGGGCTAAGCAGCAAACAAATTAAATTTGCAGCTGAATTTGGAGGGGATGCAAACAGCAGTGAGCAAAGTGAAATGCAATCTCTGCTGGGGAGATGGAGAAATAAATTTTGGCAGAAAATTACAAAATGAAAGCCGAAGTGGAAATTAAAAGCTCGTGTGCTGGAGAAATATTGATATTGAGCAGTGATATGCAGAGGGGAAAAGGAACTTAGAAAGGAGCAATACCTGATCAGACCCAGGAATGATCTAAAACTTTGGGAAAGCACAGTATTTAATAAATGGAAATACTGGGGCATTTCATTGTAGAGCTGGAAGGGAATTGCTGCTTCTTGTAGCACAGCAGTAAATTTGGGAAAACTGCTTGAAAATTGGAAGGCATTGCCGTACAAAAAGAAAATCAGGAAAGAGAAGCAAAAATGACTGAAAGGGTGTAAAACTGACCTTTGAGGAAATTGCCTTGAAGGTGCAAGCATTTGCCTTGAGCTGGCAGAAAAGGCATGACAGAAAACTCGGGGCAAAACTCTGGACAGTGTAAGCACTGGGGAAAAGGGAACACTCGCTTTAGGGTGGGACAAAGGGGTGCAATCAGGAAAACTGGGATTAAGCTGAGGAAAGGGAAGTTAGGCCGATCATCAAAAGCAGTTTTCAAGCTCTGCAAGATGTTTGTAACAAACCCAAAGCCACACCAAAGAGGCCTGGGTTTCGAGTTTCCTCGCAGCACGGAAACTCCATTTTAGCCTTTTCTTGAAATAGTTTGAACATCCATTAACCTTTCAAGTCAACCTGGACCTACTTTGGCTCAGCCAGGGCTGATTAATTGTTTTGTATTAAAGTCAGGCAGTAGTTGCAGTTCCCTCTTGTTCTTGTCAGAGAGATGCTTTGAGGGTTTAAGTTGTCCAAAATTAAAGCTGAGAGCAGTCGTCCAGATGAAACCCACTTCCTTCACCTCTCCACAATGCTGGGGACTTCAAGCCTGGACTTGTAACAGATTGTTCTGATTGTTTTATTTAAAAATGCCAGAGGTGGATTTTGTTTAACCAGGTAGCAGGAGGAGAAAGGGAAGAACCTCTCAGATAATCAGAGTTTTGTCCCTTTCCTGTTAGGTTATGAAAGAGCATCCTCCTGGAGACCCTGTGATGCTGGATGATCTGACATGTTTTTGCTTTTACAGTGCCACTAAACAACTCATTTTTTAAGGGAAAAAAAAAAAAGCACGCAGAATAAAGGGAAGTTTTAAACCACTATTCGTTAGTTTTTCTGATATTAGGAAACTCAAAAGGAAAACTGTTTTCAGCTTTGACTTTCAATGTATCCTTATTTTGCAGGATTTTACATTGAAAGCTAAAGAGTTTCTGTTTTCTTTTGTTTCAGAAGCTGAAAACATCTTCTGTTGTTTTTAACATCTTCTGATTTCCTTTTTCTTTTGTGAAGTAAGGAAAACCGTGAAATCAAGCAAACAAACAATAAAGCAAGGGCTGTAAATTCAAAAGTGTTAGAGTCTCATTATGAAAAATCTTGTATTCCTGAGCCTGATTCATGGGTACAGACAAGATTTGCACCCACAAGGAAAAGAAATACAGAGAATATAGGGAATGCTAGTTAGAAATGAGGTGAGCTTTTGTTTGGGTAGAATTAAAATACATCCTGAAGTTAAGCTGAGATATTTCTGTCATTAAAATTTTTTTTAAAAAGGCATTTATTTGTTTTTCTGAGAGCGCTGCTGTGACCCTTGAACACAAGATGTTTGCACTGAGGATATAGAATCTCTGAACCACAAAATCATTAAGGCAGGGAAACACCTTTAAGAGCAACGAGTCCAACTTGTGACTGACAACCACCGTTGTCACCCAGCGCGGAGCACTGAGTGCCACATCCAGTCATTGCTTGGACACCTCCAGGGATGGGGACTCCACACCTCCCTGGGCAGCCCTTTCTAGTGCTAAGATGGTTTAGAAGGAACAACAGTTCCTACTCTGGGCTTTGTCCCAAGCTCTGAGCCTTGCCAGGGAAGAGCCGCTTCATTTGACCCCAAACTGCACCTGTGTTTGCTTTTCCAAAGCCCCTGACTCTGGGTTTCCCTGAATCCATGCAGAAATACATCCATGGCCACTCCGTGAATCAAAGGCTGCTCTCTGGATTGCCTCTCCCTATTCCTCAAAGGTTCACAACCCTCCCCCTGATAAAAAGAAAGTCTTGTTAGGCTTGCAGGTGCAACGTATCTGATGCAGCGTTCCTAAGAAAAGGTTCCAGGCCTGATCCAAATATTTTAAAACCACCATAGGAACTCAGTGAAATCAGCATTAATTAGACAAAGCTTTTGTATATTAAGGGAGGCAGGGCATGACAAAGTGACTAAATACAGCTGATGTTTGAACCTTGTTTTAACATACACACAGCATTGTTTTCCATCTGAAACTGAATTGTTTCCATCAGAACTGTGGTGAGAAATTAGCATTGCTGTGTATAATAATATCTTTTCCATGCCCTTTGCACAGGTGCAATAGCTCACTCACAACCAGCTTAAAATGGTGTTTTTAAATTCATTCTCAGAGAAAAAGGAGTCTTGTATCTCTGAGAAAACAGAAGTGTTTTGGTGGGGGGGAAGGTTACAAGTTTGCTTCTTTGCAAAAGAAGTCAGACTTTAAAAAGAGTTTTGTACAGAAAGAGCTTGCCTGTTCTGATCAGTTAAATAGGCTGGTAAATAGGAGACCTCTGCCTCTAAATAAATCACCTCTACCAACAACTTCTCTCAGCTCT
This sequence comes from Illadopsis cleaveri, assembly GCA_013399915.1. Lineage (NCBI taxonomy): Eukaryota > Metazoa > Chordata > Aves > Passeriformes > Timaliidae > Illadopsis > Illadopsis cleaveri. Next base: position 19,496 of record VXBB01008580.1, read on the forward strand.
CCTAGAGCTGGTCTGAGGTGCAAAGTGAGACCCTTGAGCCCTTCTTATGGAGCAGAGCTCAAAAATACAATGTGTGCCTATGACAGGCTTGTGTTTTTTCCCATTGCATCCGAATCTTTCAAAAAGCCATTGCCCATTCAGAGCAAAAAAAGTCATCCTGCTATTTTGCATTAGTTTATAGCAAATTGTTTACACATAGGCCTGTCCTGAGGGTAAGGACTGTTCTGGCAAATCCAGCTCCTCTGCATTTTTCTCCTGGTAGAAATCTGCCTGACGAGCAACTTTGCTTGGGAGACCCCCAGTTCATCGATGTGCATGTGGATAAAATTTCCTGTACTCAATTCTCCTCAAGACGTGGAAGTGTTCCAGTTTTAACCCTCAGTTCACACTTTGCCATGAGTTTGACCATATTTGGGGACTAATGCTAAAGGGTGGCAAAAGTATTCTGGTCCCAGTCTAGCAGAATATCTGATTTTTAAGTTTGTGAGTCGCCCCACTGCAGTGCAGACTGCTCACACATTCAGCTCATGGTTGAATGATCTGCCAATTTCCATCCAAAATGTCCAATAATTTGCAAATTAGGATCTCTAGAAGCCTTTCCAAAGTCAAGGTGTGATTTCTGTGTTCTCCCACTGTACTAATGCAGGCTCTGCACCTCTGCCAGGTCCAAAACTCATCTGAAAATGGCCTTGGTTTTTGGAAACCATGGTGGTTTTTCTTATCTTTCAATCCAGATGCCATTTTGCTGTTGATACACAATACATTCCCTGCTCCTGCTTGCCAAAAATCCTTGAAAGGGGAGTTTTAGAGCTGGGAGTTTTTTAACACATGCTGTTTCTCACCAAGCATATGATCTCCAGACATTTGACAGAAAAGCCAAGTCTTAAACTTGGGCATGTGAAGGAGGCAAATGGGATGTGCCACAGCTGGCCTCACCTCTCCTTATACAGTCAGCAGCTTGTATGACTTTTAACAAAATCCCTTCTTACTGAAGAAATTCTGGTTGTGAAAATCATTATAGAAGGGCAGGATTGAGTTAATTCTCGGGGTATGAGAACTAGGAATGGAAAGAGCAATTCTTTAGCAGACTTTTGGTCACCTCTTTTCAGATTCACACTTTATACATTTCGCAAAAGGATCCTACTCACATCTAACCACCCCAAAATTCACAGAATCACAGAGTCATGGAATGGTTTGGGTTGAAAGGGGCCTCAAGGATCATCTAGTTCCAACTCTTCTGCTAACAGAGGGTAAGAGAGGGCTGCTGTTGTTTCTCAGTTTGGAAAGTGAAACCCAGGCAGGTTGTGTGGCTTTTCCTAAGTTAGGCAAGCTGAAGCTCACATGGGAGGAAAATGGGAGAGTGGGCCTTCAGACCTTCCCCTCGTGGGGTCTGGGCTGGTCTAGGTTAGTTCTACACACAGGATTAGCCTCTTCCTTCACCTTCTTCCCCAGCCTCTGCTGGCCTTAACCAAAGCTGTCCAAAATCAGATGTAATTTCATGCCATATTTCTTCCTACTGAAGTGATAGAAGAGGGAAACAGTCCTACTCGAGCGAAGTCAGAAGTAACTGGGAAGCAAGCAGAGGGAAGAAAAAGGATGTGGAAAGCATTGCCAAAGGTGTCTGTGGCTGGCTCATGCACAACATCTCAGGTGCCTTGAGGAATTAAGAATAACTTGGAAGGAGCTTTAAGAAAGGATCAGGCCAATGTAAATCGGCTGTAACAGTTCAGTAGTTTTCCCCAGGAGCCGACAAAACAATCAAGGGAAGGATTTTTAATTCTGCACATAGGAAAAGCCTGATCCTAGACTTCAATTTGCACAGTAGAAATCCCTGATTAAAAAGGAGCCAAACACTGTTGTGCTTCAGGAAGTAGGAGAATTAGGGATGCTTACTTTGGACGATGGTGTAACTTTACAGCCTATACGAGGGGAGATGCACAGCTGCATCTCCCCAGGAGCGGGGAACTGAATATATTGTGAGTCAGTCACAGTTCCTCCCTATCTTCCCTCCACCACAACTTGCACTCCCTTTGCTCTGCTGCAAAAGTCAATTACTTCATCCTCATTTTTTTCTTTCTCCCTTTTTTTTTTTTTTTTTTTTTTTTCCCCCTTTTTTTTTTTTTTTTTTTTCATGGAGCAGTTTACTCTCCCATGCTCCCAGCCAGCTCTTTTGGCGAGCGAGGAAGCAGAGTGGGGTGAAGCTTGGGCTCTCTGCACTTCTGTCATCTCAGCATCCCCTCTCCACCCACTTCCTCTCAGCAGGGAGTATTGGGTGAGCAGTCCCTGCTCCTCTGGCTGCAGGAAGGGTTGTTCTGAGCAAGCTGAGCTTGAACAGCCATGGGAGCAAAGCTGGGGAAGGGGCGGGGACAATTCTCCCTCCGTTTTATATTCCTGACTAGGTACCAGCACTGGCAATGTGTGGTGAGTAGCAAGTGCATCTTGTGCAAATTCTGAGGCAAAGGCCTGTGTTCAAATGATATAGGATATTTCTTATGCTGGAAAACTGGGGAGCATATTCCCTGAGACCTGTGAAGGACATTCCTAACCTGCTTGTAGTCTCTTACCAGAAAATATGGAAAGGAGCCCACTGCAAAACAAAACAAAGCAATCACATCCTCAGGAACTTTGGGGAGGCAAACATATGGGGGAACTTTTTACAGAAGGTGAGAGGTCAGTCAATATCTTGGGATAACTGCATGTGAAGGGGATAAAAATTTCTCAGGCCTTTTTGACAGTGAGAACACAAAGAGCTTTGCTGAGCTATATGCAGGAGTAAAAAGCTTTTTCAATGGAAAACAGCTTTTCCTGTGGCTGGAACTGATGGGAAGCCTACACATATTCAGGAGATATCTCCTGTGCCCTCCCAGAAAAAGACAAAACCACACACAAGCCTCTTTTCTGTCCTGTGCTCCCATCATCTCACCCTAAACCAACATCTCTGGGCTGAGAGCACCTCAAGCCTCAGCAATTTCTTCCTTGACAGTGTCATGAAGGCCTCTTTCTTGTCAGCATTTATATCAGGGCACAGTGTGGGATGTCAAACCTCCAGCAGGGCTTTGATTGAGAGATAGGTGAGTGGAAAGCAGAAGAGAACCTGGCAGGCCAAGCCTGGGGGATTCAGACTGTCTGGACCATGGAACTCGAGGGCATTTGCAGAAGTTGGGTTTACAAGCAAAATACTTTGCTGGAGTTATGTGGCAAAGATAAGACACATATTTTTAGACTGCTAGAAATTAGAGGGGAAATTGAAAAGGACATTTATTCCCATTTTAACTTATTAAATGGTATTATGCTTGGAGGCAGTTGTGCATATGCAACTCTCAAAAATTAAAGCTTGAGGCCAAACTCTGCTTTTGGTCACGCAGAAAGCAGGCGACTGCAGACTGAGTTGCATAAAACTGAGGTCATAATCTGGCATAAAGTCTGAGCTGGCTTGGTTTTCTCTTCAGCTAATGTCAGTACTGGTAAGCTGTTATGAGGAAATCCAATAGGGAATGGATCAGGTGTTAATGCTCACAATCAGCATGATTCCAAATAAACTGGAGGAATTTAAGAAACAATGCTGTGTCTTCTGCTAAAAAGTTGCTTGCATAGACTTAAAATACTCTGTAGACTTAAAATAATTCTACAGACTTGTGTGGTGCTGCTTCAGATTTACCTGGATGAAGAAAGTCTGACTGTTTTTGGAAGATCTTTCCATGGCAGGTCTCTAACAATATTGAAAAATGGAATATAAAAATATCTGAACAACAAGCCGATAAAACAAAATTATCTCCTTGTCCTCTTTTTTGTGCTCTGTCACCAAGCTGAAGCTAAGATCAGCAGTTCACCACACTCTTTCCTTTTCCTTAAATTTGGGAATAATACTGAGCTTAGACAGTGAAGCTGGTTGCTCTGGTTTACAGCTATGTGGAAGGAAAAACCAGCATTACTGCAAGAAAGGAGACTAGTTTGTTGACATTCTAACAGAAGAAATGCCTTTAATGCAAGTATCACTCAAAAAAATCTATTATAACTTCATTGCCTTCCTCCTAACCTGCAATTTTTGGCAGTGAAAATGAGAGTTTTATGCATGGTGTAAAGACAATAAATGATCTCTCAATTTTCATTAATTTGTTTCTAGCTGAAGAGAAATTTTCATACTACAGTAAGGTGTCAGGTTCAAGATTTGAAATTGAAGTTCAGGATTAGTGTTCAATATCTTCTTCAGAAGACAGAAACTGAGATATCTAGCAGGGAGGCAGAGTAACAACTTGTTTTGTAATGAAAAATCTTCACTAATAAAACTCCTTGTATAAGCAGAAGAGAAAACAAAAAAAAACCAAAAAAACAAAAAAACAACAAAAAAAAGATTTTTAAACCATTACTATTAAACCTAAAGAACATAAGAACATAGCCCTTAAAATGTTAGTAGATCTGGTCCTTTGTGTTCTGGGAAGGCAAAATTGCAGCCCAATGAAAATGGGACAAACCAAACCCCACAAACACCATCGTCAGGAAGGTGGAAAGAAGAATAAATAACGCTTATCCTTCAGAGCACAGGCAGTGGTTGACTCTCCTAAACAAATACACAAATAAATAGGAATTGTATTCCTTTTGAAGCTTCCATGGTTGTAAATTTCCTTATGGAGTGCCCTGTCATTTTCTTTCCTGAAAACATTCATGCTCCCTGCTTCAGTTGTAACGTGTTCCATATGTCACATCGCCTTTGTACGAAACAGTTCAGACTCAGCTCTCCTTTCATCCCCCTGACCTAATTTTAAGGTCTTACTGCTGTGGAGGACTAATCTGGATCAGTTTGATCAGACCCTCCTATTTTATAAATGCCATTTAACACACCACAACTTTTCCCCCCCTTTTCCATAACAATAAGCCCAACCAAGTTGTTCTTTGTTAAGTGTTGCTCTTATAAACTCCCTTAAATTCAACCTCTAATTGAACAGTGCTCTCTGACTCAGTTCATTATTGTACTGCTTGCTTTCATTCAAGTGAATTTTTAAAGTAATTCAACACAGAAGCTTAATTATCTTCTTGTTTTTCTGGTTGGTATTCTCTGGAGTAAATGCCAAAGAGGCTTTTTTTTTTTTGCTGGTTTTTTTATGCTTTGCATACAACATAAACTTTTTGCTGCTCAAACACTTCTTTTGATCTTATTTCTTGGAATAAATTTCATTTAGCTTCTTCACAAGCATTTTTTTTTTTTTCTTTATGCCTTCTCATCAGTCTTCTGTGTATGAAATGTATGTGCTTAAATATGGTCCAGATTGTTCAGTTCACTAATTCAAAAGTTCTCACTCTTGGTGTTCCCTGTGCCTCACCTCTTTCTCTAACACTGGTTTAGACTGGGAGAAACTCCACTGAAGCTGATAAAGTAAAACTTGTGCAAACTAAGCACAAGTGACAAAAGAAGGGCCCCCTCTCTTTCTGATTCTGTTCTATCAATATTCACATTCTTCAAATATTCCAAACCACGACCCTGATGCAATGTCTTTTCAGTGGGTTAATCTGCTTGCTATCAGTTCAGTTTCTGTTTGTTCTCCTTGTGGGGGGAAAAAAACCAAAATCAAACCGTTTTAAAAAGGATCACATAGAAAAGTTGCACCAGCTGAACAATGAAATTTTAACTGAGCCTGTATCAAAGAAGCTAACTAGTGTAAAGCAGAATCAGACAGGGACTGCAATGTTAGGAAAAAATTCTCCACAGAAAGGGTTGAAAAGCATTGGAACAGGTTACCCAGGGAAGTGGTAGAGTCACCATCCCTGGGAGTGTTCAAAATACATGTGGATATGGCACTTGAGGTGACACTGGAGGTTCTGGGTTTCCAGTTGGATTTGGTGATTTCAGAAGCCTTTTCCAACCTTATTCTGTGATCCCATCCTTTCTCTTGCCTCTGACACAGCCACATGGGCAGGAGACTCTCTGAATCTGTCAGGGGTGGATCTTCACTCTCTCAGTGTCTCTGCTTGTGGATGGCAGCTCCATCTACCTACACATGCTTGTGCCTCTGGTTGTTTCCAGGTGGACTCAACCTGGCAAACATGCTGTAGGCGCAGGCCAGATCTACAGTAGTGTTTTTAATTTTGTTTTTTTAAATAAAAATCTCTGTAAGACAGAGGTTGACCTGTTCAGCATGGATACAGATGTGCTGCTGCAAAGTCCTTGTGTTGCACAGCTTATGCTTGGGAAAGGGCATGGCTCTGGTCATGGTGAAATCCCTCTTTTATTTTTTTGGTCATGTCCTGCCATCCCATTAGAGCTTTTTTGGCAGAGGCAACTGCCTGAATTGTGGCTCTAGACAAGCCCTTTTGTTCTCCTCAGCTTCAGGAAACTTGTGATTTGGTACTTTGAGAGTATTTACTGTCATGATGTTCCCACCAGGCTGAACAGTGCTTCAGTGATTCCTGTTTTGCAGGTGAAAATCTTTCTGCCAAAGAGAGAAGCTGACCTGCCTGAGGTGCACAGGAGACCCACAGAGCTGGACTGCAAAAAGCCAGTTTAAGCAGAGGCCAGAGAAGCTTCTGGTTCCTACAGCAACATACTTCCTTGAGTAGTACCAAAAATTAATTTTGTTTCATGTTGTAACTTGTGGTTAGATTCTTTGGTTTCCTAAAAAACCAAACTGCAACCGAAACTCCTGCAGCAGTTTGGATGTTCTTAAATTTTTATGCTATGTGGATTGCCTGATACAGGTGGCTCCAAGATTCTCTGCCTTGGCTGGACTTCCCTCAGGAGGAATAGCACTTCCATCCTTTCTCTCTGGCCATCTGGTGAAAGTTAAACACCTTGAGATCCTCTCTCAGCAGTGGCCAAGTTAAAAGTTAATTTGGAGGGACTTAGAGAAAGACACACAGGCTGTATTCACCACATCAGACTCACTTATTGCAGAAATTGCTGGGAATTGGGTGAGATGGGCTATGGAGACATGAAGAAACACTTCTGGATTTTGCTCCATTATCTTTGTTGGAGCCTCTTGGCCTGTGCAGCACACCACAGTTGTTTCATTCCCTCTGCCACAGCCCCAGTTTCCCCGATGTCCCTTCCACCAAGAGCAATTACACAAAAATGTTTCTTCCTCTCTGCCATCTCTGCACAACAGCTGACAGAAGAAAGAAGACCTGCAAAACATAGTCCCCCCCTTCACACAGTGTTAAGCAGGTATTTTCTTCCTCCAGAGAAGTCCCTGAACACTTTATCTCAGGTGGACAAAGCAGGACAGACTTTGAATGCAGACAATTGAGCCAAATTATCAGAGAGCAACTGAGGTTTACATCTCTAACTACAGTTTGTTTTGGTTTTTTTTTGCTTAGAGCCCTGCAAAGTTGAGGTGGTGTTGTTTGAAATGTACTGAAGAAATTGGTGTTACTTGTACTGAATTTTTCTGCTTGCAAAGAGTTGAAAATGCTTTAAATCACTGGAGCTTGTCTCAGGTACAAAGAACCTGACTGGGGTTTGAACCACTAATTAAAATTGAGAAGAGGCACTCAAAAGCCAAGGGAGTCTCAAAGAGATAAAAGTCATGAATCTGGCAAGAAAAAGCAGGAGTCAGTGTAAAAAAGATTACAAGTTGACCATCTGAAAATATTTTGGGTTCAGTTCAACAGATCAAAACAGCTTATTTGACTTGAACTTTAAAATAAATAAACAAAAATATGTTTAGAAGCACAAATTGTTTAATTGGCTGAAGTGAACAGGCATTCCTTCCACATGGTTTGAATTTAATTGATTTGATTTTTCTGATTCAAAACCTTTTCAGGAATTTGGGAAGACTGGGAGGCTTGGTGCGTCCATTACAAAGTGAGAATCTAATGTGATTTCTCTAGGAAGTTTTTGACTTGAAGGATAATATCATTACAGTGTAATTGTAAGATCTGACAGTATTATCCGCAGGATCTGAGGAAGAAGGATTTAAAGGCCTTGAAAGTCCATTTTCTCTGATGATCCAGGCATCTGAATTTTGTCTAGAAGGCCAGATCTTCTGTAGTTTAGCAGCAGAGTCACCCCACTGGTTTGTATCACTGTGAGAATCTGGCCCTAACCCGAAAATACTCCAATGCACTGTGAAATGATCTCATTCAGTGAAAAAACAATGAACCTTGATTGTCAGCATGTGTCACACAGGAGCTGGATTTTGGTTTGATGCCAGTACACTTTTTCACCCGTTCTGAGATTGGCAACTTAATTTCTTCATGAGAAATTTTAAAAAAAAAATCTCTCTTCTCCTCCCTCCAACCCATCTTTGCTCTTCTCCCAGCTGTCATCACTGTTTACAGTTTGAGTAAGTGAAAATATATATTTACAAGTACAGCTTACTGCTGTGTTTGCTGGTATAGACTGCCTGAGGGCATATCTGGGAACTGAGCTCCCATCTCCATCCAGAAATAAACCCCCTCCTCTCATCAGCCTTGCCCCTCCCTGGCCCTGTTTTCTTAAGCTGAAAAGGTTGAACACCTTTTCTCTTGGACTCTGAGCTTTTCTGGGAGGGAGGCTGGTGCCTTGCTTCATGCCGGGATGTGAGCGCTGTCGGATCTCGAGCACCAAGTGATGCTCCCATGTCTCCCTGGCAGGGAAGGCCAACCCTCCTGCCCTTCCCAAGCACCTCCTGCTCAGAGAACCTGCAGGAGATGAATTAACTGAGGTCACGGAGTAGGAGAAGAGTCGTGTGCCTGCCCTGCAGCTGACTGGCTTCACCCCGCGGGGCCGCGTGTGAAAGCAGACCGGGGAGAAGGTTTTGTTTTCAGCTGCAGCCTCGTGCTGTGGCCCTTCTCACGGCTGGACACGTGCCCACTGGACAATCCCACAGCATCCTGGTTGCCTGCCAGCCCCAGATGCCAGAAGCATGTCCCCATTTCCTCTCCCCTTACGCGAGGAATTCTGCGGGGTCTCGTTCGCTACAACGCGGAACAGTTGCGTCTCACACAGTTTGGGGGCAGTGAGGCCAGATCCTGACCAAGGCCTCCAGATGTTATTGCAATAGTAATTAAAACATATACCATAGCTCAGTGAATGATGTACAATGCATTTAAAATTTTGCTTGTCAAATGGGCTTACAAAAATGTTGCCAACACCCGTGGTCTTATCATAACTAGGCTTCAGCATTGTGTTTGTGGCATTACAAGTGCTCAGGAGCTTCAAGTCCTGCTGAGACCAAGGAAAAGTTGATGGTTCTTGGAAATTTTGCAGGATTTCTCCTCAGAGGTCAGCTAGTCAGAAAGGAGTATCCGGTGGTTAAGTCACTAACCTGTGTTCAGCTCCTAACTCCCCTGGGAATTGCCTTCGTAAGTTTGGGAAAGACATTAAGGACTTGTTTATGCTGCTAAAATTAACTTAATTTCTTTTTTGTCCTGCAGCATTACTGACGAACATGGAGCTGCTACATGGTGCATCACTAAAGACAGAATATGTTCATTTTAGTCTGTGGTGTGTTTGCTGAAGTTGATTCAGTAGCACAGTTGAAAGATTTGTTTGTTTTGCAATTAGAATGCATTTAGTGGTTCTGAGGTAAAAGAAGAACACAGCTTTTTAAAGCTGCTTTTCTACCTGTGAAATGGGAATGAAAGTAGTTAATCCCAATGCTACCATTGAGATACTGTGATTACTGTAAAAACTGAGAGGTTATATTGTGGAGCTGCTGTGGGAGATGAAGATAGGTCTGTACCCAAGGTTCCCTGGATTTTTTCAAGTATGGGCAAAAATATATTTAGATATTTGTCTCAACTGCACATTTCACTCATCTGTGTCACAACAACTAAAAATAAAAACTAGGGAAAACTAGATTTTTGCTGGCCATTATTTCCCTAGCTGCAGAATATCTGTAATGAAGGTTTTTATGAACATAGCTGCAAGTGATGATGGCAGACACAGACCTGGGAGACTCAGGATTAATGCAGACGGTGATCAAGTGGTCTGTGGGTAGCTGGAACAGTCCTTGAGAAAAGTATGCACCCACTCAACCCTCACCTTCAGGAAGATAATGACAGTGGGTTTTGCTGATGTTTTAGTAGATCATAGGATCACAGAACCACAGAACTGCCTGGGTTGGAAGGGACCTTAAAGATCACCTCATTCCAACCCCCTGCCATGGGCAGGGATGCCTTCCACTATCTCAGGTTGTTCAGAGCCCCATCCAACTTGGCTTTCACATATTTTCACTTGTCTATGCAAACCATGATACATAATTTTGTTAATAAAATTTATCCAGACGCTAATTTTTGATCCCAGATCCTTATTTGTTTTTACATAAGACCATGCAGAATCAATATTAGTTTAAAAAAAAAAAAAAAAAAGGTGACCCTCTTAAGTCTCTGTAAGTGTTTACATGGCCATGTGTAACCATAGAAACCTTGTGTGCTGACTCCCTTTGTTATCAATGTGAAAATGTTTGGGGTGATCACAGTAATTAAATGATGTTTTCTTGTGGATCTGCCCCTCCTACACGTAAAACCTCACAGCGATGGCTTAGACAAGATCTTAGTTCAAGAAAGAGCATAAATCAGTTCAGTTCTTTTCAGTGAGTCATCCCCTCCAGAAAAAAAGGGGGTAAACCAGTACGATAGGAAGGATTTTCAAACCCTGATAGAAGTGCTCACCCCTTCAGTTGACAAAGATGTTTTGCTGCCTTTGCAGCTTTCAAGATGAATAACTGAAGAGTTCTCTAACACTCTGAGAAGTGGCAATGACTTAAAATCCCCGCGCTTTGATGGTCTTAGAAAATGGCTCAACATTTTTAGACAGGATAGGTTTTTGAGGAGAATTAATGGGATGAATGCATCTACCAGCTGGAAAAGTCCTGCTCCTATGCAGTCTGTCAAAGACGCAGCTTCCCTGGAATGTGGGATTGATAAAACGGAGAGAATCCAGCTTTATATTCCCTTCACAGATAAATAGGAACACTAAGGGATTTAACACATGCAGTCTGTGTAGAATTACCTTTTGCTGATAATTTTGTTGTGCAAAAAAATATGTCTCTTGGTTAAGGATGGAATCACTGCAATGTTTCAGCAAGTCCTCTCCTCCCATTTTCACAATAACTGGCACAGGAAAGCATTAAAATTATGTCAGAGGATGTCAGTGAAAAAAAGAATTTTCACCAGAAAAACGGACATAGAGAAGCAAGTTACAAGTATGAATAGTGTTAAGTAGTCACAGTTTCACTGATCCCAAAAGCAGACTGTCCTTGTTCTCATGTCACACAGGTTACTTGATGTAACCAGAGCCTGTGATCCTGTTTTTCTCAATCTTTTATGACTCTTCTATTGGTCATTGGTTTGTAATTGACAGCCAGAAACATGAACCATCAAATGAATACAACTCAAACAAAAATAATTCCAATTAATTAGCCTCCATGCACTTTCTCAATGTGATTTTATCTATTTTCATGCTGCTAAGCAAACAGCTGTACATCCTGCATGCAGCACATTTCAGGACCAGTCCAGCTTCACAAGAAGTTAGTGGGAGTCTGTCTGTCTGTCTCCTTTTGGAGAGATGGAATTGGACTGATAAAGCTGTGAGAAGCACTGGGGAAACCTTTGGGAACATTTACTCAGAATTACTTAATGAGTCAGAATGAAAATACACAATCCCTCTGGCATTCCCTAATCCTTAGTGTTTTCAGTAATACCAAATGTTAAGATACTGGAGACTGGAATTTATCCCCTAAACCCACCAAACCCACAGCGAGACCAAGCAGTGGGGGCTCTCATCTCTTCACATCATTCATCTCAACAGTGTGTCAAGGATCCCTGAATTCTGGGAGGTGAGCAGTGAGATTACTTGTGGCTCCTCCACCTTTTGCTCTCCAGTAGTCCCAGGTGTAGCATCCAAGCTGGCACAGATCATCAGTTTGTGAACCTGAACTATCCAGTGTGAATGGTCTTCTGCCTCCTCAGGCTAAACTCTAACTTCTGGTACTTCCAAATACACAACCTCACGTCATCCCTGCTTTGAAAGCCTGGGAATATGTATGAATCCAAAATCTTGACAGCCTATAGATATATGAACACACTTCCAACATCTTTTCCTTTCCTCTTTAAGGCACCTCTTTTTTCCCTCCAGGGTTAATGTACTCGCATTGTAACTTTTTTTTCTTTTCTTCCTTTTTTTTTTTTTAACCAGAATTCTCCCATGAAAATGGCAACTTTATGACTGTCTGTCACTCCTATTGGAGCTTAACTGTCTGCTGCAGTGTCTGACTGGTGCCTGACCCACTTGGCACCCTCAAATTGTGCAGCAGGGACTTCTGAAACAACAAATCAGGGTCCCATTTGCTTGACAGCCCCTGGTTTGTGACTGAACCAGCACGGCAAGAAAAATGCTACTTTATATTTGAACCATCTGGAAGCAAGGACTTCAGCAGACATGAATGAAAGTTCTCTTTAAAAGGAAACACGTAAGTCGCTCCACACAGTTCATCTTTCAAAACAGTGCCCTGAGTAGGAAATCACAACCACTGTGCCTTGCAAAGCTCGAAGAAAATTAGAAGAGCTAAGAAAAAAAATGAAGTTAATTGAGGATGAGTAATTAAGGAACCCAATTTAAAAAAATGGATGCAATTCTGCCATAAATAGGTCATGCTAATCACCTATATATAATACTTATATTTAACAATAAAGGACATTCATCCAAGTGCAAGCAGTCATAAAAACTAGGAACATTTTCATTAAAACCAGACTAAGCTTGTCTTCATGTCAAGCCCATTACACTGTGTAAGTGTAATTAAATGAATTTCAGGAACTTTATACCTCCTTTTTTTTTTGTCTGGGGCTATTTAGTAAGCCAGCATCATTGCAACTGTTTCTTGTTTTTATAAACACAAAGCCAAACCCCTAGAGGAGAAACCCTTTCTAAGAAAAAAATTTTCCAGTGTTAATTTTTACCTGAAAATTCAGTTTTCCAGGATTTATTCTGTGTGCAGCCGTGGGTGGGCTCCTTTTTGTTGTTGTTGTTGTTACACAGTGCATGGAATGAAGAGACATGGAGCTTCAAACTTCTGCTACACTCAGAAAGAAGAGAGGTGAAACAGATTTAATTGCCTGGATCCTACGTTTACAAAGGGTGCCTCGTATTTTTAAAGATCTGCATTATCAACGATGATTATCAATCTTTTGGTTTCTTTTCTGCTAGAAGTGATTGCAGGAGGCTGGGTGAAATATGCCAAGGATCCTGTTCTCCTGTTCTCTCATCTGGGATCAAACGGATATTTCACCTTCTGAAGTGATTCCACCTTGCAGTTGTCTGGGAAGACCACAGGCCATGGTCTGGTCTGTAGAAGTTTCTCTCAGTGTTGGCAAATCTTCAGATTCCCCATACAGTTTTGGGTGGGGGTTTTTTTTGTTGCTGTTGTTGTTGTTTTTTCCACGTTGCCTTCATTTGACTCCAGTTGGCACACCAATAAATTAGGGGCATCCTGTTTCGCCTCACAAATCCTAACAGCCATAAGGACTGTATTTAATGAAGCGACTCCCACCTCAGCAGAACGAGGCTGCTTTGACTACATTACCATGGTAATCAACAATTAAGTTGGCATTTGCCAGCCATAACCACAGATGTCTTCCTTTGAAGTGTGGGAGAAACAGCACTAATGTCAAATACCACAGTGTGGAAACACTCTGGCATGCAAGACCAGCACAAGGAAATGGAGCATTTGGCCATGCTCCTGGAAGATACCGTGATGGAAGTGACATAAATATATAATCAGGAGAATCCATACATCCACAAGCTCTGCACCTGCTTTGCTGTAAAGGTGTTGGGGACAACACAGTGCTTTTCATCGTTCTCCAGCCCTTCTGCTGTGGAGGTATCTGAGACAAACACATCCCTGACTCTGGTTTTAAGAAGGCTGCTGAGAGGCCCTGCTTTGACTTTGATCTCTACAATAAGCAGAGCCACCCCAGCAATGCCTTTGAGCAAAGAAGCACCTTTAAATCACTACAAGTCCAGTAGTAGTGCTCATGTTTGGCTTGTGCACGTCTTGCTCAGTTCCAGTACAGTAAGTTCAGTAGGCCTGGAGCTGAACTGCAGCCCAGCCATTAATCAAAAACCCTATAAAATTGAGTTCCAGGAATGTATAAATGCATAATACAAATATGAGCTGTGAGATTTTTTTCTGTAAACACTCCATCTCAGTGATGTTTCTTGTCTCCCCAAGCACTGGCCAGCACAGCTTATTCTTGATTCCTGTCTGCTTCAACATTTTACCTTGCTTTGAGCCTGCTTTCCAGTTCATAGGCTTTGGGAAGGGGAGAGAGCAAGAAAATTTTCAGCACTTCAAAATCCTATCTATTTTTTACCACAGGACAAGCAGGCAATGAACCCCTAGATTTGTGATCAGCTGCTTGCCTAATTTCTGGAATAAGATGGACAGGACTGGATCCCTCCAACTCACATGCCAGCAGCCTGTCCATGAAACATCAAAAGTTCAGTATAATCCCAAAATTCACCAAAATACTTAGGAATCTCTCCACTGACTTCATCTGGATTGGTCTATAGGGTTCTAATATCTTTGCTTTCAGAGAGGTCAGAAAAGAAATAGTCCTTTTTGCTTTCTCTGAAGACAGCTTCTCTCTCTTTGGGCTTTTCTTTTGTATGAAAACTCTCTGCTCCTCTCCTTCAGTCCTATCATGTGTTAAAGCCCCAGTGTCAGCTGTCACAGATGAAAGTTTTTCCATTGGTTCCACCTCCTTCTGACACCACTTGACCTTCTGAAATGCTGCTGGGTGATTATTTTGGAGAGGGCTGAACATGGAGATTACTTTCTTTGCCTTCCAGAAGTGACCTGCAAAGGACTTTCCCAGTGAATTAATTCGTTTTCATGTACTCTGCAATGCTCTGTTGTGCCTTATCCAGACTGTGATGGCATAAGCACATGTTGGTCTCTGACTCAAAAAGTCTTGTCAAGTGGAGAGAGAAGTTTCCTTGTAGGTGTTTGGAGGTTTTTTTTAGTCTGCTTTTAGTTTGGCACATAAGCACATCTCAGTAATTCATAAAGCACTGAAGATATTCATTGTAGCCCAAGTAAATGGAGCCAATGCTTAATTTTTCATTTTTAAGTGCTGATGCAGAACACAATACTGCACATGCAGCTTACAAGGCTCCCACCACTAGCATTTGGACTCCATTTTAAGCCTATAAATCATATGCTAAGTATAGTGCTTGTTTGGGTCTGTTAAATATTTCCTTCTCATTTGTTCTTATCAACATCCAGTAATGATATATACATATGTCATGCAAGACAGTAAATATGCAGACATTTAAAGGAAAAGCTCAGTGCCATATCTCTGCTGATTAATGCAGAAATGTTTGAAACTAGCATAAAAGCTAGGGCAGTGATAACCTTTAGCAGAGCCCAGAGGAAAGAACACAGCAGATAAATGTGCTCCTACAAAAAGCAGCAAAACTCATGTGCCACCCAGCCTTCATTTCAGGGACTCCAGACAATTGTGTTCCCTAGTCCTGTTCACTCCCAGGTGTATTTCACTCAGTCTGAGAGGCAGGAAATTGCATTTTCATCTTTATTCTTCCGTCAGCTGTAAGTTAAACTCATACTTGAAGGCTGTAGCAACAAATGCATTAAGTGCAGGAATCTCCTGCCACTTTGGTCATCAGTCATTTGAACTCTATCCTTCTATTTTTCATAGTTGTACCAGATGGAGGAGGAACCTTGCCTACATGATGCAGTTGTGAGAAGCAGCAGGTGAGGCTTTGCATGATGCTGTTGGATCCAGCACTACCAAAAATGTGAAAATGGAGAGGGACCTCAAGTGCTTCAACCTGAGGATGAAGCTGAATGGTGCAATTGAAAGTAAGAGATCCTAAGATTCAGGAAAACATCAATGAGCTGTTCAGCAAATGTGTCTTAAATTTCCAGCCAAATCCTGTTACTCTGACAGCCTTGCTGCAGGATGAGAGCTGCACTTGTACCTCTCTTTCTAAGTGATTTTTTCATGAGGAGAAAATTAAGATATGAGCCAAACCTCCAAGAGCTCAAGTGGCCAGAACAGATTTTTGTCCCTCTTAACATGACAGTGCAGCAAGATAAGAACTGCTTGGCTGAAGGACCAGGCAGGCAGGCACAGGGTGTCCTTCTAACAGCAACAGGTTTCTTAGAAAACATGAAATTTTTTTGTCACTGGAGGCTGCTGAGAAGAGGATAAACAGACATTTATTTACAGGTAAGAGCTTGTGAATAAGAAAATGCTGATCTCTTTATCTCCATTAATGATTCTGTGTGATTTTCTTGATGAATCCTTTACTCTACGAGATTCCTAGGGCTGCTGCAAGAGGAGAGGGAGGTGTGCTTCATGTATAAAAATGTATTTGTAAATCTATGGTCAATAGATGACAAAACTTGCACAGAAATACTGTGATATGTTATTTCAAGTTTTGCATTAATGCCTATTTTTGAACTCATTGTCTTTGCAAACTCACTGGACAGCAAAAGATAACAGATCTTAAAAAAATCCCCCCAAACTTACTACCAAAACAACTGGCTTACATATTTTTAAAACTTTTTTCCTTCCTTTGCTTATTTATGCCTCATTGTGTAAGAAAAACTCAGAATATGACACTGATTCTGTACCCGTGCTGCATATGGGCAGAAATCCAGGTTTACCAGCCTGTCAGGGAATGCATTTAGCCCTGAGCCTGTCTGTCTTACTAAAATAGTTATTGAGATCTGGTAAACAAAATATGCAACGATGGTTTTTGAGCTTCCATGAATAATTCTTTGCAACTGCGTATAATTACGATTATCATAAATATCCTCTGTTTACATAACACCTCAGTGGATCTGCTGGATTCTTTCTGGCCTCTATACATACAGTGCCATGAAATGCAAACATTGCCTCTTCCTAAACACTCCTTAACAAACACACTGTGCAAGCTGTGTGGGGAGGGAGAGACCAGCCAGGAATATCCCAGCCTGGGTTTATAAGGGAAGAGCAGGGAATCTTTTATGTCTGCTTGAGGTACGGTGGTGTAAGAACAGCAAAAAATCTGGTAAGAATCTCACCAATACTCCAAAATTCAGAGAAACTGGAGTTGTCTTGGAAAAGATAAAAGTGGGGTGAGAATTAAGCACATTTTAAAAACACTCACAGGTAACAACACTAACTGTAAGCACCCCCTCTTTGCAGAGGGCCAGCTAAGCACTCTCATATACGTCTAGCACATAGCAGGTGTTGAAAATGGAAATGCAATTTCCCAGCTAGGCAGACATCCAATATTTATGAGCCAAGTCTGTGGAAATAGCAAACTGCCAATAGGGACAGAATAATTTAGCGGAAAATCAAGCAAGTTTTCCACTTCAAGAGAATTTGTCATTCACCTTGTGTCCAATCCTACTCCTACCAGTGTCTGAATGCAATTGTCTGGTGCTGAAACAATCCTACAGGACACTAAAACAGAGAGATGAACATCCTCATGGCTAGAGCAGATCACAGCAACATAGGTGCTTGGCAGAGCCAAGTGATGTACGGCTGAGAAAAATAAAAAAAAACAAAACAAAACCCACACACCTGACAGGGAAACCAACCTGCTGACTTGTAGCAGCACCTCTAGGTGCTTTCCTAGGCAAGGTTTTAAATCCAGATTAGATGTTGCAGTCACATTTTGACAATGCCACAGCTTTGTCAGACATGCTTAGAAACTTCTGCCATGTTTGAGTGGAAATCTTTCATAAGCAACAAAAGCTGCTCTGAGGTCTCTGGAGCAGGGACATGTGACCTTTGCACTCTTGGACTGAGGTCAGTACCACAACTGCAGGGATAGGAGGGCTCTGGAGAAGCAGGTGTTGGACACACCTCCTGCCCAGTCAAAATTCGAGGTACTTGGATTTTCCCTGTAGTTATGAGAGGAAGAATTGATAATTGCCAGACAGAGGGATCTGCGCCTGTCAACACTCCTAGCTCAAAAGTTGACTCCCAAATTTGCTCGAGAATTTCCTGTCTCCTTCTGATAAGGCTCCTGTCTCCTTTTGGCAGACTCTCTACACTGAACTGCCAAGCTATGCATAACAAGCCATGTTTCATGGGTATTTGCACAAATTTGGAAACTGCTGGCACCACCACACATGGCCCAGATATCACTGGATCAATGCAGAGCATTGAGGTGTGGGGAACTGAATGAATATGTCAAAAATATT
Source organism: Illadopsis cleaveri (assembly GCA_013399915.1). Lineage (NCBI taxonomy): Eukaryota > Metazoa > Chordata > Aves > Passeriformes > Timaliidae > Illadopsis > Illadopsis cleaveri. The sequence continues at coordinate 37,633 of VXBB01008580.1, forward strand.
AAAATATTCAGTGAATTCCCATTTTTCCTTCTGTCTGAAGCTGACTCTGTTACAAGACTGGGGAGGAGGCTGGACTAAGGCTGAGCTCTTGGAAAAATAGGCCCTAAGAGGAAGAACAGCTCAAAGCTGGGTCTCTGGAAGGGTGAAATTCAGCTTTGAGAACTAGTTTTAAGTGAATTATGACAGCTCTGCCACCACCCCAGTGTGTTTGTTATTCAGGCAGACATGTCAAACAACCTCCACGAAGCGACTGCTTTTTTTTTGAGCTGGAGCTTATTCCTGGACAGTTTGTTGTAAGCACTTGGTCAGAGTTACAGCAAGATACTTTGAAGCCTGTTTTGGCAGCCCTTCATCCTCCTTTCCCTCTTCTTTGAGCTCCTACCAGCTGCTGCAAGCAAAGATTCCTGCATCCTGAAAGATCTGCAGGGTCCCCTCTTAGAAAAGGAGAGCAGTTCTGCCGTGTGTCTCTTTTGATGCTTGGGCCTGATCACCTTATTCCTTGCTTGGCTGGATATTCCAAAATGTCAGGCTGCACTGCTAAATGGGTGGAATGGGTTTGTCCCATCCTCTCCAAGAACCTCCACCTTCAAGAAGTCCCTATACAGATACTTATTTTTACAAATTTACAATAACTACCCTCAGATCCAAGTCAAAAATCCCCTTAAAAGTGCATGAGCTTGAAGGAGTGATTATAGAAAGCAAACCAAAAAGGGGGACTGACCACTGGGAATTTTTTTTTTCTGTTAACGAAAAATGTTTCTTTTCTCTCAAACTGCACTTAATAATTTTTTATTTTTTTTTAAGCAGTGGAATCATCTATGAGCTGAAACTTCATAGGTCAACATAAAAGGAATATGGTAAGAATTCTATGTGTAAATAGAAAGGTGGTTTGTATCAATGTGTCCACAAAATTTACACTGTGGTGCTTTGGAGACAGAGGCCAAAACAGCTTTCTACCTGATCCATGAAAAATTAGGTCTGTTTCAACTGAAATCCCTCAGAAATGTTCTGTTCATCTGTGGAAATTAGATTATACCCCAAGAGCTGAGTGTATAAATGGAAAAATAAAAAGAAATCTACTTGCTCCCCAAACCAAAAGAAACAGTGAATGAATGAGTGAGTGAATAAAGAACTGAATGGATGTCAGGGCTGTGCTGGGATTCAGCAATGTGTTACTAATAAGACCCAGTGGAGGAGTATTTAAATGTGCAGTACCTGGGTTCTAGCAATGCATTACTAATTACAGCTCAAGGAATCTTCCTTAAAGCAGTTATTCATTCAAACTGGTTTGGGTGTGAATTCATTATGACATGGGCAGACCACTGCCTGACAAATTCCCACCCTGAGATATCTGCAGAGCAAGGGATTCATAATGAAAACTCATATGCCAGTGAGCTGATCCTAGTACAACCTGGCAGTTCAAACACACACACGGGAAAGCTGGTCCAATAATTTTTAAAGAATTTTAAGGGATTTTTCTGTGGTGAGCACTTTCTGTCACCTGGTATCTTCAGTCTTGGAGATTCTCACCCGATAAAAAGGCAGGACCCTTTTCTTTGGGGAAAACAAACAAACAAACAAACCAAACAAACCCACATACCCATGCCCAGTGAGAAGGGCTGCATTTTTCAGATGCACACCCTTCTACAACCAGGTGATGAAAGGAATTTCCTCACTTAAAGCTCTATGCAAGTGCAAGTTCCAGCTTGTGAAAGAGCCTGAAAGCTTTGGTCCCACTCTTCTCCTATAGCATGATTATAACTCTCAGGAGCTGCTGATCCCTCTGAAACAGCTGGACTGATCATCAAGTCAGATAATTGCATTTCTTTTCCAGTATCAGGCCCTCACTATAAGCCTTTGAGTTTGCTGAGTTTACATAAGCACTAGGTAAGAGGACTGTACAAACTGGGCTGTCAGCACTGAAGATCACAGTGAACAAGTGCTTCCCTCACTGCAACATGCAATAAATAAAGTTAAACTGGGCAATAGATTGATCTTCCTTCTGAACTAGAAAGGAAGGTAGTCTTTGAATTATTTCAAGGCAAGTAACCATCAGAAGGCACAAAAATAAAAAGAAATAGGATGTGTCTGCTCTTCCAGAAATTGCCAGCATAGAGACAGTCTGGTCTGGCTCCCAGTTACTTCTAAATAAATGTTAAAAATTAGGTATGATAACAAAATAGATATAAAAATATTTATTGGAATGCAATATATTCATTAGCCATGCAGTTATTGCTTGAGAATTAGGGGTTGTTCAACCTGGAGAAGTGACCTCATTGTGTCCTTCCAGGACCTTCAGGAGCCTACAGGAAGGATGGAGAGAGACTCTTGACAAGGGCCTGGAGTGTCAGGACAAGGGGGAATGGCTTCACACTGACAGAGAGCAGGGTTAGGTTGGATATTGGGAAGAAATTGTTCCCTGTGAGGGTGGGGAGGCCCTGGCACAGGTTTCCCAGAGCAGCTGTGGCTGCCCCATCCCTGGCAGTGTCCAAGGCCAGGTTGGATGGGGCTCTGAGCAAGCTGGGCTAGTGGAAGGTGTCCCTGCCCATGGCAGGGTGTTGGGACAAAATGATCTTTAAGGTCCCTTCCTTTTAACTTGCTTTAAATTCACATTTTAGGCTGCAGTTTAAAGTTGAGGATTTCTTTATTGTTGCGGGGGTTTTTTATTATTTTTTTTTTTTTTTACATGAAGAAAAGCTTTTATTGCAAGGAAATTAGATATTGTCAAGAGCAAAGAGAAGCACAGTTGAAGAAATGTTGACACAATTTTGATTGCGGAGGGGGAATTCTGAGGTGAAGACAACCATTGTACTAAATCTGTACAAACATCTAGAAGGGAACATAGCAAGGGTCAGAGGTACTTAAAGTCTTTCATGAAATGGGAAGGCAAGTAAACAAAACTGTTAAATCATCATCTGCTTAAGTGGATGGAGATGCAGTGCAGAAGTCTGATAAAGCAATTCTTTTTCTGTGTCTCTAAAGAACTTTGAAAAAAAAACCCACCTTGATTTTAACCATTAAAGATGGTTTCAATTTCAGTCTTTTTGAAAGAGGAATGCAGGGATGCCTTTTTTCTTAATTCCTGTTCTTTTTGTCAGAGTTCTGTCTAACCCTCACCAAGGCACAGTGCATTGCAGAAGGAGAAAAAATGAGAAAAAGAAGATCATATGTAAAGCATGAAGAGAAGAAAGACAATGATGAGAAAATAGAGATGCCAAAGGTCCTCAAAGAGCCTAACCTTTCCTGAAGTCAAACAGAAGGAATTCAAACAAGAATTTGCTTTCTCACAAAAATAAAGAATGCATTGAAGAAGGACATAAGCAGTAGTAATTGTGTCTTTTTTGTCTTGGGGGCTTGGTCAGAAGTCAAAGATTTATTTCATTATCATGGTATCAGGAGAAGATGAGCAAGATGGTGGTAAAGAAATTTTGAAAGATATCAGCATCATATAAAAATGAAAAATAAATTGAGAGGAACCTTTTTTACACAAGATATTTGACTCCTTTTCAGGAATTTTCAGGGGAGCTTATGGACTCCATCTACTCAGGTGGTGCTGGGGCACAGAGACAACTGAAGGAAAAAAAGAATACTACACATTCATGGTTTATGTTTAGAGAGGGAAAAAAAAAGGCAAAAAAATTGCCAGGTTGCACAGCAGAAACAAAACAAATTGCATGTTTTGGCAGAAAAACAGAAGACAACCATAGCTGACTAGGTTACTAAACCACAAACCCATAGGAATATGCAGACACAGGAGATAATTGAGGACTACAGGCAAAATTTGACAAAAGGCAATCAGAGCCAACTTGTAAAAGAAGCACCAAGGATTGCATTATGTGTGGGAAAACAACACCAGTTTATGCAGCTCTGGCTTTTGGAAAGATTTGTTTTGGAAAAGAGAAGCAAAATCGTTCTGCAAAAGATGGCAAAAGAAGGCTGAGGGTATTTACCAAGAAACTCAGTGTGCATGCAGGTCTGAAGAAAATAAATATTGNTTCCTTATTTGTGTTTTTCAGGCACTGTATTAGCAGTTTCATTAGTATGCAGATGGGAAATCATTTGCTCAAATGTCCTTCAGTAGGAAGCTTAAAGCAGGAATAGCCACTTACAATAATAATAAGATTAAAACCAAAGGTGCTGTCAAATCTCATAAATGAAATGTAAATAGAGCAAAATTAAAAAAAGAAAATCTACTCAGATAAAGAACAAGACATCTTCAGTCTTGCTGTGTGTACAGTTAGTGCATATATATATATGCACACATATATAATACATATATGTATATATAAAATTATATTTACACACAGAATTTTCAATATTTAAAGGAAAAAAGTCAGTGATCCAGACACGCTCCAGAGACCAAACAGCCCCATCATGTTTTTTGTGCTTCTGATTTCCTACCCAAAGGTGCTATGTTTCCATTTCAAACTGTTATATAAGAACAAGGTTCAGATTACCTATATATAAATTCAATTTAACATAATATTAAAAGGTTATGACAGAGCTAATGGACTTTAAGTGGAATCCAGACTGCAGTGTTCAATGGAAGATAGGAAAGACCAAGGCAGACAATTTCCTGTGGCAAAAGAAGTAAAACTTTGAATTAATTTCTTTCCTTTTTCTGTTCAGAACTGGAGTTTTCAAAATAGTTGAACAATTAGGTGACAAAAAAATACAGAAAAAATGGCTTTGCAAAATCATTTATCTTTAGTATAATTCAGCCTTTGTTGAGACAAGGTTTTGATGTTGATAATTGACAAAGCTGGGCTGGTGATGAACAAACTTGACACCTGGCTCTTTTCATACTGATCCTTCAGTCTTTCCAGATGGCAGAGTTTACTTCTGTTCCCATCTGTTCCCTTTCAGTAAGAAAAAGGGAGGAAAACCCAAAATTGCTAAAACGTTTTATGGTTTTTTGAAGTATCTTTGAGGTTCTTTTCAAGTCCTTTGCTCTGGAGCACATTCCTGAGGAAGGCTGGCGATGGCACCGGCGATTATTTGCCTCAGATCAAAGGTAGGACGCCAGGTTTCATTTTTCAGATTTGGTCTGACATAACTCATCTGGATGAGAATTTCATGGATGGAAAAATGGAAGGAGCTGGAGTCACCTCACCAACACCTTCTTGCAAAAAGAGAGGAAAAAACAAGCAAGAAAACAAACAAACGAGCAGTAGCAGACTGTGATTAGATAATTTGTGACAGGTCAGAGCAGAATTTTGGGGAAAGCTTTGCTAGTTTGGATTTGGAAAACTGATTCTACATTAAGAAAACTTTTTTTTGTGTGTGTGTAGAAACAACCACTCTTATTTCCCTGGCTATTGGCAATAGTTTCTCTGTTGAGTTCTCAGGTCTTGACTCTGGTCTAAATTTTCACTGCCTCAAGATGAACTTATTCCCTAGGGGGCCATTAGTCTTCTTCCATGTAAGTGGGGTCAGAATTAGGCCTCTGTTAAGTTAGTTATCTCCGGAGCTAGCAACTGGCTGTTCAAGAATATTCAGCAGGAGGAAAATAGAAGCTGATGGATGGGAAAAGATGGAAAAAACCCAAAGTGAAATCCATCAGTGGAAATCTGCCAGGTAACCAGGAAATAATTTTGGATGCTTCTTTGCAGTCTATAAGTTTTGATGTATTGCTACGAAAAAATAGTTAATCAGGACAAAAATTGAGAAAGCAATTAGAATAAACAAATCTCCCTAAATAGCCATAAATATTTAGGATGTTTATGAATAAAAATGAAAATAATTCAGTTTATGGATCTGGCTGAAGGAAGATCGGGGTGCACATGTGTACTCTGCTCTGGAAAGACCCCACCTGGAATATTGCATCCAGTTCTGGTGCCCCCGACAGAAGAAGGACATGGAACTGTTGGAGCAAGTCCAGAGGANCTGTAGAGCACTAGGAAGATTTCTGATTCCAGTCATCCTAAAGTGTCATGTTGTCCTGGGGGAGCTGGAAAAAAGCTGTAGCTTAGTTCATGTGCCTCACCAAGCAATCTGAATACCTGGGTGGAGCCTCGTTTGTATCAACCTGGTGGAGCAAGGGACTGTCCTCTGTGCTCACCCTGCAGGGTGCTGGCTCATAAACTGCTGTCTTTGCTGCTCCACCAGAGCTGCTTTACTCAGCAGGATGTCTTGACACCAGCCTGCAGGGTATCCTTGGGAAGTTTGTCCCTGGAGAGCTTTGAACTGCCATCCAAGCAGAAATAAGGTTGCTAACAGGTTGGAGGATCTGGAGACTCTCCATGAGGGAAGGTCCAGGCCTGGTAATTTGTATGGAGTTACCTCCTGAAGGTTCAGGCCTGGTAATTTGTATGGAGTTACCTCCTGGAGGTGCAGTTACCTCCTGGAGTTACCTCCTGGAACTCTGTCCACGTTGCTGCCAGGCTACAGACATACCCATCACCTTGAGGAGATGGTACTGAGCTTTTCACAGAGCCACAGAATCACAGAGGTTGGAAAAAACCTCCCAGATCATCGTGCCCAACCTGTGACCGATCTCCACATTGTCACCCACCCCAGAGCATCAAGTGTCAGGCCTGGTAGTCCCTTGGAGACCTCCAGGGATGGGGATTCACCACATCCCTGGGCAGCCCCTTCCAATGCCTGACCACACTTTCCACAAAGAAATTCCTCCTGAGGTCCAACCTGAACCTCCCTTGGCAAAGCCTGAGGCTGTCCCTTCTCATCCTGTCCCTTGTTCCCTGGGAACAGAGNAAAAGGGTGTGGAGACCTCAGAACACTTTCCAGTATCTGAAGGGGATACAGGGAAGCTGGACTGAGACTTTTCATCAGAAACTGTATTGGCAGGGCAAGGGAGAATGGCTTCAAACTGAAAAGANGCTGAGCCCCCACAGCTCCCTCAGCCCCTCCTGGTGCTCCAGCCCCTTCCCCAGCTCCGTTCCCTGCCCTGGACATGCTCCAGCCCCCTCAATGTCTTTCTTGTCCTGAGGGCCCCAAAACTGGGCCCAGGACTCAAGGTGTGGTCTCACCAGTGCAGCCTTTCTTTGGAAAAAGCTGTTCTCCCAGAACAGGCTATTTATGAAAAATATTTCTGTTACTTTCAACAATGACGCATCTTATTTTCACTTCTTCCTCAAAGAATGCCATCATAAAAAGGTAATGGCTATAATTTAACTAAGGAAAAAATAAAATTGAAGCCAAACCGCTCGTCTAAAATGGTCTCTTGCCAGCTGTCCTACTGCCACCCAGAGCTGTGTTGTTGCTAACAGCTTGCCCATGGGAAAGCACTCAATCCTGTAGTAATGAATGGCACTCAAGCTGCATGGGGGATGGTATGAAAATTTTAAGTGGAGTGGTGGAAGCCCAGTCACTTGATGAATTTAAAATTAGACATGACAGAGCTTTGAAGAATATTCTATCTGGCTGGCTGGGATCTTAGAGACACAGACCGTATTAGGAGATATTAGACTGTACTAGAGATGGATTTTTTTGAGTTTAATTCTCCAGTCCTGAGGAATTTCTCTTTGCCTCCTAAGGCCAAGAGTCCCCTGTGAGGCAGAAGCATCATGCCCTTGTTTTCTCCAGCTTAATGTGCTTTATTGGCTTTGTCCCTGTAGCTCCAGTTCCCTGGTCTGTGGATGGCTGGTGGATAGGTCAACAAAGACACCGAGTTTAGAGCAAGGGAGAAGCCTGAAAGGTTTTTAAATGTTGGTGTCCACAGAGACTTAGTTGAGATTTATTAGAACAAGACAGGAGCACTTGGGTTTCTGAGGAACTGATGAATTCCAACCAAAAAAAACCAAAACAAAAACAAACAAACAAACAAACAAAAACCCCCAAAAGATATTTGTTGCAATTTTTCCAATCAAAATACCACTTATTTAATATAGGCATATTCTCTCCCCTCCTCTGATTTCTATGGCTCAACATACTAAAATGCTTTGGATGTGCATTCATGGTTTGAAAAAATGCCCCAAAACAAACCCCATGACAAAAATTTAAAGTTACAGCCTCACAAATTTTAGTAGGATTGCCTGGGTGCAACTGAGAGCAAAATTTGACCTCCAGTCAGGTGGGTTTGCATCCTGATCCTGTGTAAATCAGAAATGCATTGGGATCAGTGGAAGTGCTGGTGCCAAACCAGAGTCAGGAAAGGTACAGTTTGAACCAGAGGTGCAAAGAAAGATTGAGATAAACAAATGAACTCACCAAAGGACAACTAAACCAATGAGATTTGCTTAACAGTGGTTCACAGAACAGATGATGCTGAAAATTCAATTTTTATTTCAGAGGAATGAGGCAAATGAGAACAACCTCTGACAAAAAAAAAAAAAAAAAAAAAAAAAAAAAAAAAAACAAAAAAAAAGGAAATTTTCCAAAAAAAGGAAAAACAAG
>VXBB01008580.1:46030-56702 GCA_013399915.1 Illadopsis cleaveri
AAAAAAAAAAAAAAGCCAAAAAACAGGAAGATTTCCTACTAGAGGAAAGACAAGGAAAAAAAAAATCACTGGACTTTAAAAACATTTCTGTTCCCCCAAAATGCAAACTTTTCCAAGGGAGACCACTCCCTATCCTAGTAGATGTGAAAAGCAGCTTTCACTTCCCAGGGCAAGATTTAACTCCATGAAACTTTTGTTTATTTTTGTTTTGTTTTGGTAAAACAACAACAACAACAACCAAACTCCTCTCCAAACTCATCTTACAGTAGTATTTAGGGTGTTTTTCTTTTCTCAGAGCTTGTGATGGTTTGTCTTTCAACAGAAAAACTAAACATATTTCCTCAGTGTTTCAGATTTAAAAAGGCATTTTGAACAGCAAGGGAACACAGAAAGGCAGTTTGAACACAGGTATTTTCTCTAAGCAGAATGCATAAGGCTCTGCCCAGATTAATTAATGAATACATTTTGTATAAATAAATTAATACTTTGTTCTTAAGTACATCTAGACCACATCTAGGAAGAAAGACATATTGAAGCAATATTTCCTAAAGGTGTCCCTATATGATGAGATGGTTTTCATCTCGCGAATAAAGAGTTTTACTCTGTAAAAATCATAGAAACTTAGAATAGGTTGGGTTGGAAGGGACCTCAAAATCATCTCAGTCTGAAAGTGTTAAAGAGTAAAGCTGAAGAAAAATTAAATGGGAGAAGGAACGGACTGTAAATGGATAGAAAGAATGGAAAGGATAGGAAAAAAAAAGCTATGTAGAAAGACAGATATTTGCTAGAAAAAATGGGCAAAAAAAAATAGATTCAGAGGAGGAAAGCCTAAGATAATATGTCTAGGAAAAATCAATTCAGAGCAACTGTTTTAAATGTTAGGGAGGAAGTTGGAAAGGTATTATATGGATAATTAGCTAGCCATGATTTAAACAAGGAATTGTTTAACTGGATTTATTAGATAGAAGTTCTTTTATAGTAGAAGAGAGACACAAAAGAGAAAAATAGTGAGTGCAAAAAGTCAGTGTAATTGCAGAAAGCAGGCAAATAAAGGAAAGGGATCTCCTGGTTTTGAAATATCCATTTTATTCCTGAATGCTCTAGTGCCACGAAGTTTTGGAGGAAATTGAAGGAAGTCAGAAAACTGAAAAAACATAATTAAGAAATTGAAGACTATACTTAGAGGAAAAAATCATATTAACTCTGTAAGAAAAGAATGAGCTTAAACAAAGGACAGCTCAAGTCAAATATGCAAGCTATATCTTTAGTAAACAATAACAGAGAAGGAAAGTTGCTCAAGATTTTAAGGGATCTAAGTGGGATAACATGCAAATAGGAGTAAGCAACAAAGAAAAACCATCCTTTCAGGAAGATTCTTTTAATGTTATGGAATTATCTGCATCATCCATTTGGAAAGCCAGCCATGTGAAATCTGACTGGGCAAATTGTTCGAAAAATGACTAGAGGAAATATTTTACCTCTCACAGGAGCTGAAAATACTGAAGTGGGTAAATATTTTCTAACTTCTGAATGTACAAATTCAGGAAAGATCCCTCAGCACATGAAATGATGTCTCCCTCTTAACAACTCTAGTTTGGTCTCCATCAGATTTATGAGGTCTATATTTGACACCTAAAAGCCAAAATATCTCATCTTGCTTTGGAGAAGAAATCAAATACTGCCCGAATCCAGTCTCTGGAGGGGGCAGAAGCTGATTTTGTCTTGCAAGTGTGTCCATCTCCTGGATGAGGCAGAAGTCACAGGAGACGATGCTGTATTCAAACTTGAATAACCACAGAGCTTTTCAAAAGAAGTGCCTGGGCTTAAATTTCACACTCACAACCTGCATTAATGTAGAGTACAAAGTACTTCTTCCTTCTGCAGCTCTACAGTTCCCTGTGAGTTACCTCTGGCTGTATTGATCCAGACTTCTGGCAAATGTGGTTGAATTTTTTGTAAAACACTATCTAGAAATATATATTTTTGAATTAACTAGATTCTCACATGCTAACTCAGCTAATGTAGAGATAAAACATGTAAAATCTATAGTAGGGTCAGATCAAAACACAGGAATTATTGCTGGAAGGTGTGAAAGACCAACTGAGAAGAAGCACGTTTATTGCTGTGGTTCCATTATGGGCAACATGCACATTGGAAGCACAGGAAACGTTGGGGGAGTGCTGCAAATCTTACCCTGTGGGTTACAATCCTTCCAGAGTGTTTCCATCACTTCTGGTGCAGGTTTTTTAACAGGTAACACAAGTGGACTTTGCTCCGCAGGATCTGCGCATTTTCACGGCTACGCGAGCGGTGACTCCCAATGAGTCACGCTCTGCCTGATGGAAACATGGAATATACCCTGCCATCCTTGCCACGGGCATCCAGATGCAAACAACAGGCTCATTCTCTGAGCCTGAGAGGACAACCAGCAAACTCTGTTCCCACATGCACAGGCACACAGCCCTCCCCCATGCTGCAGCGTCCTTGCTCGCCTGCAGCTTCATCACGCCTTCCCTCAGGTGGGAATTCCACACACAAACCAAGAGGTGGAGCTGGGAAAGACCCTTCCTCACATTTGTGAAGAGGTGGATAGGAGGCAGAGGCAGGGAAAGATTAGAGAGGGAGAAGTATATGGTCCTGCTGTGACCTTTCAAGTGCTTGCTGCCCTGAAGGAAAGGGCCACCTTTCCTGGCTTGCTTGTACCACATGAAGGAGAGAAGGAGACTCTGAACTGAACTGGAAGCTCGAGTGAGGTTTTTTTTAGTTCCCTGGGAAGTATAATCTCCCTTGAGTCTCCCTGCAGAGGACTCCCCTTCCCCTATGGACATAAGGCTTGTGATACAATCAGGAACATAGCTGTGGATATTCCTTCTAGCATTCATTTCACAACCTTGAAACCACTCCATATCTACCCTTAGCGCTTCTCTCTTCACACACACGTCCCATCTGTCCCCTCAGAAAGCGACTGATCCCCGCATCCCCCACTGACAGATGCACCAAGAGTCTCCCACACAGCAACAGCTGCCATCCCACTCTGTCATCCCTTCCCACTGGCTGCTCCTGGACACCACCAGGAGACACAGACACATGGCCAGGCAAACATCTGCATGGACACCCAGATGTTCCAGCCCCTCACAAGCAGATTTCTCTGGCTGTGTCATGGCTGCAAATGGTCCAGGCAGGCACAAATGCCCCAAGTTCTTCACACTGAGCACAGCTCGTTTGCTCTTGCTGGCTTTGTTCCCATGCCTGCAACAATCCATGGATCCCTTTCTCTTTTCTCAGCCAGCTGACAGGTTGATGCCACTGTTTGATTTTTTATTCTCCTAGTGGAGGGAGCAGACTGGTCAGAGGCCAGGGGAGCACTGGTGGCAGTGGGCTGAGCAGGCTGTGGTGTGTGGTTTTAGCCCAGCTGAATTCCAGTGTCTGAGACTGCATCTCCCCCTCATGGACAACTGCTTCACCATCCCCTCCACCCACAGCCTGCCATGGTGGGAAGTTCACTCCCACCAGAGAAGAAAGGTGCTTCCCGCAGACTGCAACCAGCTGCAAGAACTGCCAGGAAAAATTATCCAGCTGGAGAGCTTGAACAGGACTCTGCAATGGGAAACCAGTGTAAAAAACAGGACAGCAGGTTCCCAACACAACCTATGGCTGCACGAACACTAATTGCTTATCATTTCACAGGCTGCTGGCTTTTATTTTAGAGGGAACGTGTCCTTGCAATGAACAGAAAAAGGATCTACGAACCATGTTCATGGGACTGATGTCATTTAAGGTCTGGGCTTGGAGGCTTCAACCTTTAAGTTTAGAGGTTCTGTGTGATCAGACTGGCTTCTTCCAGGGCAAGTCCCACAGGATTGCTCACAATCTTCTCACCAGCTATGGGTGGAAACAAGCACTTTCCTACTCAGTGTAGAAGAACCCAAAGTCCTAGGTGAGCCACACAGTTTGAAGATGCTTTTAGATCAGACTTGAAGAACAGCTGTTGTCAATAAATGCAATTGTTTTGAAGGGAAATAAATTCCCAGTACTTCTCTCTGACATCCAAGATGTGTCCTATGTTTTCAACCCTCAACCAACTGCACATTACTCCAACACTGCTTCAAGCCATGGAGAAAGGCAGTGCTTTCCTCTTTCCTTTGACTGACATCTGTAGTCCTTCTGTGTGTTTCAGCCCAATGGTTGTTCATCCAAGAGCCCTGGTAACTTGTCCCAGAGAAACCTTTCTGCCCTTTTGTGCTAGCAGCAGTATTCAGAGGTTTTAATGTGTGAAAATAAGGTGCGTTGGTATGCGTCTGAATGAAGCTGTAGTGAAAGTGAGGTATTGTAGTTAAATCTACTGGGATTGTCTAAGGATTATTCAGCAATTCTTCATAAAAAACCTGGAAAATACCTCTAGAGGAGAGCCTGCCTGCTGTGCAAGTCCTGCAGAAGGCAGGTAGATCTAGAGCACGTCAGGTCCTATCGCTACCCATGCACCAAACCATTTTCCCGGTTAGTCATCCTTTCCTACCCTCCTTCTCAATGCAAACATTGCTCTCCTTGCACTCACGAAACTCACGCCTGGTGCTGGCCTTATGTCAGTGATTTCGACATGGAGAGCTGTGCCACGAAGGCAGTGGACACGTGGTGCTCCACCGAGCCTCTGGTAGCCACCCTGCCCATCAGCACGCCCTCCTGGGTGGCTCTTGGGGACTTCCACACAGGCCTTCACCCCTCAAAGCAATCCAGGGCTCTTACACACCTCTCGAGGGTTTCAGCTTCCTCCTGGATTGTCTTGATCCCCTGCAACTCTGCCAGTCCCACAAGCACAGCACCCACAGAACATACTCACCCCTGGCCCTCACACAGCACCAGCATCCCATGTTTCCATGTACCTATCACCAAGGTCTGCATGGATTTACCTGTGCCCTTGCACTGAACTCCCAATCTGCTCTCCTGGTGCACTGCATGCACCTAGGGCCCCTTGCACACTTAGCCTCCCTCACAGCAAGAGGAAGATAACAACAGACGGCTTGAGCCATCATAAACTTTTTCTCACCCCTCATCACTCTTCCTTCCCCCATAAGCGATTTTCCTTCTCCCAGGTCCCACATCCAGGTCTGGAATCCTCACCTGTACTTCCCTCATTTCCTTTGAGCATGCTGTGTGGACTAACCTCTCTTATCAGACACAACTTTTCCTTCCCTTCACCTTCCCTTGCACAGCCCTTGCAAGCAGGCACAGTCTGACAGGTCCCTTCCTCGCTCCCACACTGCTGTGTGTCAACCCACGCTTGGCTCCTCACCCCTTGTAACAGGAACTGTCATTCCCATCCACTTCTACCTCATGCCCTACAGCTCCCAACTCCACTCACCTCCCCACACACTTCACACTTTACTTTTGACCTTAGCACAGCCATGTGGCTTATACGGCCCTCCAGGTAGTTTTTCCTCTCATTCCTTCTCCTCCCACCACTTTATATCTTTAGTCATTTCTCCACCAGCACATTTATTCCATTCCCTCTTGCTGTTTCGCTCAGCCAGTACCTACCACAGAGATATAAACACATTTGTTAATGTCTGTTGCAACAGAAAATCGCTCCTTTTTGTTTGTGTATGTTCTCCTCCCACAGTCTTCCCATTATTTCTTACTTGCCATTCCTTGCCCCAACTGCTTCCCCTGTAACTTACTGCCTGTTCTTTCCCTCTGTTGCTCCTACTCCCCAGTAAAGAGGTATCCCTTGTTCTGCTGAGCAAACCACTGTGCCATTGCACCACTCCATCTCTTTGCCTACTAAGAAACACACCCCCAAATTTCACTTCACTCTCCACTCTCTCACCCTGTAAACCTGAACCACCTCTTTCCTAGGCATTACAGAAAACATAGCTCTTCATTTCATCCTCATTCATGCCTCCTACACTCCTTAATTTTTCCTCATTCTCGTGCTTCTCAACACCTGCCATGGCTTTATATCCTCACTGCAGTTCATCCTTCCCCTGTGACTTCCATTCTCTTGAATTTCCTCACACCACATCCCCGTGGCTTTTTCCCCAGTTCTGTCTCTCCCTTGCAGGCAGGCAGCACACTCCAGCAGGCTTCCAGCTCCTCTGAAACATCTCTAATCAATTACCCCTTCACATACTTACAGGACCCTTTTCCCCTCACCACACCCTATCTCCATCCAGCTCATTTTTCCCTCTGCATTCCTGTTCTCAGCACATGTTTCCATCACCATGCAAGCCTTGCCTTTCATACCCTGATACCTTCCTTGTAAATACATCCCTGTATCTATTTCTTGACAGAATCAAAGGTGTCTCCTTTTGATGCCCCCCACAAGCATCATGTAGCTGATTATTTTCCATACCTTTCTCCAAATAGCCACTAGTTCACATTTTAACTCCTCCTCCAAACATCCTTTGTGCTTTCACCTTTCTCCCTCCACTCCCACTCCATACCCAACCTCCCCCTTGCAGACCCTGCCATCCTTGTATGTCCCTTTCATATCCTCACCCAGCCTCCAGCCTGCACCTTTTCCCATCTCTCTTGAGTGTTACTTCCTCTTGTGAGCTCCTAAACTTTCTGTTACCCACAAGGATCCTCTTTTTCCAATGGATGTGCAGCGGTTTCTCTTTCCAGCTGACCACCTTTGCATGTCTCACCTGCCATTATTACCCCAGTGCACAACAATGAACATTTGGCACTTTATTTCTGCTGTATAACACCTTCCCTCCAGTATTTATCTACATTTATATGCACCATTTCATTATTTTGTTCCCTAAAGAAAAAAACACCTCAATCCACAGTAAAACAATACAAACAAAACCCCTCAAACCTACGTGTTTCGCATACCTCAACATGTAGCACCCTTCTACACAAAGCATTCCCCTCGTGGCTTTGCTGGTACCTCCTCTTCTCCCCATGGTTTTGCTCCACCACCTGCAATCATGCCTGGATTTTGTCCCCCCACCGTGCTCACACACAGAGCCCGTGGTATTTACACGTGTATCTCAGACCAGTCTTTTTACTACTAGCAGCTGGGACCATGCTGAACTCTTCCATTCTCTGCTGCTTTTGTCTGGCAAGGCTTTTTTTTTTTTTTTCCTCCCTCTTGTTTTATTTTTTTCCTTTTTCTTTTTTATTACTATTAGGTTTCCCTTTTCCTTGCATCGCATTTATAGGTGCTTCTTGTGCCTGCACATATCAGGTATTTCAGCGCCTGAGAATGCCTCTCCTACTTGTCTGGATATTTTCCTGAAGGCACAATGCAGAGGCAAAACTTTACATACCATTTGCACTCCGCATGCAACAAATCACAAGAGCCTGAGAGCAAAGAGTGTTTTCTGAAAGGTTGTAGCTCACAGCAATTGTCTGGACCGTACAACACACATCCCTGTCTATTTAAAAAGGGGGGAGGGGGACAAGAAACCCCCATCACACACACACACATACACACACACACACACAGTCATCTCTAAATAACTGGTTTTGCAATATAGGAACCAGAGAATGCGCGCATAGCAGCCCTATTCAATCCAAAATATCCATCTCTCCAGATACTGCATATTTATAGTTCGGGAGATAGGACCAGCACAGAGCTTTCCCGTTTATTTTAATGAAGGATTAAGAACTGATCAGAAAACTATCTAAACCATTCAAGGACTTTTTCCCCTCTTGGCTAAGAGCAGTTTGGTGTCTCCATAAGGACTCGCCAGTAACTGACGCTTGAAGCTGCATTTCAGCTGTTTAGATGAGAAACAGCTTTCTATTTTGCTCTCTAGATGTGCATCTCTGTTGATTAGTTGTGTGCTGCATTCCTAGAAGGCACTCACCAAACACTGGGAGCTGCAACGTAAGGCTACTTTCCCTGCCATTCCAGCACAGAGCGAGTGTGTCTTTTTCACCTAGGCACAGATGTGCAGGGAATCTTTTGATCTCCAGCTCTTCCCAGAGAATTTGGTGTTTGGGTTTGAGGAGAATGAGGATTGATTCAAAGGTCATGAACAGAGTTTTCAGTGTCTGGCAAACACACAAAAAATATGAAAGCTCCAGTGAAGCTGGTTACCTGCGGCAGGCGAGGTCTAGAAATTGGGAATTTTGGCTTTGCTTGTCATGGGCTCTAACTTTGCCGGAGGGCGAGCATGCTACATGTGCTGAGGCTGGTTCTTGCAACCCAGGGTCAAGATTTTCACCCCCTTTTGTTATATCTGAACTCGCTGGTTTCCCTCTTAAGACAAAACGAAAAGTGTCCTTTTGCTTTTGCCTCCTAAATCAGATTTCCTGTGGCACCTCGCATTTCTCCTCCACCGCTTTCTTTCCAGGGACCCGAACAACAGCGTGAGGAGCAGGAGGAGAGGGGAACCTCAGGACTGAAGCAAACTATAGGGCAAGTAGGGGTGAAGGAAAAGAGGAGGCACAATGGGAAAGGCAACATTTGGGACACATCTACCGCTCACAAGACCCCCACCTCCTCCCCACTATACTTCTTTAAAGGACCTCTCTCCCCCCCTCCCCTCCCCGCCCTCTTAGGACCCTATTAGAAAACGTCAAATTTCCCTTACCGTGGTAGGAGTAACCATGGCATCCGTGTGAATGTTTCCAGAAAAGTCGACATGAAGAGAAAGGTGGATGTAAATACGTTCATTCAAAGTCCCAAAGTTGGTCTGCTTGGGTTGTGCAGAGTTGCTCTATGGGAGAGGAGCCTTAAACTCTGAGTCCCGTGAACATAATCTGCTCGATTATAACAAACCAGCTCAGCCAGATGGCTCTGTGCTCCGTGGATTAACCCCTTTATTGCCACACTCTGCTTTCCCTACCTACCATTTATAACAACCTTTGCCTGGCTGGGGAAATTCAGAGAATGAGGCAATTTTTTGAAAATTACAAAACCGTCGTAAAGGTCATTTTTCCCTCTGCGTGCTTTAAAAAACCATCCCGTGCCTATTTTCTTTTTTCTTTTTTTTTATCCAATTGACGGTTTTATTCCTTTTCCTGGCAAAACCTCTTCATATTATTAAGAACAGTATTAGCACCAGGGAACATTTTAGAGAATTCTTTTGTTAAATCACCACCATCCCTTCCAGACTGCGATTCTCAGCAGACGAGTATTTTATTGCAGGAATGTCTCTGTGTTTGCACTCAAATGGTCCATCCACTCCCCCCTTCCCGCCCCTCTGTCCCCCACGCTCCCTCTGTCTCCCACATGCACACACATGCACACACTTTGCTCACACTGCCAGCATGTGCTGCTATTCCTACCCCTGTTCACAAGTCACTACAGGACATGTCAAACAGGTGAAATAGAGACACAGAGCTACAGTTCCATAAGCCTTCGCTCTCTCGCTCTGACTTCTCTTTTAATTTTTATTTTTTTTTCCAATTATTTGCAAATCTTTGACAAGTTTATTTCTTCGGTCAGCATTTCTGTCACGAAAGTCACCAGCCATGACACAAAAATAAGTGCTGGGAGAAGCACCTACTTCTAAGAACGGACCTTAGGATGGATTTGTGTACAGTTCCTCCTGTTTTGACTCGCAGATTCATCCATGAAGGATGGCAAGTGCCAAAAACATGGGAAGTTCATCAGCAACCAGCAGCGACTGGTTCCCAAACTTTTTATTTAGAGAGATCGCTCACAGAGATGGCTGATAAATTTAGCTGCATGCCTCTAAGTCTCCCTCTAAATTTACATGCTTAAGTCATCTTTCTTTTCTGTTTGATTTGAGCATAATTGAGCAAGTCATAACTATAAGAACGTGATCATATAAGATACGAGGTGACATTTTAAATCATAAGGGTCACCAGATTGTTTCCTTAAAGAATATTTTTACTAGCTCAATAAGTTTTTACTTTTCCTGTTTAACCATGGATTTTTTTTTTCTTTCCCCTCCCTGTGTAAAGATTATTAGCCCTCTCTTGCTGTCAAAGCTTTGTACCATCTCCTTTAAGACATTTTAATCTACCTGGAAAATTGTCACAGTTTTATTGAAATATTTACCACCATAGATTGAAATACAGATGGTGTCATTTGTTGCAGTTGTCCTTTCTCTGAATTTTCTCAAGCATAAAATGGTCCCATTTAGGGAATCCTGCAATTTAAATGGTCCTGTTGAGGGGATTCCACAGTTTGTCTCATAAGTTCTGCCCGAGTCACTTGTTGCCCAGATGGAGAACAAAAGTCATCTTCCACCACTGCCTCCTAAGAATTCTGTACTAAAACTTGCTGCTCTGCCAATAAAAAAAAAACCAACAAAAAAACCCCCAAAAAACCCCAAAAAACCCCCCCAACCAAAAAAAACACCCAAAACACAAAAAAAAACAAAAAAACCCAAAAAACCCAAACGTCCTCAAACTTCAATGACTCTTATTCCAATGGTCTTTGTCTCACCCTGTTCCTGAATGCTGTTTCCATCTGATTTAGAGCCTTTTCAGCTAAGATGAGGAAACTTGAATAAATTCCTTTGCGTCCCCCACCCAGCCCAGGCACTGTAGTCAGATCTGAGAAATGCATAAAATGTGACTCAGCTTTTAATCTCCTGAAGTAGACAAACAGTGCTAGGAATAGAAAGCTTTCCCTGTGGCTGGTGAAAGAACGTTCTTCTAGAGGTAGGCAAAGGGTTAAGCCTCTGAAGGCAGCCCTAGCCCGGGAACTTCACATTTGCAGCAGGCATAAAAAAGAAAAAAAAAAAAA
>VXBB01008580.1:71545-83103 GCA_013399915.1 Illadopsis cleaveri
CTTATATTTTAGAAAGTTACATAAATTAACTGTGAATTAAGACATTCTTAAATTCATCTTCCTGCTATAACAGACACCCAGCTTGTCAGGGAAACTGAAACCAGGGAAATCAGCAGAGACAGTAATGACCATGGAAGGGCAATTCCCATTCCCCTTTTTACAGAAAAAGTGTCAAATCTCCTTGTTCTGTGCTTGCTTTGTGTCTTCTTTCATTTTATACTCAAACACATGCAGACAAAGCCTTGGCTCCAATATTTTGAGAAAAAAATGGAAAATATTTGAGGCCCAAATAAGTCAAGATGGAGATTAATATCTTGGTGTTACTGAAAACTCTTACAAAGCAGATTAAATTTCTTAATGTCCTACTCAGGAGGCATCAATATTTGTGAGCTTGGCCTCATAAAAATTTAGGCTTTATTTGAAAATATATCTGATTATATTCTTCTAGGGGCTTCAGTTTCCATCAGTCATAAAATGGACTGTATTTTTATTTCCATTAAACTACAAATGCATGATGGTTAACTGGATTTCTAACTGTGTTACTGCAGAAGTCTGAGGATGTTCTCGAGGACAGAGATATCCTGTCTCAGGAAGTCTTTCTGGAATATGTTTTACCCAGACAAAACTTCTGTTTGCCATCTTTTGGGCACGAAATTGGAGTTTTTTGAATATTTGGACGCCCACAAATTCTAAGCTGCAGAGACAAACACATAGAGCAGCATCCAGCTTATGAAAGAAATGAGACATTAAAATTCCCCACACAGGAACTGCTGTCTGTTGTTCAACAGCCAACCATGAGAACGTTTCATTTCACATTAATGTGTAAAGGGATGATGGGGGTGAGGGGAGAGCTCTCCATGGCTTTTCTTTTTTTTTTTTTTTCCATGGGGCTGGGAAATGGGATACAGGAATGAAGGTTGAAGCTGAGACTCCCGAGCTGGGGAAGGAGCTGAGGGCCAGCCCAGGGATGACACGCTTAATGTGAGGCATTTTTCTTGGTGGGAAGGCTTTGGCACACATTCCAGAGAGGCTCGAGCTGGCATTGGGACTTCGAAATATCACAGCCCCTCACACTTTGAGAGGGTACTTAAATCGACACGCTGGCTCCCTTCCAGGAATATTACAGCATATTAGTAGAAAGGCAAGGATTTCCTTTCTAAGAAGTCATTGTAATTTTTTGTAATTCAAGACGTAGCCAAAAATGGGCACAAAGTTGCAGTGTATAGCTGCAGCCCTTTATGACTCTGTTTTTCAAGCTATATCCAAACAGAGGGACAGGCTGCTGTCAGAACACGCTGGACTTTTTATCCAAGTCTCCCTATTTCTCTTGTCATAACATCCTGGACTCAAGGAGATGCTTGAAAGCAATTTCCAGCTGAGCCTCCCCTGTAGCTGGCACCTCATCCCTGCTCCCCTCCACCCAGGAGCCACAGAAAGCCTGCAGGTATCCAACTTCTTCCCTGACATCTTCTCCACTGCTAACATCAACTCCTACCACTGGCTTCTGCCAACATGGGAGGTCAACTCAGGCAGCCCATAAATTTATGCTCCAGTGATTTCCTCTGCTTTATAATTAGACTCCCCATTCATTAAATAAATCAAATGCACGTGCTGTCTGCTGGCTCAGGAGTAGCAAATCAGGTATGTGGAAAGCTTGCAGCACTCTCTCCCCTGCTCTCACAGCCAGGCTGCAGGGTCCCAGCAAAGGGAGGCATCCAGGGATTTGCTCTGAGGGGATCTGCTCCAGCAATTTGATACAAGATACCAAACTTGCAGACATGTCACTGGTGTGATGCTTTCACATGGAAAACCCTTCCATGAACTGCTGGTGGTTCAGGCAGTCATGGTGTAAAAGATGCAGTTGTCACCATGTAGCTGCAGGAATTACCTTTCCAAATGGGAGTTAACAGAAGGGACAGTATTTACTCCCTGGCACAAGGCCCATTTGGTGAAGAAATGTCAGGATACTGAAGCAAGAAAGGAGCAGAGCATTTTTTGCACACACACTGCCCTCTAAATGAATATTTATTTACAGAAAGGTTCAAACAGTGGCAGGAATTTTATCAATAATTGCTATTTCTGAGCGCATCTGTGGGAAGCTGACACTTTACATAGATTCCACTCATATTTGAATAACATCCCCAGTCATTTGAACAGTATCCAATAATTTCTTGGGCCAAGAAGCAATTCAGTCACTCTAAACTGAAAAATGTTACAGCACCACTTTCATGGGACCCCACAGAGTCTGATGCAAATCCTGCATTCTGAATCTTCACAGCTGCCAGTGGGACTGGGTTTTGAATATTCTTGGTTTAGTAACCTGGTGACACCACGACAGTGCTGTTTCTAAATACCTCCAAACCATCCCTGATAGAGGAATGGCTCACAGGATTAAGAATAATCAGAGAATTATGACAACAGAAAGCCCCTGCCAAACCCCTTGAGGCGCTGTATATTCTAGTTAGAAACAAACTAAAAGACAGTTAAAACCACTTCATAACAAGCTCTTAAATCAAGTTGATAAAAGCAATTAAATAAACAGCAGGAAGGGGGAAGAGTGACTAAACTGAAGGAAAACATTGGCACAAGGACCATGGATATAATCTAGACAGGAATATATCTAGGCTGGAAATTTGTTAAACACTCTGAAGTCTTCAAGGACAGAGATTCTTGCAACAGTTATTCAGCAGGAGTAAAGAGGAAGTGAGACAGTAATCTGAGCAGGTCTTAAGGTAGAGTTCCATGGATTTTTACTGGGATAGTACTATGTTTCCTGAGGCTGCAGTAGTTAGGGCTTGGTGACCCTGTGAAATCCTGTTCTCTCTACTGAGGTTCTAAAGAAAGTAAGGGGAAAAAANAATGGCACCAGAGGAACGGGCAGGAACTGAGGCCCAGGAGGTTCCACCTGGACATGAGGCAGAACTTCTTCCCTGGGCAGAGCCCTGAACAGATTGTCCAGAGAGGCTGTGGAGTCTCCTCACTGGGGATATTCCAGAAACAGTTGGACACAATCCTGTGCTCTGGGATGGCCCTGCTGGAGCAGGGAGGTGGGACCAGCTGATCCAACTTCACCCATTCTGTGATTCCTGTGGAATGAGGCAGTTTTGCCAGCCAGGCATAAATGCTCCTGGAAGAACTGCTTGGAAATGAGACCCAGTTTCCACTGTGTTGTGTCCTAGCTTGCTGGCAACTCTTCATCTGAAGCCCTTCTGAATTCCATCCTTGGGAAACTCAGAGGGGCAACTCTGCCTGTCAGGCATCACTGTTTTTTAGTCAGCTCTAATGCAGTAAATCCACCTATTTTGATTTCATGGCTGCTCTGTGCATCTCACTTCCCTCCCACATCACTCTGCAGAGCTCTTCTCTTCAGCTCCTTCATCTGAGCCATTTTCTCTCTGTTGAAGGTCTCCTATAAGAGACTCATTTATTGATATTGCTTAGTCTGCTAATTGCCCAGGAGGATCATCCATCTTCTCCTGCTGGGGTGCTCAATTAGCCTGAATCATAAGATAACATTTTTCCCCACATTCTCCCAGCCTCCTTTTTCCTTCCCTGCCCTCCTCTTCTCCTCCCCTCTGCCCTGTGTCATCTTTCAGGAAGCAATATATTGTGCCCTCCATTTACATCTCTGGCTTCAGGCCCATTTGGAAACTGAAATCCCCATTAGAAGCAGAGACACAAATGATTAAACAAACCTTAAAATAGGCCCAGGGTGTAGGAAAGTAATTAAATACTCCATAAAGGCTGTAAAGCTGTAATGAAACTGCCATCCCATCGAGTCAGTGCCTTGTGGAAGGTGCTGCCCAGGGAAGAGTTCAATCCTGGCATCGGGCCACGGGCAGCAATTCCTGCTGGCTTGTTTGTCTGAAGCTGGAGGAACTCTTTGGCCAGTGCCACTGTGGGCACGTGTGGGGCTCAGATCTCTTCATTACCCTGATTTTCTGCCATAAAACAGCCCAAGTTCTTCTAGAGCTGTAGATATTCACTTATCCACAGGAGGGCTGTTGAGGGGGGAGCTGCGTTGTGTTGCTCTATTCAAATTGCCTTTTAAAGGAGAGGCTTTACATGCCTCAAAACAATGAAATCACTGCTTGACATTCTAAGCAAAAGGCAGACATCTCGATAAAAATATTCTGGAGATTTAGTCCTGATTTGCCTTTTCTGCTTTTAATTTTGTGGAGCATGTTGTTGCCTGAGTTATTGGACCCCATCTTGGACCTCATGCTTTTCAGGGATGAAGTGATTTTTAAAAATATTGAACAGTTAATTGATCTTAAGGCCTACACCTCATAACAGCATCAAATCATGGTTTGCTCTGGCAGTTTTAATCCTTTTCCTGTCACAGCTGATGGAGACCAGGGACCAGGTTATGACTGAAAACCCCAAACCTGCTCTCAGCCTGCTCCAGTAGCACCAGAATTGTGTAACTCTGACTGCAAGAAATAAGTACTTGAATCTACAAAAAACTGAAAAGAGAAAAATTCATTGAAATCAGATGTTTTGTACTGAAAGGAGGACAAAATTGGTTTGTAGTACAATTTCTGATGTGTCTCTATACTTCTTTTCTACCTAATATTATATGTTTAAATTAACACTTTTACTAATTTCTATTTAAACCAGAATAAAAAATGCTTGATTTTCCTGCTTCTTTTAGTCTTTTTTATCTCCCCAAATGAAAACCTTTGAAGCAGAGTGCAAGTGGAAGAGTGTAAAACATAGAAAAAAAAGAAATAAGTATCAGAAACTGAATTATTAAAGCAGTTTTTTCAGTAGTCACAAAGAAAATAACAGGATTGTCTTCCTAATTAAATGATATTTCATTGCAAGTTTGTTTGTAAGAAAATTACACCAATAATTGGGAAACAAATATTTATCCAAAGTGTGTCTCTGGAAAACCTTGGATATCTCTGGAGAGCACAGCCAAAGTATCCTCATGTAAGTAGAGACAAATCAGTGTGTAAGATAAATCACTTTAAAGATAAATCACTGCTCCCAAGGATTTGTATCTTTGCAAGTGTGAAATGGACACATGAGGTCAGTGAGCTCTGACATGTTATGCTTTAAGGTGTGTTTCACAAACTAAAGGAATAAATGTTAATGGAGGTGACATTCTCTTAATAATTAATTAAGAGAGCCTGGGAAATGGCTTCTAACACTAATTATAGTCAATCAATTTTTAAAAAATTAAATTTGTTTTTCCTTTCATCTGTTGCTTCTTGGTGTATTTTAAATTTCTTGTGAGCTCCAATTACATTTTAAGGACCTGAAAAGGGGCTCAGTTTGGCTTGAAAATGGAATTGTTTTTTTATATAAGTCTCTTCTGTTGCCTCATTTTGTATTCCTAACTCATTTGGCCAGCTCTAACTCCCCCTGACTTCAGAGGTCATCTGGGGAATGGCTGCCAAGCCACGTCACATCACCTAGAATGTGACACGCAACCAAATTCTTCCCATGCCTGTCCTCTCCCACAAACATCTTTTTCTCTTTCTGGCATAGCTGCAAGATGCTGCTTTTATGCCAGCAAAGATTCCCTGTGCTAAAATGGGGCTTGTTCAGAACGATTTTTGTAGTGCCAGCAGCATCAAATGGCCTGAGCCATTCCCAGCATCTTTCTTTAGTTTGTTTTTATTTTTAAATGCTTCTTAATTTTCCTCCCAGTTTTGCACGTGGATTTTTGTGCCTGCAGCTGTTTAGAACAGTATTTTTGCAGGTACAAAATGAACCTGCTGATCCTTAGATCCCATTTTTTTTCAGGAGACTGAGTTCTAGTTTTATTTATCTAAGCCCTGGTTAGTTTTTCATCCTCAAAAGATTTCTTATTTTTAATTGTGCACAATGATACTAAAAGTACCAGATTCCTTACTTTTACACATATCTTGGGTCTTTTATTAGAAATTGGTGCTGAACATCAGTCACATCCCCCATCAAAAGGTGTTTTGATGGTTTGGCATAGCAATGACTTTTCTACCTGTCTAAAATACAGCCCATAAAATGGTGCACTGAATTTCTGGTGTATCACTGTTAATGGTAACTTTATCCATTGAGGGAGCAATTTCCTGAATCACAACTTTATCTTGCAATAAAATATTTAGTAGTGCTCCTTCTATTGCAGGATGATTTAACCTGCTCTAAAAATCCTCTGATGACAGATATATAATCAGACAAGAGGCTTTTACCTGATAAGATATTTTTGCACAAGTTTTCCTGTTGGTTTTGAGAGACTAAATTAAATCTATAAAATGATAGAGGTTATTCCTGAACAAATAAAGCCTACCCTTTCTAAAACTAGGTAATGAGTTTACAAGCATCAGTTAAGTCTAGAAGTTGGATTTTGGTTAACAGACTTTAGATGATACATATTAATGAAACTAATTAATGATGTGCTAGGGGAGACCAAAGATCTATCTGGCTCAGTATATAAGGAAAGAATTAAGAACATGAATGTGTACAGTAATCTGTATTCTGAATTATTTTGCAGTCATAAACAAAAGCTCCCACGTCTGGAGCTCATACCTGTTTGATGGTGTTTAATATCTGCCTGATCTTCAGGAATTTCTCTTGCAGCTTTTTAA
Organism: Illadopsis cleaveri; assembly: GCA_013399915.1. NCBI lineage: Eukaryota > Metazoa > Chordata > Aves > Passeriformes > Timaliidae > Illadopsis > Illadopsis cleaveri. Next base: position 78,118 of record VXBB01008580.1, read on the forward strand.
ATGTGTTTATATATTTAGTGTACATTATCTTCTGGGATAATGAGATGAAAAAGGATTTCCTATTTTTCATTTGAATGCTACCTGTGGTATTCCTGAGTGCGTGTTCTGCAAGAAATAATGAATGACCTTTCCTCAGCCACTTCATTTACATCATTTGCTAATTTGCAGGTCTCCATCATAGCTCTCTTCAGATATCCAAGCTGTTGAGTTGTAGTCCATTCAGCCTTATCACGTGTGGAATACATTTCTTTTCCTGGCCACCCTTGCCAGCCTTTTCCAGACCTGTCCTAGTCCTTGTGGAGCTCAGATACGTACACTGTGGCACAAATAAAGATTTCTCCTTCCTTCTCAGCGCTCTCTTATGTTGTCAAAACTCAGTGTCACCCAGGAATCTCACCTGAGTGGGAAATACCAGTCACACCAGGTACCTCATGAGGTTCACCAAGACCAAGTTGGTGCTGCACTTGGCTAGGGTAGAGTCCAGAAGAGGCCACCAAGTCGAGAAGGGCTGAGAAAGTTGGGGCTGCCCCCCATTTTTAATGAGCATGAAATGTTTATTTTTACCCATGTGGAACTAAGAGCAAAAAAAAAAAAAAAAGAAAAGATGAAATGAGTGATCAATTTTTATCTCCTTCCCGGGTATTCACTGGCATGGCAGGAGGACAACGAAAAGGAAATTACAAAGTCCTGACATTTGCTTGAACTGATCCTGCCACGTGGCTCCTGCACACTGAGAGACCTTGTGTGGAGGAACAACATGATCCAAGTTTCCAGAAGTGCTAAGAAATAAGCAGCAAAAAGCAGTGCAATTTTCACTCACAGAATTATTGCCTTTGTGCAGTTCAGGAGGCTGCAGGGAGTAGAAGGATGGTTTCTTGTTTCGCTCTTTTGCCTGTGGCAAAACATTCCTCTATTAATTCATTGCTGTTTATAAAGTGGTTTGACTTCCTTGGATGAAAGGCATGACATAAGTGCTTGGTATTAGATGATTATTATTTATTTTTATTCCTTACTATTTTGCGGGCCAAGGACCTCTTACAGGCCTCATAAAGTTTAGCACTTCAGCCTTTGTACTTTGAATTAGAAAAAAAAAAAAAGAAAAGAAAAAGCAGCTCAATCTCTGTAAGATTGCATAGCTGTCTACTATGTATTCCTCACATAATTTATATTTAAAGGAAAAAATAGAAACAGAAACCAAAGTGATCTCTCAATGGGGAAAAAAATTGAATATTTTTTAAGAAAGAGGTCACTACTTGTCAGATTTTCACCTCTCTAAATTGATGAAATTCCACTGATTTTGTTTGGGTAGTCTATGGTTAACATTTTCACATCCAAACTCTAAGTTAATAAAACTTTCCATTGTACTTCCAATAAACCTTTATTTGGGGGCTTGAAGGCCATTGTGTATGTAACACAGACAGGCACTCAGAACCTGGTGATGTGCAGGAATAAAGTTATGGGAACACATTAAAAAAGGCCAGGCCAGCACCTTGGTTCTTGTAAATGAACTTTGTTTTTTGGAATTCAGTGAGGTTATGCTGACTTAGGTCAAGTGAGTTTATAAAGCTGTCCATGTTAGAATGTTATTCATAAATAACAATGTTATTTATGCACCAAGTTCATACCAAAATGAAAAATTGAAGAATCAGAGACGTGATTAAGGTATATAATTGTTTCAGACTTCATGTGCATCATTGTCATCTTCAACTAGCAAAATTGTTGTCATCCAGTTACCCTTTTTTAGCTGATGAAAGCATTTTTTTCCCAGTCAGAGATGCTCCAGACCCTAAACCACCTCCACTGGACCCCCTGGAATATATTCATTTTGTTGCTGGCTGGAATTTTTCTGCATCCAAGTAGAGAAACTCATTTTCTCTTCAGGCAGAAAGTGCTTTCATTTTTGGACATCAGTGGCATTTTTTTTTTCCTTTGGCTTCTGAATCAAAATCCAGCCCCTGAACTTTGGAGAAGAGTCATTCTTACAAGACACATGATGCAGCACACAGCACTGTTAATCCTATTTGTTTAGCCATGCCTAAACTTATTGTACATCCTGCAGGGAAAACTGCAGTCAGCCTTGTTGGAGGATGCTGCAAGGGAATGCTATTCTTAGAAACCTTTTTTTTCCCAGGCAAACTTTCTAGGTAAGGTGTACAGCTCTTCTGAATTGCCAAAATCAAGTACAGGGCAAACTGAGCTCACAAAAACCAGCTTTGGTTACACTCTCCCCCTGTTGTTTTCTTTTCNTTCCCCCTTTTTTTTTTTTTTTTTTTTTTTTTTTTTTTTTTTTTTTTTTTTTTTTTTTTTTTTTACCAGCCAATGAAAGAAAACATTTACTCCAAACTTTAAAAAAGCACCTCCTACATCACTGTGCCTAGGGAACAAGGAAAAAGCTTGCAAGCTGCTCCAAACAGTCCCAAATTCAGAAGAGTTTTGGTGCTACTAAAATTTCATTTTAAACATGAATTTGGTAAATATGTATAAGTGTAATGTTTCATTCACTGAATAAACACGCTGTCCCCCAAATTCTCTGTGTGGCTCCTAAATCCTGCAAACCCAAGGAGGTCTTACTGAGACCATCCCCACATCTTCCACTGAGCTGAGTGGAAATGCCTTTCCTTATGTCTCCAAGGCATTCTCAATCTTAATAACATTTCTTGCTGTTACTGTACATAGTTCTTAAACAGTCTAAATTTTATAATCCCTAGGCAAGGTTTTTTGGTTTTGTTTTTTTTTCCAGTTTGGTTACAAATACAGACCAACCCTCTGAGAACTACAGGCAGTCTCAGCTCCATATTTCCAATATGTAAAAATTTGTAAATATGTAAAATAGAGTAAAAATTTGTCAGGCTATGTGCAGCATTGTGGCCAAATTTTTCTTTTCACACAATGAATGGGTTATGCTTAAACTGCACGTGGAGGTTTTCCAAGGAGAGTTAATCCTAAACAGGTTTTCCCTAGGAAGAAGTGAAAACATGAAAACAAGAGTTTGTGGCAAAAGATTTTTAATCTTCTAACGCACTCAGGACCTCTTTGTTTTTCAGTAAGTCAGTAGTAAATGCAGAATAATGCTTTATATTACCTGTGGCGAGTCACTGCACACATAGACCTGACCCACTGCTTTCACATGATCCCACATGTTTTCCCACTGTTTAAATCAGGTGTAGTGCCCCTGAAGTTAATCCAATGCCTTCCCTAGTCCACAGAGGATGATCAAAACTAAAACTTCCAGAAGTTAAATAATCCATCCCATCTTACAGGCTTGTCTGAATTTTTTAATTCTTTAATCTCATAAAGTACAGCTATGGTTTCTTGGTTATATTTACAAGGAAAAATCTGGGCATGCTATATTCAAATTAGGAATAGAAATCTTAGACAAGAAAGAAGTACAAAAAGAAAAATTGCACTGAGTCAGTGGGAATGTTTGAATGTTTGAATATTTGTATGAGAGGAGCTATTAATTTTTCTGGCATGCCCCATGATGTTATGAAGAAAACATCTCACAACCTGTATTTGGAGAGACTTTACAGTCAGATGTCTGCTGATTTTATGGGGTTTTTTTGGTGTGTTTTGTGCCTTATTCCCAATCAGACTCATTCAGTTTCCTGTGGATGCGACTCTGGCACCTCTCCTTTTGCCTTTCTTCACAAATTGTTTACCAAATTTGACTGACAATCATCCTTAACTCCTCTCTCAGATTTTACTTCCTTCTGGTTGAAGGAAAATGTTGCCACTTTTCAGCACATTCCAATTTACACCAATCAGCATTACTGCATGCTTCCTTGTGGCAGCCTTTATTTCTTGAGTGAAGTTTTCTCTTGTATTACACAGAGAAACAACGGGACTGGGGTAGGGTAGCTCATACCTTGAGCTACTATCTAGTGGTTAATGCAAATAATCAGGACATCAATAACAGCACTGGTGAAAGCTGGTAAAATGCTCCCAATTATCTACATTTTGACTGATTTTTCAAGGGCAGAAAAATCAATGGGAGAAACTATTTATAACCAATCACACATTTGCCTGCATTTCATATTTCATGTTTGAAAAAGAAGAAAAGTCTGGAAAATTACTGCAAATCTCCACCATTGCTTTAAGCTACTATTTTATTGTCTGATAACACATGTTAACACTTGGAAAACATAGAATTCTGTGGCCTCAGCACAATTTCCCTAGCTTGCCATATCCAGTTTCTCTTCTCACCATCTCTTCTCTTGCATGCTTAGAATCTTTCTTCAGGGTTGAGAATGGGAGCACTCAGCCTTCACTGGGTGTGTGAAAAATGGAGGGTTTGTTACAATCCAGTTTGCAGGGCAGAATGAAAGGATTAAGGCAAAAGAAGTGCCAAGAAATGTACACCAAAATACAACAGGAGTTACCTGTGATGACTGTGAACTCAGACATCAATGTTTTACATGGAAAAATCCAGTCTTCACTTACTCTGTGTGCTGTTCATGAGTAGCCAACATTCATGAGTGGCACTTAACTATAAAACAAAAATGTGGCCATCTCAACACCAGTAATTCTATCACTTTTCACATGGCTGCAGAATTCTCTATTCCTGTTATGCTCCTGTCTCAGTTTCCCCCCTCTGTGCTATCAAAGATGTTTTCTCTCACTGTTGCTCAAATTTTGAGCTGGAAAAGAAGTAACCAAGAGTGATGGGTAGCCCTTCAGAGGGACCTCAACAGGCTGGGGAGACAGGCAGAGAACTGTCTGAAATTTGGTAAAGGCAAATGCAGTGTCCTGTGTTTATTTGGAGAAATAATTGAGTGCACCAGCACAGGCTGGGGTGACCTGCTGGGAAGCTGCTGTGAGGAGAAGGATTTGGGGGTTCTGGTGGAATGTAATGTGTCCATGAGGCAGCAGCACCCTGGGGGCCAAGAAGGTCAGTGGTTTCCTGGGGTGTGTTGGAAAGTGCAGTGCCAGCAGGTCAGGGAGGGATCCTGCCCCTCTGCCCAGCCCTGTGAGGCACATCTGGAGAGT